>OZ017741.1:37040202-37430202 GCA_963969285.1 Odontomyia ornata
AATTGTCAGTTACTATGCAGCAACCTTCATCAAGGAGACTTTCTGCCAACATTACAACTATAATGCCAAAGGTATTCACGCCAAAAACTTATACACGTTGTCCATTGTAAATTTAGTATCTCCACATGTAACCTTCTGAAGAGCACAGCTAATAGTTTTTTATGCCATATTTATGTGTCTTCAAGGGTATGTATTGCCAGAACAGTAGTCTACCACGGAAGTGAACGATTGACTTGTCAACCACAATATAAATACAAATGGCTCGGGAATCTCCCACAATCAGGTCTCCCAAGGGATCGACTTTGTACAGCCAGTCATTCTCATCTCTGGGTGCGTTTTCACAAAAATACAAGCATCTCAGGATCAATCGAAACCTGTTGTAAGACATATTTATCTTATGGAGCAATGGGTGATAGTAAATATCATCTTTCTTGCAAAAGCATTTAATCGTTGGGAAAACTATTACACCCATAAAAAATACAACGCTGGAAAATTTCAAAGTTTCGGGTTCATCTGCATCCGACCAACGCAATTTGCGACTATGTGGATGGGCAGGTTCTTGTAACAGCCGTTGAGCATACAAATTGGTTTGTTGCCCCATCATATGTATTACGTAATCATCAACAATTTTACGAAAAATTATATAAGCATCAGGGTCAGAATCAAATAATCCCTGTTGACGAGATAGTTCATCATGGCCTATGAACTGTTTCCATGATAATTCTTTGACTTCAAAGCTCCAATGGGAATCGGAATCTGCAGGAGCATTTGATTTTCTTCGTCTTCTTGGTTCTGGTGCGCAAGATGAAACATTGGGCACGGAAGTTGAATAGGAAGCTCGAGGGCACTAGGGCTGGAACACTCACCTGCATCTGTCCCAAGCTTCACTTCACCGGTGATCATTTTTATTGGTTCCTCAATATCTGGCCTAACTTCTATAGGCACTTCCACATCTTCATCATCTCCGTCATCTTGGTCATCTTCCTTATCCAATGATTCCATGCTTGCAGCTTCACTATCAGAATCTTCCAAGAATCCTCTTATGTCTTGGTTACTTAGTTTTGCTATTTCAACACCTCACAACAATAAACAATGGAAAACAAAACACAAACTAGAAAAATTGTTACTCAATGTTATGATTTTACCATTCCTACAGGAATAATATTCTTCAAAGTTGAGCACACGTTGATATTTTTCTAGCGCAGTTAGGGTTGTCAACCATACTCTGTAATAAAGTATGGTCCGTTCCAGTAAAGTAACTAACAGTCCATATCTCAAAAACTAGAGTTAATTTGATAAAGTGACATTGTTATTGGAAAACACTCTTTTTTTCTACAAATATTTTATTTTCTTCCTCTCTGATGCATGCTATTCTTTATTTTTCTTAAAGAAAGTGAGCAACCCTATCACGAATGGTGAGACTCACTTCTATCTGACCCAACTTTTGAGCGGGCACGGATCTTTTCAGTCTTACCTGCACAAGATCGGTAAGTCATGGTCTCCCGATTGTCGGTTTTGCCCAGGAGAGGAGGACAATACCTGTCACACATTTTTTGCGTATACAAAATGGGTCTGGCTGCGAAGGGAACTCTACAGGGAGACGGGAGAGCTCACCCCGGATAATATAGTTGCGATGATGCTCGAATCGGTTGACAAATGGAACCAGGTGGCACATTATGCTCGGGCGGTCCTAAAATATAAAAGGGACTCACAGCAGCTGTGGGCGCTGGGGCTGGGGGATCGCTCTTCTGGCATTTTCTCTTCCCCTCTCCCTTTCCGCTAGGAAAGAGACTAGCTTGAAGGCGCCCCACGGCGTAACAAAACGAGACCTGGCCCGAAGTAATGTGTCAAACGGTTCCAGGCTGGGTTCTCAGGTTGACACGGGAGGTGTCTTCATTTATGATTCCGAATTCATTGTCTGTGGCCAATAAACTACACTTTGTTTACTGACACACTCATTAGTCTGTGGTTCACGCTAAAGGTACACGGTACACGGGGGTTTTATATATTGGCATCAAAAAATGACCAATAAAGGTATAACCACATGTGTACATATAGCATGACCCAAAGAGCTTGTATGGGGACTGTTAACATGTGAAGCTATTAACATCATCATATAGCTATTAGCTATATGATAATAAGAACAAGTTAGAGGCATAATAAAGGAACAATATGGAATTTATGAGTTTTTATAGATAACAACCTTGATTTATATTTACATTAGTTGGCAATAAAATTCTGCCTGCTTATGAATATTTTGATGGATCAATGCAAATATACAATATATTTCAAGAATATACCAATCTATCAGGTTTCTTTATTACTCTACCACCTCTTGTTATATTTGTTATTCCTTTGGCATTGTTATCAGAAACAGTTTTTTCAGCAAGAGCATCTTGATCAATATTCGAGCCGGATTTTGTCACGAGCGGCAAAACCTCATTAGCATTATCAGCCATATATGTAATTGGCCTTGAAGTGATTACAGCTTCGCAATCCGCCAATACAGTAATCATCTGTTCGTAATCTAGGCATGCCTTTTTTAAGGTACGCTTCATCAACTTTTTTAAAATACCTGTAAGTGTTTCCCAAAATCCACCCCACCAGGATGGAGTCGGAGGATTGAATTTCCAATCAATGCCCTGAAGAGCTACGGTTTCAGATAATTTTTCACAATCTACTGGTTTTAATGCATTCCTAAAACCGACAAAATTCATTCCGTTGTCCGAAAAAATTACTGACGGCCGCCTATGTGTAATGAGAATGCCTACATGATTTAATGAGCCAACAAGTTCAAAGTGCACCACGATTTATGTTCTCCTTCCAGAAATATGGGTCCCACGAAGTCTACTCCGATGACCTCAAAAGCTGCGGCATCTCTAACTCTATCAGTTGCTAGTGGTGCAGGAGCCACTTCCAAGGGGTCAAATTCCTGCCTAAGACAATCTATAAATTTTTTAATTACTGACCAAATACACTTCCGCCCAACGAAAATCCAAAATTTCTCACGCAACGCGTACATTGTTACCTGTACTCCGTCATGTTTCAACTCTCTATGCACTTCTTTGATAACCAAACTACTAATATCGTTGTAAGCAGGTAAAATAGCGGAACACCTAAAATTATATTTGTCTTGCCGTATAATCAACCTTGTATTTATGCGAATAATATTTTGTCATCGAAATATGGTTTAAAATGCTTGATTTGTTGAACGTTTGAATCTAGAAAACACTCGGATTGAATAGTTTTAATAAGTGACAACTCAGCCTCTATCTTGTCAAAATGAATGTATCCCTTCCTGCACTGATCTAAAGTGCAAACACAATTATGAAAAAATCGTTTTACCCAAACTCAAACGCGAACCTACCTCCTATAACTTGAAACGCGGTTCATATACTAAGGATTTCTTTCTTGTTTATTTCGAAAAACGGTAGCAACAAAACTGCACACCGGTGTTTTGATTGTGGTTTTTTTAAGCTCCTATGTAACCTCAGTTTTGGCATACAAATGTTTTTCAGCTGGCCAATTATTTTGGTCATGTAACCAAGAAGACCCCTCCCACCACTTTGAAGCTATAAGTTGTTTAACTGTACAGTCTCTTGAAGGTAAATCTGCTGGGTTACACTGTCCAGGTGCGTGATGATTATGAACGAACGTACTGCAGTAATCGAGCAGTGGCCTAGGCAGACTGATCGAAAAACCAACATAATGCTGATCCAATTTTAATTATAAATTTAAAAAAATAAATATTTAAATATTCAATTGAAATTCGGACACGGCAACTCCTTTGTAACGCAATTCACCAACAAATTGCGTTGTCCCGCAATGTAAACTACAGCTGACGAATGAAGGCAGACGATAGAATTCTTTCGTTAGGTAATGAAGAATCTATCAAATTCACTTTCCCGAACAAATTCTTCTTAAATAAAACATCCCCGGTGGTAAATTTCTTGTATGTAGCGTAAGATTTCGATAAAGAAATTGGCTTACCTATGACTAGACTTCTTATTGCAATTTTCGTAGCACCAAACGGGTATTTATTGACATAAAAAGAATCTGCCGACGTTCGTTTTTAGAGACCCTTCATAGAAGCGCAAATATTTTGCTGACTAAATGTAGTTGCGCACGTATGGAATGGAATGGAATCGGCGGATAATAAATTGTTATAAACATAAAAATACAGGTTTCGCCCTTCTCACATTTGCTGTTTACACATTTCACAGTGGTTACCACACAAAGGTAATAACTTATCG
The DNA here is from genome assembly GCA_963969285.1 of Odontomyia ornata. NCBI lineage: Eukaryota > Metazoa > Arthropoda > Insecta > Diptera > Stratiomyidae > Odontomyia > Odontomyia ornata. The sequence goes on from OZ017741.1 coordinate 37,044,456, forward strand.
GCTTAAATAGCTCAAATAGTTAATTTCAAAAGGTTTCCATAAAAGTTTAATCAGCACTTGCATCGCCATTATAAATACAAAATATTGGTAAGTATTGAGCCTTTTTTTTGTTATTTTTCGATTGAACATTTCCTATGTTTAAAAATGAATTTTAATTAAGTATATATTGTCCATTATTATCTATGACCTTTTGCCATTTTTTGGTTAGAGCCATTGTTCCAACTATGAAGAACGTCTGTGGAATATTGGCGAAAAACTAAGCCAAGTGATTTTCACAGTCCCCTTTTGAAGTTAATTTCTTTTCATTAAAGAAGTTTTGCAGAGACCGAAACAAATGGCAGTCTGATCGTGCAAGGTCTAAAATATACGGTAGATGCATCAAAACTTCCCAGCCAAGCTCTGTCAATTTTTTCGAGTCATCAAAGATGTATGTGGGCTGGTATTATCATGATGGAAGACAACGCCCTTTCTATTGATCAATTCTGGCCGGCATTTTTTTTTTGAATTGCTTGTTGCAACCTGGATAATTCCTGACCGTACAGAACTGAACTGTGTTTGGCCAGGTTCTAGCCCCTCACGATAAACAATTCCTTTCCAACCCCACCATACCCACAGCATAACTTTACTTGGTGTCAATCCCGGCTTTGATGTCGTTTGTGATGATTCACCTTTTTTGACAATGATCTTTTTCAAACGACATTCTCGTATCTTACCCATTTTTTATCGCCCGTAATGATTTGCTTCAAAAATGGCTCGATTACATTGCGTTTTATTAGCATTTCGCAAATGGAAATTCGGTCGATTAAATTTTTTTGTGTTAATTCGTGCGGCACCCAAACGTTGAGCTTCTTTGTGTATCAAGCCTTACGCAAATGGTTCAAAACTATTTGGTGATGAATGTTCAGTTCCCTAGCAATGTCATGGCTGCTTATGTGTCGGTTTTCTTCAATTTTTTGTAGGATTTCATCGACTTTTTCAGTGATTGGTCGACCTGAGCGAGGTGCACCTTTGATATTTAAATCTCCAGAGCGAAAGCGAGCGAACCATCCCTTGGCTGTGGCTTTTGATAAAATATCCTGACCGTAGACACCCCAACAATTTTTTCACGAGCCAGCGATGCATTCTCACCTTGATCGTAGTGATATTGTAAAATATAACGAATTTTTCCAGAAATTTTACTCATTTTTAAGTGAATACAACTTTTGACACGAATGACGAAATACAAAACTGTCCAGATAAAAATTGTTGACTGGAATGTCACCTTTCAAACGCATGTCAGTTTGATTCAATCTGATTAGTATTGCCCGATATATGACAACGACCACCATTTAGTGAAAAAAATATCTCAAAACTTTTTAGATTATCCAATATTTAGAGAGATCGCATTGTACTGTAAGCATATACCTGAAGTTTTTGGATATTCTTAGGGGGCCTACTGTGTCTATAGAGATAACTTCAAATATTATCTTTGGCGTATCATTGAGAACCAGGCGTTCTTTAAAGTGTTTTGTTTGTTTGTTTTCAAGGTATGAGTCGCAGTTTGATAGATAATTTTTTACCATTTTATACATGTTTTTCCAAATATATTTTTGTTTGAATTTTAAGAGTGTTATTCATACACCTGAGTATGGTTGATTGTGATAATATTTTATTAATTTATTTTGTATTGTCTTATCAGTTATTATTTCAGGGTTTTTATATAAGATTATTTTCATTGGTAGGTACTTATTTTTCTTCATTAATAGTTTTGAATTATTTAATCGTGCACGTTTCGAAGATGTCGCCTGCTGTTTCTGAAGCTATTTCAATTATATTTCTTTTTTGCATTTCTGTAGTCAGCTTGTCCATGTTCGAAACAGGTTTCAAAGGGTTGTCACTGAATCTTATACAAATGTGTCCATTTTTAGGGTATTGTAAAATTATTTTACAATACCCTATTAGTTTCGCGTCCTGTCTGTCCGTCTGTCCGTCCGTCCGTCCGTCCGTCCGTCCGTCCGTCCGTCCGTCCGTGTGTCACACCACTTTTTCTCGCAAACTACATAAGCTAGAAACATAAGATTTTGTAGGTAGGTGCAAAGTGACGCCCTCTTCAAAGTTTCAACACGAAAAAAAATTTATAAGGTCTTTAAGGGGGGTCTCCCCATATAGGGGAGTTGCCCCTGAAAAAAAGTTTTCATCGCATGTAGGCAATATGGGTATCAAATGAAAGGTCTTGATGAGCACTTTTCAAAACATGTCTTTAAATGACAAATTTTGCTTCGAGGGGTGCAGGGGAAGGGGAAATGTACGGAAATTTTGTGTCCCCCCCCCTCGCGATTGGACACCTTTGACCCGAAAAATCTGAAAAAAATCATGAATGTAGGCCTTTATGAGTACAACAACAACAAATACGTGAGAAGTCGTAATTCACTCAACTTTGTTAGTAATAGTATGATTTATCGATTTTATGTTTTCTTGAATAAAATCTTAACGGTGTCCTTAAATTCAATAAAATTCAGTACACAGATGACTATCAATAAGATTAATCTGTCCTGAAAGTTTCATAAAGATCGAATGGTATTTAATGAAGTTATAGTGATTTGAGTTTTCCTGTATTACTATGGAACAATATGCGCTGTATTACTATGGAAACATATCGCTATGGAACAATATGCGCTTTTTACTGACTCAGATACCACAGCTTTGCTAGGATTTGCATGAAAGTTTCAGGAATGATAGGTATCATGAATTCCTTTGAGAATTGGCTCAGCTAGCGGTATTAGTAATCGTAAAGCAAAATAGTGGCTGTTTTAAATGCGAAGATTGAATAATTTTGAGTTATTTTGCCCCAACTTCAACGTTTAAGGCGCATGCTTTTAACACTTGATTCAATTTAATACATGAATGAAAATGAGTACCTACAATTAATACTCATACGTGAAACAAGTCGAGGAGGCAGGAGAGAGCTCCCAGCGAAAGGGCTTTGTTACCATTCTAGGGTTCGAAAAAATAGGCCATAAATCGATGATTACAGTACAGGGGAGTGGCCGCTGAAAAAAAATTCATCAAAGGTAGCCAATATGAATATCAAATGAAAGTTCTTTATAAGAGCTTTTCAAAACAATACTTGAACTGTCAATTTTTCATTCACAAGGGCAACAAATACCTTAGAAGTCGAAATTCGATCAACTTTGTTAATAATAGTACATTTTATAAATTTTGCTTTTTTGTCCATAAAATCAAGATGTGACCATTAGATTTCCAAAATCTTTAATTTAAATTTTCTGAAAGTGATTGTATATGGTTCGAAAATTTCACAATAATTGAACAATGAACAGCTAAGTTACAGCCGATTGAATATTTAACAATTACAACAACATTAACACGTGCTACTAGGAAGATACACGCTTGCAACGGACCGAGACACTACAAATATGTAGGAATTTTGATAAAAATTTTAGAAATTTTTAGTAAAATCCATGTGTTATCATGACTCATCAAGCGACGTGGTCAAACCACTTGAAAGAAAATGGTATCGAGTTTAAAATTATAATAACCATAATAATTTTTCGAACTCAATTTATGGAATCTATATATTAGTCAAGTTTTGATATGCAGAATATATTGTTTGATTTACTAATTGTTTTACAATAACCTTCTGGCAGGAGCATCCGCCTGCTACTTCAACTTGTTTCTATCTTCTTCTTCAATATTGAATTGTTAGTTCTTCTCTAGTTGAAATTTGACTTTTTGAATATTTTTTACGTCTGATAAGGACGTTCAGTTCCAAATATATGTTCTTACTCTTTTGGTAGGAATATAGGACATTTTTGTTTCGCTAGGAGTTTGCTTCTTTGTCATTCTCCGAGTAATGGTAAATATTGTTTGTTGGTCTTAATCGGATTTGGGGAATCATGTCTTTTAATGTTTTTGAATCTAGTTTGATTCTTGACAACGCATCTGCATTTGTATTCATTTTGCCTTTTTTATATATAATGTCGGAGTCATAGTCTGATAGGTCTAGTCGTATGCGTGTCACTTTGGACGATGGGTTTTTGTCAGTGAATAGTAGTATAAGAGGTCTGTAGGCTTTCACAACAATGAATTTTTTTCCAAACAAATAGTGTATACCTAAAAGCTCTTTTTCTATTATCGGTTTACATATCTCATGTTTAGTTCAAGTCCTACTTTCATATGATATTGGTTAGTCTTTCCCAATTTTGCCTTGGGATTAAATGGCACACAGAGCATAGTCTGATGCATCTGTTTTGACAATAAATGGTTAGTCGAAATTGGATATTGTAATATGGAGGCAGTTATGAGTTTCTGTTTTAACGATTCAAAGGCTTCTTGGCATTCCTTATTTCAATTGCATTTTACATTTACATTTTTCTTTAAGAAGTTATTGAGGCATTTCGTGATTTTTGCAAAATCAGAGATGAAGTGTCTATAATAGTTACAAAATGCTACAAAGCGTCTTACTTCGTCTACATCTTTAGGTATTGGAAAGTTTTGAATGGTTTTATATTTCGCAGGGTCTGTGCGAATACCTTCTTTAGTGATTAAGTGACCGAAATACATATATAACTTCACTTCTAAGGAAATTACATTTACTAGGGTTTAATTTTAAGTTATACTTTTTTAAGCGACTGAAAATTGTTAAGAGATTTTAGTTGTCATGGGCTAGGCAACATCGATGATGTTATCCACATACAAGAATCTAGTCCACTAAGGCATATGGTTAGCATCCTTTGGAAACCGTTTGATGATATTTAGGGCTAAAAGGTAATCTTTTGAACTGGTAATGACCATTCTTTGTTGAAAAGGCTGTTAGTGGTTTCGATTCTTCTCTTAATTCTATCTGGTGGAAGGAACTTGGTCATGTCTAAAGTTGACAAATAGTTTGCTTAGCCTCATTTATCCAGAACATTCTCTCGTCTGGTTAGAGGGAATTTATCACTAACTACTTTCTTGTTAAGCTGTCGAGAATCAACGGCAAGTCTCCATTTCGTATTTTTATCTTCACTTTTCTTTGGGGCTAATAGAAGGGGTGGCTTATAAGGACCGATGGAGTTTTCAATAATGTCGTCTTCCGACAACTTTTGTACTTGTTGGTTGGCCTCTTCTTGTTGTGAGTGGGGCAGTCGGTAGTTTTTTATATATACTGGAGTATTGTCTATGTTTTGGATATTTTAAAAATAAAAATTATTACTTGTCAATGGTTTATATTCAAGATGGAAAATATTTTGATATCTACGAATACTACTCAATTAAGCATGTTTGTCTTTTTTTTCTACGTTATTCAAATTTGGAATTTTAAGTAGTTCTTAAAATTTTTGTTCAGTTGTGTTGATATTTGTTTTATTTTTGCCTATATTCATTGTTTTACAGTTTCTTAATGGCTCTACTTTTAAACTCAATGTAGATAGTTCTATCTTTGTTTCATTTACGTTCAAGATTTTTAACTGTTTATTGCCGTTGGCCTGTGCTAACGTATTGCTAATTAAAAACACCGGGTACAATTTTTTCATTTATAATTAAAGTGTCTTCCTTTAAAATGATGTTGAAAGGACAAATACATTCGGATCTTTGTGGTAAACCTATGCGTTGCTATAACTGATTTTGAATCGATTTTATGCGGACTCATTGTCAATCTTACAGGGATTACTAGTCAAGAAATCACGGCCTAAAATTCCATCTATATTAATAGGGAAGTCAGATAAATTTACGTGGAAGTCATGTTTGACATCTTGTCCTGCAATTTTTAAAGTTGATGCTGTTGTCCCTATCGAAGAAATATCTTCATCAGGGATCCCTGTGAATCTAAATATTTTGTCTTTACTAACATTGAGGTCTACGCCTCTATGGTTTCACAGTTCACTTGGACGTGAATTTTTGGGGCATCATTGATTTTATATATAATCTTTTATGAACCCCGGAGACAAATTTATTTGACTTGTGTTCAACCGTTTTACCTCCAGGGCTTAATTTTTTCTCTGGTAGGTGTTGCCGTTGGAGTTTATTTTATTGTGGCTATTCCGACTACACTCTGGCAATCGGTAAGACAGTTTTTTTGTCTTCATCTGTCTTGTTTGGCTGTCATTTTGGTCAGTATCATTATTGTTATGTTGTGTATAATTTGATCGTTGATATTGGTTGCGGTCGTCGATGCATGTCTGGTTGAAGTTTCGTGTTGTATTGTCCTAATTGAAACTATCCCATCTTCTTCATTATTGATATTGATTGCTTTGTTCTTTTTGGTTATGAATTTGTCTTAGGGCATAATTGTTCCTGTCATTGTAGCTCATACTATTTTGATTTTTGAAATACAAGAGGTTCTTTTTTATGTTGTTTATATTATTCGTTTCAGATGTTTTTTCTAATTCAAGGGCTAGGGCAACTCCTTCTGAAAGTGACAGACGGACAGACGGACAGACAGGACGCGATTTTAGAAGGGTTTTCTAAAATTATTTTACAAAACCCTAAAAAGAAATAAGATGTTCTACAATCACCAGGAAAGACTAGCTGATTCATTGCCTACAAACAACACAGAAAAAATTCTGTGTAATTTCAACGCTAATTTTGGCAATGAGCCATACCATCGGGGAATCACTGGAGGATATAGCCTCCAGGATGAAACAAATGACAGCTGCCAACGCCTGATTGACTTTTCATGAAGCAGAAACCTAGTTATGGGTCCAATGCACTTCCCTCATTGATGCATGCATAAAATTACTTGGGTATCACCGGATAGCAACACACAAAACCAGATCGACCATGTTCTGATCCAACAACGTTGAACTACGACCATACTTGACGTGTGTACATACCGAAGAGCCAATTGTAACTCAAATCATTACTTGATCAAATTATCCTATCGAGTTTGCATGTCAAAGGCGTATTTGGTGAAGACCAGCCCGCTAAGAAAATTCGACATCAAAAGGCTCCAAACCCTCAATAACCAACTAGCTTCCACCCTATCAGACACATCGCTGAAAACAAGCAACGAGCTCAGGATGGAAGTGGAAGCGGCTATTAAGATCGTGGCAGAACAGACGATTGGATATCAAGCCCAGCATAAAAGAAAAATGATTCGTTTGATGATGAGTGCCAGAATGCATTAGATAAAAAGAATGAGGCGTACAAAGAATACGCAGGTACTAGAACCAGTACAAAGAGAGAACATTCTGAAAATTTCAGAAGATTAGTGAAAAAGATAATTAAAATTAAGAAAAGGGAACACTATGACAATACAAATTGAGAAGTGTAGATGTAAGCCTAGCGAGTAACAGTACAAAACAAGCATACAAAGTAGTGAAAAGCCTGAAACTATGCTATCAGCCCAAAATCACGCTCTGTCGTGATGACATCGGCAACATCACCGCTGATGAAATCAGAACTAAGGAAAGATGGGCATCATATTTTAAGAACATTCTTGATCCCCTGCACAGCTCCAGAACATCGAAACCTATAAATGCTTACGGAAAGCTCCCATTGGCCCTACCAACTCTGGATGAAGTTTGTATCATCATCAAAGATTGAAAGAGTAATAAAGCATCGGGCATCGATGAGATTCTAGTGGAGCTCATTAAATATGGTCGCAGCAGTATTCAGAAAGCTATTGTCATAGCTATGCAGCACATTTGGTAACCAGAACATATCCCAAACGAGTGGAGCCAATCAATGATATTCCTCATCTACAAAAAAGTTGATAAGCTACAGTGTGAAAACTATAGATGCATATCACTGCTTTTTACAATGTACAAAATATGTTCAAAGACATTAGAAAATAAAATTGGAGCGTACATATGCTAATAGTATTATTTGGGACTATGAAGGTGGTTTCGGAGCAGGTAGATTGATGAACGACCAATTGTTTACTGTCAAGAAGATTCTTGAGAAATGCTGGGAGTTCAACGTAAACGTACACCAAATTTTCGTTGACTTTAAACAAGTCGAGCCAAGTGGTAGCATATGCGAACGATAGCAACATTTTGTCACGGTCATTAATAACAGCCAAAAAACTCTTTCTGATACTCGACAGCAAATCAAAACTAGAAGGGCTTTAAATCAATGAAAATAAAACAAAGCTTATGACGCATTCGAGGAAAAATATCTCAAATAGACAAAGTATCGGGCTTGGTGGATATAGTGTCAAAAGTGTGAGCAAATTTGTATATTAAGGGGCCCAGCAATGAAAGAGATGAAATACTCTGAAGAAAACAGCTCGCAAATAAAATATTTTAATCAATTTTGACGGTCTGAAAGACCAGCTGTATGTACAGGGAAACCAAGCTCTAAGCATACAAATCTGTGATAAGGCCTATGTGCTATGGGCATGAAACATGGACTTTGGCCCAAGCATCCGCAAACATATTGAACTCCTTTGAGCATCGGGTCCTGAGGCGAATAATCGGGTCGAAGGTAGACGAGGGCCAATAGCGAATTCGATATAACCCTGAGCTGTATGAAATTTTTGACAAACCGGAGGTCCCAACGATTGTAAGACTGCGGAGGATATAATGGGCTGGCCACATGAATTGTATGGACGTATTTGTTGGGAGACCTGAATGCCGGAGACTAGTGAGGAATGCTGATGTGATTCGGTCGACGAAGACAGTTCATCGCTGCTCGGATTCAAAATAGGAGGACGTGGTCAATGGACAGAGACAGTTGCTATTTGCAGGAAGGGAAGGTTGTGCTACAAAGAAGAAGAATATATATATGTATATATATATATATATATATATATATATATATATATATATATATATATATATATATATATATATATATATATATATATTTATATATATATGTATACGGGGTGGGGTTCAAAAAGCAAGGTTACTTCGTACTTTCAGGAAAAAGTATTCATTTATTTGACAATATTTTTGTTGTCCCTTCAAAGTAATCAATGTACTTGTGCCAACGTTTTTTTCAATCGTCCAAGCACTTCGCATAAGCACTTTTCGGTATAGCCTTGAGCTTTTCCAGCGATGCAGTCCATAAGTAAGAAGTAAAAAAAAAAGATGAAACTATGTTTTAAATTTAACAAGTTGAGTAAGCAGGAGAGTGCTCCTACCAGAGGGCATTTGTAGCCATCTTAGGGTTCGAAGTAAATTTTTTAGTAGTGTGAATCGATAATTTGAACTGTTCATCCAATACTTGGACAGGAAATCGTCCCAATTTATGCAAAAGATGCATAGTTTCTTTCATAAGCGTATTGCAGCCACCATGGAGATTAAATAATTTTTCTGAATGCTCGGCAGATTGAACATATTTGAATTAGGCACTATTCCTTAGATTTTCACGAAAATTGGAAGAAAATAAAAGTGCCTAGGTCAATTTGAAATATGTATCAACCATCAACATTTGTTTTTGTTGTTGGCTCACTATGGTGATTCGATTCCCATTATAATCTTATACTAATCTATATAATTACAATATTTCGAAAAGTTTACGGGTTTATTTTATGGGCGAAAATGTGAAATCTACAAATCATACTTTTATTAACAAAGTTGAGTGAATTTTGATTTTGGAGGTATTTGCTGCCCTTGTACTCATTAAGATCCACCTTCGTGATTATTTTTAGATTTTTCAGCTTAAAGGTATCCAATCGCAAGGGGGGACACAAAATGTTAGTACATTTTGCCTCCCCTGGACCCCCGGATGCATAAAATGACCTTTTTCTTCCAGATTATTATAGTTCTAATCAAGACCTTTCATTTGATACCCAATTCCCAACTTTTATTAAAAATAATTTTTAAGGGCTACTTCTTTATTAGGGGGAACCTCTTAAAAAAAATTTTTAAATTTTTGGTAAGACAAACTTTTGAGAGACCATTATATCTGACCCTTCCACAAAGTGTGAGCATTCATTATAGTTTTTATAGCTTTTGAGGAAACTTGCTGTGACGCACGGACAGACGGACAGACTGACGGACGGATAGACAGGTCGCAAAACTAGTCGGTCTTTGTAAAACAATTTTTTTGCAAAGATCTTCAAAAGATGGAAATAATAGGAATTACTAATCGAAATCGTCCTTTGTCGATTTCAATGGATAGTCGTTCTTTTTCAAGGGAAAAAGAAGACCAAAGATGAATTTGCCGCCGATTGGATAGGGTTTTGATAATTCATGTTTGATCGGTTCAGTACATGGTGCCATAGTTTGGCTTTGCGTTTTTATTTAGTGAAGATTAATTCGGTTTTGGATTCGAGAAGTTTATTTCTGACACCACGTCGTTGAATATTCAGGAATGCGTGGTTTCTGGTTTAGGATGTTTTTTGTCATTCTATTTCTTTTCAGCCTACCACGCGGTTTGCAAGAAATGGAAATGAATTAGTATACAGTAGATTAGAATCGTTCAGATGGATGTTATTTTGACGCGTTTTAATCGGACATTTGGTTCGGTGGCTGCTAAAACTGTATCCAGACTTAGTCTGCCCGTGGAATACCTGCGACTGAAATTCTTCTCTGAACTCGCCTGTAATAATTTAGCCCTACACCACTGACGCCGATCAATGATCCATGTATCCTACGCTATTGACGTCGACGGTTTGGGAGTGACCTTATAACTACATGACAGGTGTCAAAAAGAAGAAGGGATGGCGTCCAGTTCACGCGGAATTGTGAGTTCCACGTTACGAAAGCCTCAGCGGTGCTGATACTGGCCAAATAAAAAACAGGGGGGACGTAAGTTTCAGTGGCAGCCGCCTTGAGTTGGGATGTTTCTCGGAAATCATCCCGGATTGCAGATGACTGCGCCTTCACCTATACCATTCGCAGTTTAACGTTAGTAGTAAGTTCTATAGCAGATTCTATAATACAGCTCATCTAATTATTTCCAAGCCTAGCACTAGTGACGTGGAGCTTCCACCAACGGTGGCTCCCCAGCGAGAAGGAATCGCAGCGGCTGCAGCCGGCATTGTATCGTCAGGACGGGCCTACGACCTCTTTGTCGACGACTTGGTACTCAAAACGGAAGAAAGCACATTATGACAATGGTTTGGTCCCTTTGGAGCTGTGCAAAGTGTGAGTATTTTTGGTATTTTTTCAATTTTGAGGCCATGCCTTTTTTTGCAAAATCATCTTGGGGTAGTGAAAGTGATCAGAAAATGAATACTGGAGGAGTTGAACATGAGTGAAGATTCTTCCAACATTTAGTATGCCATAGGCAATCAAAATAGTATCTTTTTTCGGAAGATATAAAACGGAAGCAAGCTGTGAACTGGAATTGCATCAAAGTATCAGAAGAAAACTAAAATATCCTTAAGTGACACTGAAAATCTGTTCGACGAGAAGTTGTTAGCGTGAAAAAGAAGATAATCAAAAGAGAAAGTCAAGTTTCAATCGAAAAATAATAAACTTAAGAATGTTGAAAGTGAATTGGTGCTCGTATTGCAAATAGACAGTTTTCTTTGGTTGACTGACGATAAGTTCGGAGGAGAGTTGAATATTTTGAAGGATTTTAACTCACGTTTGAATGTACTTAAAACGTGAAACTAGGATTGCCACGAAGCCGACTTATCGATAACACAAAGTGAAAGTGAAAATGTCCCATTTCCTTCAGTGAGACGCACAAAGATGCGATAGAATGTGGGGGACTTTTAACCAACACCAGATTACTGAATCGGTGCCCTTCCCTGGTGCCCATCATAGGATGCTTGTTGTTTATTTATTTATTTGTTTATTTAAATCCATTTAACAGACAGAAATCCAATTGCAAAATAGACTTAGACAATTAAATATAGTTAAATATAGTTTAGAGTAAGACAGATTAATACAACAAAATCAAGCAGAAAAAAGTTTAATTAAAACATGTAAGAAATGAAGTTAGAGTCTAGATCAAAGTTTGAAAAAAGTGAAAAAATTTAGTGATAAGCAAACCTTAATCACTATTCCCAAAAAGTAACGTCTATAGTTTATTTTTAAAAACAAAGTAGGACGTGGATAGAGAACCAAGCTCGAGGCTGTTATGCTTTCTGATGATACGCGGCATAATTGACTGAAATTATAAATCCATCCGGTCGTACGGAACCTCGAGAATGTTATTAAATCGACTAGGACGTGCATACAGTCTGTAGTGCAAGTCTTCGCTTAGAGTGAAAGCAATTTATTGGTGGTACAATTTATAAAGGAAACATTGATCTAAGAAAGTTCTACGGGACGACAGAGAAGGGAGACGAAGTATGGATAGACGGCGCTCATAAGACTCATAAGCTAAGTTGAACTTGAAGAACATAATAAGGGTAAACTTACGCTGAACAGCTTCTAGTGAGTTCACAAGATATAAATGTCTAGGAGACCACAGTACTGATCAGTACTCAAGAAGCGGGCAAACAAGACATGTGAACAAGCGGACAGCAGTAGCAATATTTGCAAACTTATGCAAATGCTGAAACTTTTGATGCCTTGGTAATTATGCTAAAAATATGGGCATCGAATTTAAGCTTGGGGTCAAATATTACACCAAGATCTTTACATGAGTCTGCACATAGGGTGTAATTAAAAGTGAAAGGAACAATTTACAAATTGAAAGTCATTTTAAAATTCTTGGAAACATTGATGCGGAGGGAGTTTACATTACAGCAGCTATAGAGGTTAAAAAGATCAATTTGGAGTTGCTGACAATCTTCAAGGGATCTAATTATCCGGAATACCTTGAAATCATCAGTATACAGGAGACAAGAAGACACACGACAGGAACGAGAGGATAGATACGATGAAATCCAAGAATGAAGGGAACCGGATACGCCGAGCAAAGCTGACTTTTGACAGAGGAGAACATGGTTCACGGAGTCAAAAGCTTTGGAGAAGTCCTTGAATACTGCATCTACTTGAAGCTGTTTATCTAAAGCTCTTGCAATATAATCTTCGAACTCAGCCAAGTTCGTAGAAGTTGAACGACCCTTCAAGAATCCTTGTTGCTGTGGTGTGACAAATGAACTCAGTGACTCAAGGAGCCTGTTGTGTACAAGTCGTTTCAGCAGCTTAGAGAAACAGGAGAGGAGTGATATGGGATGATAGTTTGAGGCAGATGATGGGTCGCCGTTTTTAAAGATAGGAAAAACATTTGCATCTTTCCAGTACGTAGGAAAGGTATATAAGGGATAGAGGAAAACACAAAGAGGAACAAAGTGACTTTACAAATATATTAGGCAATCCATCGGGACCAGGACTAACATTCGGATCGAGCAAGTTAATAAGAGATTTAACTTCAGAAGGATCAGTGGAATGGGATATATTTGTTGCTGGATAAGCTTGAATTGAATTTATGGGGGAGTGTAGTATATCAGAAGAGGAAAAAGTAGAGGAAAAATATTCGGCAAATATGTTCGAAATATCCTGAGGGGAGGAAGCTTCAGTGTTATTCCATTTGACAGTATGCGGGATGGAAGAGGAAGATTTAAAAGATCGGATGTATGACCAAAAGGGAACTCTCTAAATTGCCAAAGTAGTTTTTCATGGCCGTTTTGAGCTTTTTTTTAGCCAAAGAGCACAGTCTGCAAAAATTCTGTTTAGCATCATCATTTCCGGTCAATTTATAGTGCCTATGCCCCTTATCTTTGGTTCTTAAGGCACGGAGAACACTTCGAGTAAGCCAAGGCTTCATTTTTGCTTTGCGAGGAGCTTGGAGTGGAGGATAAAGAGCAAACAGATTATAAAGGTAATCGTAAAATTTGTTCAAAGCACTATCGCAGTCAAGACGAGTGAAGAAAGTGCACCAGTTGACCGATTCCAGATTGGTTTTAATTGCCACATAATTTGCTCTAAAGAAATTGTCACGATAAACTGAGGCAGTTTTCTGTGGTTTTAGGGTATCAACGGTTAGTGCTAGAGACGAAGGTGGATGATGGAGATCAGGTTGAACATAAGGATGTAAAACAGGAGCTATTGATAGACAATCAGTTTGAACATTTGACATGACAAGGTCCAGAAGACGACCATTAGGGTTATGGATATGATTAAACTGTGAAAAAAAACAAAGGGAAAGAAAGGAAGAAATTAACAAAGAAGGATTATTTGTTGAGGAAATGCCAGGTGTTGTTAAGTGGTCCCATTCCACTGCCAGTAGATTGAAGTCCCCACAAATTATAATTTTGGAATTAGGATGACGAGCAAGAAGATAGGCAGAGAGTTCATCGAAGAAGGCTTCGTACACAGTTAAGAGAGAATTACAGCCAATATACACAGAGGAAATTAATAATGAGGAGTTATGAGGGAGAGGGAGTTTTACAATTACACACTGAACAGCACGAGCAAATTTGAAGTCAACACGAAGTAAACTATTAAGGGTTTTGCAGACTGCAACCAAGACTCCCCCACCATCAGATTTATTAGTGATGTTAAGGTCACGGTCGCATCGGTAGACTAAATAATCTGGTAATATTTCCGCATTTGAAATATTCTCGTTCAGTCACGTTTCAGTCACGTTTCAGTCAAACAGACAACAGAATCGTTAGTTAATTGAGACACGAGTAATAAGTCCTCAAGTTTGGTTCCTAAGCCATGAACATTCTAACGGTAAATAGAAATAGTTGAACAATTAGAAAGGGAAGAATTTCTTTCAGTGTAAGATGATCCTTGAAGGTTGTTGAGGATGCTTGGAAGCTTTTTCGGGACGAAATCGCCACTTAGGTTGCCTTGTATCAAAAGCTTTGATGTTACGTAGATGATAAGTGTACTCTTGGTTGTGCTGTAAGCGAGCCTTGATATGAACAATTGGAGAGGTGGGGAGACTGCTCGCAATACTCCGTTATCAGCTAACACACTATCTTTAAAGTTTTGTGGTGCTGAAGACATAACGATATTTTGCTGAAGATTATTAGTCGTTGATTGTGTTAGGCACAGCACGGATTGCGGCTGAATTTTTTGTTGCTGTTGGATAGGCAAGATAGATTGCTGCATGCATCTATTTTGTTTCTGGTCCGTAGCTTTATTAATTGGAACTGGAATTGACTCCTCACTACATGCTTGCTGTTATTGCGCAAGCACACCATGTGTAAGAGGCCGTCGCTGCCCAAGAGGTGACACGGTAGAATTTTGTATAATCCAGTGACTGGGCGAAAGTAACTGCGGTGACAGCAGAAGATTTTGAGGTGTTGACGGTTGATCCGGAAATGGCTGTAGCTGATCCTCACACTCCGGCAAACTCAGGAGCAATTGCTGAGGTTGTTGTTGTTGTAAAGCATGCTCAGGTTGCTGTTGTTGTAAAGCATGCTCATTTTCAGGGGGAAGGACATTAACACCCTGTTTTTATAATAACGAGAGAAATCCAGCGAAATTATTAACAAAAATATTGAAGACGACAGCAACGCTTTCCTTCCGTTGAAGTTGAAGGAGATCGCGTCTGATCAGTAGCTGATAACAAGAGTCAGTGGGCAATTTATGGAAAGACAAGTACAACTACTGTTTTTTTTTAAATTGTATTTTTTGAACAGATCGGACTCTGTACTCTCCCGAATCGATATACATATTTCCACGAGAGTATATGGAAAGTTTATTTTTTTATCTCAAATTAATAATGATAAAAATGGATGAGTTGTAATGATGTAGATTAAATTAACATTATAAGTCGGGTATTTTATTTAGTTCAACACCGTCGCTTCACCCTTTTTTATACGAGTATATCAATGTTTCTATATTTGTTGTTGATTTTTTTTTTATAATAAATCGTTTAAAAATTCGGGTAGATTTATCAAACTTGAGTGCTGCTTTGTTGTTACTTCTTCCTTGATTTCGAACTTCAATCACTAAAAATTGTACATAATTATAAAGTTGTAAGAAGAATTTATAACCGACCAACATGTTTATATTTTTATATTCGCTGAATATTTTTAGAGTTTGTATACATATAATAAAATAAAACTAGATTTGGTAAGAAATCAACGTAGAAATTGTAAGCGACGCAATTCCAATATTTGTGATTTTTATTAAGTCTAGAGTAAACCAAAATTTTTATAAAACTAGCAAACAAAAACATGAAAAAAAAATTCTTCATAGAATAAATTTTAATGCTAATGAAAATATCTGAGAATGACTTTTCCAAATTGGAAAAAAAAAATACATTGACTGAATTTTAGACGTGAATTTCTTAAAAAAACTTTTGGTACAGATAGATGAATACAATTTAAACGTTTATTACAAGTAAAACTCACTACCGGACTTTAGATACTTATTGTAATTATTAATACAAATATTTAAAAGAATACAGATAAAACTAATTATGAATTGCTAGGCTGACTAAGTCTTTCCTGTCCAGCTAAACCATTTGTTTTCCAACAGGAGAATGTCGGCGAACTGTGAGTATTCCGGTAACAGGATAGGGTTCACGTAATCCGCGAATGGCTGGTTTTGCGTCGCGGTCGGTACGCGGTACCATAGTTTGTTTTGAGTTTTTTTTATTAGAATAGTAGTACAGTAAATATAGCACGAAAAAATAGGTTTGGTCTAAGAAATGACCTACTGGGATTTGACTTGATAAATCGATAGGGGGGCATAAAAAAAACTTAACTTCAGATTTCCGAAGTGATTCCCCCCCCTGCTTTTGAGAAAATCCAAAAACATTTTGAACGCGTTTTTCTCGGAATCTGTGGGTTTTAGAGAAAAGTTTATTTAACAAAAAATGTTCAGGACACTGTTATCTACATTTTATCTCCTTGGAGCAAAGTCGTCCGACTTAAAATACAAAAAGTAGGTGGCGCTAAAGTATCAAAAAAGTGGTTTTTTGGCATTTTCAATAAAAACAATTATTTTTTTATAATAATGTAAATGGAAAAGTTGTTCGTCATAAAATTATCTACAATTTTTGTTCAAACAATTTTTTTGTAAAACTTACCGTTAACGAGCTGGAGCTTGCCAAAGTGTAAAAGTCGTACATTTATGTGCCGCGCCGATGCGTGTATTCCATTCATTTTGTCGAAACATTATTTTTCGATTAATAGACCGTAATGTTTATTTAATATTCTCATTTTTAACAATAATTTTGATAAACAATTAATAATAGTAACCTTTTAGTACTGCTTGTTGTAAACGGTCAACATTGAATTAAAACAAATGTAACTGAAGGTAGTAGTAAATGATTCACACAAAATGTGAAGACTAATTTTTTTTTTAATTTAAAATTCGTAACTATTTATTTATTAATTTCAAGCATTAAACTTTACATTGTGTGATTTTATTATGACAGAAATTTAACTTTCGTCGATTTGGCATTCAATTCAATTTGTATTTTGCATATTTTACGATAAAGCAATTTTACCTTTGTTGAGTTTGCGTCCAATGCAATGTTCATTTTGAGTCAAATTTATGTAAATCTTTGAAGAAAATGCAAAATTGGATTATTGCAAACTGTCATAATAAAATCACACAATGTAAAGTTTAATGCTTGAAATTAATAAATAAATAGTTACGAATTTTAAATTAAAAAAAAAATTAGTCTTCACATTTTGTGTGAATCATTTACTACTACCTTCAGTTACATTTGTTTTAATTCAATGTTGACCGTTTACAACAAGCAGTACTAAAAGGTTACTATTATTAATTGTTTATCAAAATTATTGTTAAAAATGAGAATATTAAATAAACATTACGGTCTATTAATCGAAAAATAATGTTTCGACAAAATGAATGGAATACACGCATCGGCGCGGCACATAAATGTACGACTTTTACACTTTGGCAAGCTCCAGCTCGTTAACGGTAAGTTTTACAAAAAAATTGTTTGAACAAAAATTGTAGATAATTTTATGACGAACAACTTTTCCATTTACATTATTATAAAAAAATAATTGTTTTTATTGAAAATGCCAAAAAACCACTTTTTTGATACTTTAGCGCCACCTACTTTTTGTATTTTAAGTCGGACGACTTTGCTCCAAGGAGATAAAATGTAGATAACAGTGTCTTGAACATTTTTTGTTAAATAAACTTTTCTCTAAAACCCATAGATTCCGAGAAAAACGCGTTCAAAATGTTTTTGGATTTTCTCAAAAGCAGGGGGGGGGATCACTTCGGAAATCTGAAGTTAAGTTTTTCTTATGCCCCCCTATCGATTTATCAAGTCAAATTCCAGTAGGTCATTTCTTAGACCGTAAATGCTATATTTACTGTACTATAGGATATTTTGACCTTTGCATTAGAGTAGTATATTTTTCGGTACCACGTTGGATAAAAACAAGAAAAGCCTCTCCGAACTAGCTGGCTGATAAGTAGCCACCGCGAAATGGATTACGAGCGCACAGGCTTGTTGACCGATTGGGTACCATTTGTGGAAATGACTCAGACTTCACGTCTAGAACCGATGAGAGGTCAGTTCGGATTCCATTCGAGAAATCTCGACGCTCGTGTGCGAAGTAAAATCATTACACAACTCGAAGTGGACTAAATAAGTCCGGACTTGTTGATCTGTTGGGTATAGTTTGTTCACACATTCCAAGACTTTACGTCTACAACTGATAAGAGATCGGCTAAGATTTCCTTTGGGAAATCTCGAAGCTTACGGATGAAATGTTTAAATCATAACATGACCGCTATCCGGAAGTGGCTCCGAAACCTTTACAGAAGGAAAAAGGTACGAAAGTACCAACTTTATTTTTTCAGTAGCACAGTAATCAGGTTCATAACAACAGATGTTCTGGAAAGGTATTTGCTGGAGACGCACCTTGTTAAGGTTGCCCGTGAATCAAAAATCCTAGTCGTGTGCAAAAACACCAAATCTTTTATTCAAAACGTATTGGTTTGCCTTGATTGTGTTACTTATGTCCATGCATTCCAAGATGTGGGCGCATAGACTCCTCGAAACATTAGCTCGGATCATCTAGAAAAAATTTCAGCCATCTCAATTGCAGCAAATCCCACAACGGACGTATTGTCCTGAATTTGTCCATTGAATCTAAGCAAAAGTTATCACAAACGTGAAAATTCCGCAAAATTTCTTGAAATCTGTTCTGGCTCATGGCGTCAGATATGATTTTGTGGTATGCATCAGTAATGGATTCCCAGTACATGCATCTTCGTGCGTAATGACAGTAGTCACTAGTAAAGAGAATTGCCATAAAAACGTTGATATCAGTCTCCGACAAGGTCAATTGTAAATTATCTTTTTGAATCGCGTAATTTTTTATCTGTCAACAAGCAGAGAAATCACTAGGCTATAAAAAATAGTTCAAACACATTGACTGGTCCCTTATCACTATCAAGCCATTAGCACTTCTCCGCTACTTGATCCTCGTTGCTGACAATATCATTTTCCTTCCACTTTCATGAAATACTCATCGACGAGTTTATTGCTAATTGTCTTTTTTACAAAAGGAGCTTCTTCACCACTGTTATAACTTTCTTGAAAACTTTTGATTGCTGAGTGGCTGAATTTGTTAGCCCTTCTATGCCTGTATGTGATGACGATATGTGGCAATGTATGAGTAACTCACACTTTACATTTTCTGAAAGCCTCCTCGATCGGCACGTGTACGTTAGCACTAGATGAACGGTATGATGATAGCGTTACAATTTCTTCAAGAACGTCGAAACCTGGGACATACACTGCCACAATTTTTTGACACGTAGATGGCGTTATTTTTTGACACGTAGATGGCGTTACTAGAAATTTTTTCCATATGATTTTTTATTAATATTAATCTTCGAATGATACGTGTATAAATTTGACAGCAATCATTGATTCGTGAGTTATAGCATTTTGTGCGAAGCAGCTTTTGTTGTTGAAAAAAAATGGAAAAAGTGAATATCGAGTTTTGATAAAGCATTGCTTTTTGATAAAAAAAATAAAAATGCAGCAAAAACCAAACAATGGCTTGATAAACATTATCCGGACTTTGCTCCATCGAAACAAATGGTAGGGACGTGGATTGCTGAATTTAAACGTGGTCGTACAAATGATGCAGAGCGCAGTGGACGCCCAAATGAGGCTTTTATTCCAGAAAACATAAAAAAAATCCACAAATTGGTTATGAATGATCGCAAATTGAAGGTGCACGAGCTAGCTGACATTGTAAAGAATTCAGATGGTAGTGTTTTTATAATTTCACCCAAACATTTGGCCATGCGAAAGCTCTGTGCAAAGTGGGCGCCGCGTGGGCTCACAGTCGACCAAAACAATAACGCATTGATGCTTCAGAGGAGTGTTTGGCACTATTAGGCCGCAATAAAATCGAGTTCTTTCGTTGATATGTGACAATGAATGAAGCATGGCTTCACTATTACACTCCAGAAAGACAGTCAGCTGAGTGAGCAGCAGTTGACGAACCGAGTCCAAAGCGAGCAAAGACACAACAGCCGGCCAGTAAGGTGAGGGCGTCTGTGTTTTGGGCTGTGAATCGGAATGATATTCATCAAATACCTCCAAAAAGGAACCACCATAAACAACGACTATTACTGTGCTTTTTTGGATCGAAAGAAGGCTGAAATTGCAAGGAACCGGCCGCATTTGCAAAGGAAAAACATGTAGTTTCACTAAGGCAAGAAGGAACCGTGTCACAAATTGATGAAAACGATGGCAAAATTGATTGAATTGAGCTTCGAATTGCTAACCCCTCAGATTTAGCCACCGGCGACTTTCTCTTGTTTTCAGATCTCAAGAGAATGCTTGTTGGATGGAAATTTAAGTCCAATGATGAAGTCATCGTTATAACTGAGGCCTTTTTTGATGAGAATGAGAAATTGTACTATAAAACTGGTATCGAAAGGTTGGAAAATCGCTATACACGATGTATCGCCCTCGAAGGCAACTATTTTGAATAATAAAATCAAGTTTTGTCAAAATTTTGTTATTTTCTTACATATCCCACGGACTTATTTAATAACTTGTTATATACTAATTTCGTCTTGCCACACTGTTGATTTCCAGAGAGGTGATTGTCGTTGGCCTCTGGGTCATCAACGTCACTATCATCATCATTTTGCAGGTGATTTTCAAGTAGCTCAATATATATCGACGCTTCTATGAAATTGTCACTTTCATCTTCAAGTAGAGCCGATATCCCAGCCGTTGAAGCAGTTGACTAGAACCAGAAATAAAAATAGTAGTGTAAAAAACACTGTACCCACTCGTGCCTAGTGCACATAAATGTGTGCACCTTTACACAAGTTGAGTAAGCAGGAGAGTGCTCCTAATAGAAGGTCTTTGTAAACATCCTAGGGTTAGAAACAAGTTTTCTAATGGTGTGAACTTGACTCATTCATCCAATACTTGGATATGTAATCGTTCAAATTTATACAAAAGATGCACAGTTTTTTTCATAAGCACAGTGCAGTCGCCATTTTAATCTAGCTTAAATGATTTTCCTGAATGCTCGGCCAATTGAACATGTTCAAGTTAAACACTATTTCTTAAATTTTCATGAAAATTGAAAGAAAATAAAAGTGCCTAACACAATTTTAAATATATATATGGTTTTCCAATAAGAGGTGTTATTTTGAATAGATCTTGTGATTTAACACTTTTTTTTTTGTGTGGTAGGGAGGTGAAGGCATTTACGCCCGCCGAGTCTGGCAGTATGGGACTCCCATGGAGGATACCCTTGGACTACCCACTAAACACCTCCCCTGTCAATCTGAGAACCTAGCCTGGAACCGTTTGACACATTACTTCGGGCCAGGTCTCGTTTTGTTACGCCGTGAGGCGCCTTCAAGCTGGGGAGTCCCTTTCCTAGCAGGAGGGGAGAGGGGACGAGTAAATGCCAGAAGAGCGATCCCCCAGCCCCAGCACCTCCGGCTGCTGTGAGTCCCTTTTATCTTTTAGGACTGCCCGAGCATAATGTGGAACCTGGTTCCATTTGTCAACCGATTCGAGCATCACAGCAACTATATTATCCGGGGTGAGCTCCTCCATCTCCCTGTAGAGTTCCCTTCGCAGCCTGGCCCATTTGGTACACGCAAAAAATGTGTGACAGGCATTGTCCTCCTCTCCTGGGCAAAACCGACAATCGGGAGACCGTGACTTATCGATCTTATGCAGGTAAGACTGAAAATACCCGTGCCCGCTCAAAAGCTGGGTCAGAAAGAAGTCAATCTCACCATACCTTCGATTTTGCCACGGTCTCACATCCGGGATGAGGCGCGCAGTCCATCTTCCCTTCGTGCAAATCCTCCAAGACTGCTGCCAATCGTTGAGCTAGCGTTGTCTCTCCTCGTGGACAACCATCTCCCTCGCATCCTCGTTTCGGCACAGGTAAATAGCGCGGCGCTCTCTAGCAAGGAGGGCGACAGGTATCACGCCTGCAATAACTCTCACGGCCAAGTCGGAGACTGTTGGATACGAAGATGCGATTCCAGTGCTCCTCTTCTCTGTACCTGTGCCAATCGTTTTCGGTATACCTCCTTGCTGAGAGCGTCGCCCCATACCTCTGCTCCGTACAGTAGCACTGACCCTACAGCACTCATCAAGAGGCGTCTTCTTGATGGGTTGGGTCCCCCTACGTTGGCCATAAGTCGACTCAGGGCCGATATTCCCGAAGCAGCCTTCTCAGTCGTTGCCCTGATTTGCTCAGAGAAACTCATCTTCGAGTCGATCAGTAGCCCCAGGTACTTCACCGCTGGCTTCGATTCGATTTGTATATCTCCAATACTGATCATCCTTAATCTAGGGATTCTCTTTTTTTGTCAAGATGACCACTTCGGTTTTCTCCAGTGCTAAGCTGAGCCCGCGAGCAGTCATCCAGTCCCTCACTCGGCGCATTAGCATACCTAGCCCAAGTTGCGCTTGTTCAACGGTGTGTCCGGCGACCAGAGCCGCAACATCATCCGCATAGCCGACCAAACGCGACTCATCTGGCATCTCAAGTCTCAGTAGCCCTTCGTAAGACACGTTCCACAGGTCCGGACCAAGGATAGATCCCTGGGTAACACCCGATGTAATTTCCATCCTTCGTTGGCCCTGTGTCGTGTCGTAGAGCAGGCTTCGGTCCTTTGGGTAGTTCCTCAAAAGTCGCATTAGATATTCTGGAACTTGAAAAGAGTTTTCCAGCGTGTCCAGAATATCCACCCATCTAGCGGAGTTGAAGGCATTCCTGACGTCGAGTGTCACCAACAGGACGATCCGTCGCTTGGTGCGACAATATGCCTCTGCCTTTAGGACCGCGTTCGCCACCTCTGCAATCGCATCAATGGTAGAACGTCCTGCTCTAAAGCCGTACCGCCGAGGAGATAGGTCCCCAGCAGCACGAATCGCGTCAGTGAGTCTTCCTTTGATGAGTTTCTCTAGCACTTTCCCAGCCGTGTCTAGCATGCATAACGGGCGGTATGCAGACGGCGATTCGGGATTTCCCTTCCCCTTGCTGACCAGCATGAGCCTCGCCACCTTCCATCGTACTGGGAAAACCCCGTCCCGTAGGCAAGAGTTGAATGTGCTGAGCAGCAAGTCAGGACAATGGTGATAGACGAGCTGCAAAACCTCAGCTGGAACACCATCTGGACCTGGAGCCTTCCTCGCTTTCAGGGAGAGGACTGCCTCCTCCAATTCCAGCTGTGTGAAGAGTGGGCACTAGACTGCTGTTTCACCATGGACAGCGGCAACACGGACGGGATGGGCGGGGAAGAGTCCCCGCACTATCGCGGCCATCTTTTGCGCATCATGTATACAAGGCTTCCGTAGGGCACCAAGTTTCCCCATGACCAGCTTGTAGCCAAGGCCCCACGGATCCCTATTTACATCGTCCAAGAGGTCTTGCCAGCATCGGGTCTTGCTCTTGTTAATAAGCCTGCGAAGATATTTCCTGCCGGACCTGTATGCTGCTAGCCTAGTGTCTACCTCCTCCCGCGTTCGCGCCCGCTGGGCCTCTCGCCGAAGTTTGTGACACTCGCTTCTATGTTCGGCAATCTCGTTTGACCACCAGTATACTGGAGGCTTACCGTGTCGGGGTCCCCGACGGGGCATGGAAGACTCGCAAGCAGCTATGATGGTACTCATAGTTGAGTTCACCAAGTCCTTGGCTGTAGGCCCTCCACGCCCTGGCGGAGCTCCCAGCAACGGTGCGCCTGCCGTAAGCGCGTCAGCGAACCTCTCAATGTCCATCCTCGCAGTTCTCCATCCGAGGATTTAAGTTTGGGCATATGCACGCAGAGTGGCACTGTCGTGAATCTCAACCGCTATATACTGGTGATCACTAGCCGAATAGTCCTCTAGTACTCGCCAGTTGTGTACTCTAGGTACCAGGGACTCCAAAGCGAGTGTCACATCGGGTATGGTTCCTGCGCAACCCCAGCGGCGGAATTATTTAACACCTTGCGACTTCTTCCTTTGGAGCCACGTGATAAAGAAGGCCTACCCCAATAGCTCAGCGTCGATTCAAGATCTCAAAGATGAAATGCGTGAGGCTATCGAGGACATAGGGCAGTCACTTTGAGCTTTGGTTATGAAAAATTTCATGAAGAGGCTATGGTCTTGTAAGCGTGTCGTAGTGGTTATTTGCCTGATGTTAGTTTTTGTTATTAACGGCATATCTCGTTCTTTGTAATGAAATAAATATCCACTCATTTATATTTAAAAATGCCATTTTTCATTTAATTTAAAAATAACACCTCTTATTGGAAAACCCTATATCAACCATAAACACGTGCTATTGTTGTTGTAATTCCATATAATTGAAATGGCTATAACTCACTTTATTATGATTCGATCTAGATTAAATTTTGTGAACATATATATCTTATGTCAGTATTTATGCTTGCAAAATTTCAAGAAGTTTAAAGGTACCGTTTTGATTTTATGGGCAAAAATGTGAAATCTACAAATCATTCTATTATTAACAAAGTTGAAGGAATTTCGATTTCTAAGGTATTTGTTGCTCTTGTACTCATAAAGGCCCACGTTCGTGATAGTTTTCAGATTTTTCGGCTGAAAAGTGTCCAATCGCGAGGGGGGGACACAAATTTTGGGTACATTTTGCCTTCCCCTGGTCCCCCTAATTCATAAAATGATTTTTTTATTTCAGATTCTAAAAGTTCTAGTCAAGGCCTTTCATTTGATACCCCATTCGACTACCTTTGATTAAAAAAATTGTTTAAGGCCAATTCATTATAAGGGGGGGACCCCCCTTGAAAAAATTTATAATTTTTGTAAAGGCCTTAACTTTTGAGACAACATCACTTCTGACCCTTTCACAAAGTTTGAGCATTCTAGCTTCTATAGTTTCTGAGGAAATGAGCTGTGACGCACGGACAGACATGTCGCAAAACTAGTAGGTCTTTGTAAAAAAATTTTTTAAAAGGACCTGAAAATGTGGTTTTCATTGCAAGTATCTACGCAATCACAACAAATGTATCATAAACATGTTTATGACTTTAAAATGGATTAACATTAACAATAATATAAACAAATACCTACAAAAATGCTTACTTTCGGCGATAAGCCACCACGAACGAAAATTCACTGGTTTTCAAAGTAACCGACGTATTGCCCGACACTGTGTATGGGAGTGGTGATGCTAGGTTAATTATTCACAGTCTGACTGCCAGTGATTTGTATTAAGGCTGCAAACATATGGGTTTCAGTGTGCACATAGATGTATACACTGGGCATTCATGGATGGATTAAAACCTCTAAAAGGTTGAAACACGGAATGTTTCGTAGGAATTTTCCAAACTGATAAAGGTAAACTCCCTTACCGATGCAATTTCATTTCTAATTTGATTTTTGAAGCATTATTCAAAGTATTTCGACTGCCTCACAGTTCTAATCATTAAATGTTGCTGACAACCCAAAAAAAGTCCTTCAACAGACGCCAACGCACTGCGCTGCAACTGCTCAGATCCCTAAAATTTTTCCTTATTAAACCAAACTTAAACATTCACAGTCGTTATAAAATTTTATTTTAATTGAAAGACTCAGCACCCAAAGCTTAAACACGTAGCAGACGATTATCCTTTTTAATCTGCAAATTCCATAAATCTAAATAAGGCAATCCTTTGCTTAAATACTTGACACAAAAAGAAAAATTTACCCCAAAGGACATTACCATCATTTCCTCGTCCCACTATAACACGACCAATCTGTCCCATATATTATGTTCATAGCATGGTGCAGTAATAGGCGCTTTCCCGGAATTTTTTTTAGTTCATTCTCATTTTATTCAACTACCATCATAAAAAATTGTTGACTAAATGATTGTGGCATCTGTTTGCTCTCTGTTGCTCTTCCACATCCTGTTCAGGACGCTTCGAGCTCTCTACTTGCCAGAGATTTCGACTAACATTCCACCCACCACACCATTCATCCCTTTTGTCTACTATTTGCTTACATTCGCTAATTTAATTTGAAAGCCATCCCGAAAGGACTATTTAATTCCAACAAGGCAGCCTTACAGTAGCCGCCTCCTTTTCAGTGGGGCTTTTGCTCCTTGAGTCCCACAAGCCATGAAGACCATATTTTTGTACGTACAAGTAGATGCAGAGTAAAGTATAAAGAGTAGAAAACGAGAGCACGAGATTGGGTCTCATTTTTGGCAAATTCATTGTGTGACAGTGAACGTGACAGTGTTTTGGTTTGAAATTTACGGCTAAGCTAGGTGACTTCAAGTGAAATCAGATGAAGTCCGGGGTGGAAGGCTCTGGGGGTAGCAGAGAGAAAGACTGGTAAAAGAAAGAAAGCGTTGGTCAGAAAATTGGGTGAACATGCTCGCAATTTGCATGGGGTTAATGGGAAAATGAGTGTCCATTTTTGCACTCTCCTAAGCGTGTGAGAGTGGTGTTTGGGGAGACATTCTTTATTTTTTCCAACAACGATTTGAGTTCATTTAGCTTGGTCTGATTTATTCTAATTTTTTTCTTGAATGGACTAATAAGGATAGAAGTTATGAATTATACTTTTTTATCCTGTTTTTGCAGCTAGAATTATGTATTAAAATCTCTTCCTATATAAAATCGTTGTAGTAAAATAATGTGTATAAAATTCTTCAAAAGACTTAACCTGGTCTCTGCACGGCTTAATCCAATTCCCAATGTTTACAGAACGAAGCTTTTGCACATGTTACACAACCACCTTTCCCACTTGTGTGCACAACTTTGAGTGTTATATTTTGAATTTTTACTTCAATTACACTTCATACCCAACACTGTACAAATATGTATAGAACTTGACTTAAACACTTTCACATACACTCCAATTGGCTTAGTAACTGAAACTAAAATTTCCCACTCGACCGGAAACACTTTATTCTATGCTCACTTAAAATGTATTGAATAACTTTCGCTTGATTGCATCCTTTACCTATCCTAACAATAAACCGACACTATTTTCTATCTTCGCAAATTTTTTACCACCACATTTTCACATATTAAATATTTAAAATGAATCCCGCTTTAAGGAGCTGCAATTACGCTTGATTGAATTCATCAAGGACTAAAACCAGGTTAAAAGATCAAAAATCCGAAAATTTTACAAATGCGAATTTTTAATTCCCTTCTATCCTTTCTTTCTAATTTTTCTCTATTCAACCGTTACTTCACACACGTCCTTACGATTTGAAGTGAATCACGACGACTGTTTGTAAAATCGCTTGTGAATTTCTGACCCGGATCATCCTGCAATCATTTTCGAAAAATTCGGTCTCGATTTCAATTCATTCTCCGCGTTCACTGTGTGCTGTTATCGCGCATTAGTGCTTTCAGCATGTGGAGGAAAAAGCTTCACATGGAAATTCTGGAGAAATTTTGTGTTTCGAGACTTTTAACGAAAAACGTTTAGAACAATTTGTAATGTGGCTCAAATTACTCCGAACCAAACCGATTCAATATCGTTATAATACAGTAGGGGAGCAGTTGTTGAAATTCGAAAGCTTCTTTCAAGGGCATGCGTAGATTGAATGCTTTCGACGTACTAAGGAAGGAAATGTATGCAAAATGAAAATTACCGGGCTCTATGATAGAATTTTGTATATGCCAACAACAATTTACGAAAGTATAACGAGAGGATGCCACTTAAGGATAAATTACGAGCAACTGAATGTGATAAAATTAAATTTTAGTGTATTTTTGGTATTCGAAGAAGGATGAATATTATTTTACTCAATGGTCCAAGGAGTAATGAATAAATTGGTAAGTTTGATCTTTGCACGAGTAAGCTCTGGTTATTTCTTCACTCGAAAAAACGTCAAAAATAAACTGTGTGTGTTTAGAGATATATAGCTTTGAAATGAAAGAAAATCCGGAATTGTTTTCGTTGCCATGAAATTGATTTTATTGGAAATCAACCAGAAATTAGAATTTTTGAAGCTGTCAAAAAATGACAGCTTCAAAAATTCTAATTTCTGTTATGTGAGCTGTACGACTAGCATGGTGGAAGTCCAAACGAGAGGTCAAAACAATAATTTGAGCCATATCTCGCCAATAACGGGGCGAAAGTTGTCTTCCAAATGGTTAAGCGTCTCGGGCTTATCAACGTAGACAAGTGATTTGATATAGCTACACAAGAAATAGTCCAGCGATCTTTAATCACAAGATCTCTCAGGCCAGGTCTCAGTTCCAAAACGAGAAATTATGCGCTCATCAAACGCTTCTTACAATAAGTCGATGGTTGCACGAACTGTATGGCATGCCGCGCTATTCCGTTGAAACCAGAGGTCCCTTGTATTACGGTGAGTCAATTCCGGAACGAGAAAGTCAATAATCATGGCTCTATAGCATTCAACATTGACTGTGATGTTATTCCGCGTAGTATTTTTGAATACATATTGACCAGTGATTCCCCCAGCCTATAAATCACACCAAACCGTGACTCTCTCCAAACGTAACGGTGTTTAGACAATCGCAACGGTGTTTAGACAATTGCCTGTGGTTGCTCATCACTCCAAATACGGTAGTTTTGTTTGTTGACGTAGCCATTCAACTAGAAATGAGCCTCATCAGTTAACAAAATTTTCTGCAGGAATTTGTTCTTGGGCCCCTACACCGAATTTATGCCATGCTTGTTGGTCGTTTGGCTTTAATTCCTGCACGAGTTGGATTTTGTAAGCCCGCAAACCAAGATCCTTCCATAAAGTCTTCCATAATAAGGAAGGGCATAGCTTTAATTTTTGAGCATTGCTACGTAGTAGCCGAATCGTCAAAGACGTAAATATACAAGAGAAATCTTTTAGCCAGTTAGACTTAGTCCAAATAAAACTATAAATAACAAACAGTGTGACATTAATACTATCTATAACATTATTACCGCCGTAAATATTGAACGTAAGGGTTTTCCAATAAGAGGTGTTATTTTGATATTAAAAGAAAAATGCCATTTTTTAATATAAATGATGTCATGTTTATTTCATTATAAGAAGGAAGGTATGTCGCTAGTAGTGAAAAATAACATCTTGCAAATGACCACCACGACCACGCTTACAGGACCATATCCTTTTCATTAAATTTTCCATAACCAAATCGCAAAGTGGCTGCCCTATGTCCTCGATAGCCTTACGAATTCCATCTTTGAGGTCTTGAATCGACGCTGGGCTATTGGCGTAGACCTTTCCATTCATGTGGCTCTAAAGGAAGAAGTTGCAAGGTGTTAAATCACAAGATCTCGGTGGCCAATTGTGATCACCTCTTCACTTTACCCGTAAAAGATCAATAGTTTTGTTGCTTGTGTGGCATATAGCGCCATCGTGTTGAAAGTAAACGTTGTCCAGATCAATACCATGCAATTCCGCCCATAAAAAATCATTAATCATCTCTCGATAGCGCAATCCATTTACCGTAACTGTTGCTCCAGCCTCTTTTTCAAAAAAGTAAGGTCCAATGACTCCGCCGGACCACAAACCGCACCAAACAGTCACACGTTGAGGATAGAGAGGCTTTTCAACAATAATTCTTGGGTTTTTCAAGCCTCAGATGCGACAACTTTGCTTATTGACGAAGCCCTTGAGGTGGAAATGGGCCACATCACTTAAGATGATTTTTCGATGGAATTCCGGATCATTTTCATGCATTTCAAGGACCCAATCAGCAAAGACACGATGTTGTTGATGATCGACCGGCTTAAGTTTTTGTGTTAACTGAACTTTATTAGCCTTAACACCCAAATCTTTATGCAAAATACGGTGTAATGACGTTTGTGGAATGTCTAATTTCAAAGATCGCCGAGGAATGGAAAAACCTGGATTTTCTTCAACACTTTTGGCTACAGCAGCAATATTCTCGGCTGTTCTTGAGTGACGTGCACGGGTTTTATTCTTCACATCACTAGGTTGTCCCAACAGCTCGAATTTTCCCACCAATTTCAGCATTGCGGTCCAACAAGGTGCTTCACGACGACCCAAAAATGTTCGAGTTTTACGAACCTTCTCTGCCAAGTTTTTCCCATTTTTATAGTGAATTTTAATAATTTTAATGCGTTGTTGAAGCGTCTATTGTTTCATTTTCAATAATGACGTTGGTTTTTACTTGTCAAATGTCAAAAAATGACAGCTTCAAAAGTTATGTCTACCGAAATAACGTGCTATTCAAAATAACACCTCTTACTGGATGGTGTTCGTTGTCATATATCGGGCAATAATAATCAGATTGAGTCAAACTGACATCCATTTGACAGTTGAGATTCCAGTGTACAGCTTTCATATGACAGTTTTGTATTTCGTCATTTGTATCAAAAGTTGTATTCATTTAAAAATGAGTAAAATTTCTGGAAAAATTCGTTTTATTTTAGAATATCATCAGATTAAGGTGAGAATGCAACGGAGGCTCGTGAAAAAATTGGTGGTGTCTACGGTCAAGATAGTTCGTCAAAAGCCATAGCCAAGAGTTGGTTCGCTAGCTTTCGTTCTGGAAATTTTGATGTCGAAGATGCACCTCGCTCAGGTCGACCAATCACTGAAATAGTCGATGAAATCTTACAAAAAATTGAAGAAAACCGACACATAAGCAGCCATGACATTGCTAAAGAACTGAATATCCATCAGCAAACAGTTTTGAACTATTTGCATAAGACTGGATACACAAAGAAGCTCGACATTTGGATACCGCATGAATTAACACAAAAAAATTTGATCGATCGAATTTCCATTTGCGAAATGCTAATGAAATGCAACGAAATCGAGCCGTTTTTGAAGTAAATCATTACGAGCGATGAAAAATGGGTAAGATACGAGAACATCGTCCAAAAAAGATCTTGGTCAAAAAAAGGTGAATCATCACAAACGACTTCAAAGCCGGGATTGACACCAAATAAGGTTATGCTGTGTGTCGAATCTGACCAACATTCAATTCAGCTCTGTACTGTCAGCAATTAACCATATTGCAGCAAGCAATTCGAAAAAACCGGCCAGAATCGATCAATAGAAAGGGCGTTGTCTTCCATCATGACAATGCCAGACCACACACATCTTTGATGACCCGGCAAAAGTTGACAGAGCTAGGCTGGGAAGTTTTAATGCATCCACCATATAGTCCAGACCTTGCACCATCAGACCACCATTTGTTTCAGTCTCTGCAAAACATGCTTACTGAAAAGAAATTCACTTCATAAAGGAACTGTGAAAATCACTTGATCAAGTTTTTCACCGATAAACCACAGAAGTTCTGCACAGATTGAATAATGACTCTACACAAAGCAAGGCAAAAGGTCAAAGGTATGTACTTAAATAAAATCCATTTTAAATAAAAGAAATATTTAATCGAAAAATGACAAAAATAAGCCTCAATACTTTTGGACTTACTAATATTTTGTTTAATCACGGTATATGCTTGTTTCGCATGAAACGTAAAACGGCGGTTAGTCGGTAGTTAGTTGATATTTTTCAAAGATTTTAAAGGGACATAGGTAGTAGGGATTATTTGCAGTGGTAAGTTCGAAAAGTGCGCGAATACATCGAAGAGGGTGCTCCCGCCACTTCTCTAGGCATTTCTTAGTCATTGCCAACATGTAGTGGAGAATCGGTTCCATCTCCTTATATTTGTGAAGGATAGAGTTCCTGTAGTACTTCTTACGAGGCCATCTGTATTTGGACAGGCGTTTCCTAAGGATCTTCCTCTCGAAGATTTGGATTTTTTCGGCAGCAGTAGGCGAAATTGTTAGCCGCGTAGGTAATGATCGGCCTAATAAGAGTTTTGAACATTAAGACTTTAACTTTTGGGCA
Source organism: Odontomyia ornata (assembly GCA_963969285.1). NCBI lineage: Eukaryota > Metazoa > Arthropoda > Insecta > Diptera > Stratiomyidae > Odontomyia > Odontomyia ornata. Next base: position 37,076,506 of record OZ017741.1, read on the forward strand.
GACTGATTTCGAGGAAAAGATATACGAAATAGTTGCGGACGCTGCTATCGTTTTATTGACGGTTTTTCTGGCGTGTCTATTCACCTTAATTCGATTGTTAAAATAGACTCCAAGGTATTTGATATTAACCTTCAGAGGAATGATTTCACCAGCATTATGTGCTTGTACATGCCTACTTTGAGACACGGTAAAGCGGTGCCCTCTCCCGCTGGCATTTCTGAAGCAGATCAGCTCCCATTTGCTGGCACTTATTTCGAGCTCCCAATCCTTTAGATATTGAACCATGTTGTGGACAGAGCACTGCAGCTTTATTTGGGCCATCCCTGGGAGGCTATGGGTGACTGTGAAAAGGATATCATCTGCATACATTGCTATATCGATAGTCGAGCAGTTTGGGCGTGGAATGTCATGAAGGAAAGAGTTGAACAGGGTGGGACCGAGGATAGAGCCTTGTGGGACTCTCGATTTGATAGGAATGGATTTAAAATGACGTTCCTCAATTTAATTTGGGATTTTCTATCCGAAAGGAAGCTGTTTAGGATTCTGAGGATTGCGACCGGACAGGATGACATTTTCAATTTATACTTAAGACCGTTGATTCAAACTGAGTCGAATACTTTTTTCAGGTCTATAGCATAGGCCACTGTGCACTCTTTCCGCTGAAGATTGCGGGTGACTCTATTGTGCAATAGCATTATTGCTTGCTCCGTACATCGTCCGTGTTCAAATCCAAACTGAAAATTGGGTATCAGGGGACTAGTAAAATCGATCAAGTTTTGCAAAATTATCTTTTCAAGGGGTTTACCCACGTTAAGCAAAAGGGAAATTGGCCAAAAATCGTTAATGTTACCTTTGCAGCCTGGTTTTGGTATTGAGATTAGTTTACTAACTTTCCAAGGTTTTGGAAAATATCCATTATTAATACAATTATTGTATAATTTCTTCCAGAAGGAGGAGATGGTCTTTCTGCACTTTTTGAGCATTCTATTCGGGATACTATCAAGGCCGTGAGATAGTTTGCTATGTAAGGCATTTAGGAGTTCTTCTACTTCCGTTTTTGAGGTGAAAAATCCGGTGAAAACTGGATGTTGGGGAGAGGATGCTTTATTATCACTGGAGAATACAGTTAAATAAGATCTCTCGTGCCCTTCCGTCGTTAATAGAACCTCTGCTTTAACGTTGCTATTCAAAGCTGTGTTGAATGACTCACGGCAACAATTTAGTTGTTTGAAGCATTCCTCACATGCAACGATCTTGTCAAATTGTGCCGTGAAAACTTCATTCCCTCGCTTTGTAGAGTCTTTTTCAATGTTGAATTTGGAGTTCTTATGGCCTGTGGGTTGATTTATAGTTTTAAAAACATCCGAAGATGGTTGCAGTTATATCAGTCTACTTTTATAGAAGTTGTTGACTTCGGATCCGATAGGTTTTTGGATTTCACGGGAAATGCTTGTTATTTGCGTTTTAAGTTCCAAATACTCCTCATTGAACCGGTTAAAACCTTGATGATATGTATGCTTAAGCCGTTGGAACATAACATATGCTTTCGAGTTTTTATTAATTGAACAGTCTCCTGAGTTAGACATCTATAAAGCGCGCTGCATGGTTTCTGGAAGGGAGCGTGGTGATCTTGTCACTCTATAACGGCAGATGTTAGTGCCGATATATGAGAATATATTTCTGCGTTCACGAAAATGATGTTTTCCGGTGGGAGATTCGGAAGGAGGTATTTGAGGTCTTTTCTAAATTTTGGTCAGTCTATGGAATTAAACGGTCTATAGTGAGGTGGGTAAGTAGGAACTGGTATGTGTGATCTAAGGGCCATGTTGAGATGGAGGCCATGATGGTCCGATGACGAGCTAGATGTGGAGCAAGTAAAGGGATATTATGCAGTTATCTAAAAATGCATTCCCTCTGGGAAATTTTGGGACCCCAGCATTTGCTATGGATGCTGAGACGAGGGCCTCCGCATGGAGCCATTCGAATAGGTAGTTCCCGTTGGTATTCCTTGTGGATTTCCCCCAGTGTTTGCGTATGGCATTAAGGTCTTCTCCTAGTATAAATGAGTAGTTGAATGAGGCTGTTGCGAGAATTTGGTGTAAATGGGATCTGGGGACTTAGATTGCACAGGAGGTATAGGAAGCCAATAAGAATTTTGACTGGGTTTCCATTGAGTCGCTTTGTGTCGAGAATTGCTAGTGTACACGAGGAATTATATTGTTCAAAGGGGATTCGATGGATATCTAAATCATCTCGAAACAGTATCGCAGTACCTCTGCCACTGTCATTACGAAGCACATGGTCGTTCTCCACACGGACTTTGTGTGGATGGTTAAGAACTACCTCGTTCAGAAAAAGGCGTATACTGAATTATGCGATTTTGTACTTGTGTTTAATGCACTCCATAGATCATTGCATGCATTAATGGGATATGCAAGCAATGACCCACGATAGTGAATGAAAATGTAGCTTACACATTTGCGTGCATATTTATTAACTAGGAAAATGCAATTTTAAGGAATATTTGGGTATGCATATGTGCACAAATAGGCAAGGATTTAATGAACTGCGTATGTATGCATATATCCCTGGGCCGTGAAATGAAATGTTTCAAGATGATTGTCTTCTTGAAGCCGCAATCGGAAATCGTTTTGTGTTGTATCAGGGGATCCTACCTTGTGCCTGCAATGACGTTGGTAACAGAGAATGAAGCCCAAAATTAAGAAGATGACGATAGATCTCACGCTGGCAGTGTTGTCAGCCACGTGGTATGGTTTTGGTAGCTGTAATTATTATTGAGAAGCAAAGAGTTGTAAGTCGTTTTTTAATTGCTTAATATCTTCAATGCAGTTAAGTGTGAGTATGCAGTGAAGTTCAAGTCGGGTGTGTTGGTGCATATTAGCCGTAATCTCAGTGATTTTTAAAGTAACGAGAAGATCGTAACCGCTTTTTATTCTGCTTTGATAATAGTGATGAGCAGTTATTGTGTAAGATCCATCTTTTAACGAAGAATCTTTAAAAAAATGTAGAAGGTCCAATTTGAATAATTGGATTTGTTTGGTTTCATTTCTGCAGACGAGCGTGATTCGTATTTCATTGGTGTGGGAATATATTCATTGAGTTAAGTTTGTTTGGTTGAGTCCATCTTTCAGCTGTGGGAACTGTTTCTATTTTAAAGGTATTTTGAAAATGTGCTGGTTGGTCTATCAACTGGAGGTCGCAATGTGCGGGTCGGTGTTCCTTGAAAAAAGATGTTCGACTTCCATGGATCAACCTTCCGAAGTTTAGTGGAAATTACAATGAGTGGACGTCGTTTAAAGACCTATTCACATCTTTGATTCACAGGAAAGTGAACTTATCTATGGAAGAAAAGTTACATTACTTGAAGTGTAGTCTGTCAGGTGAGGCTGAACAATTAGTCAAAAGCTATTCCGTCACTGAAGCAAACTATGAGTCAGCATGGAAACCGCTTGTGGAACACTATGAGGACAAGCATGTGTTGCTAAGCGCACAATTTAAAAAATTATTAACGATTAGTAACGCCATTGAGTCTGCATCCTTGATAAAAATGTTATTGGTTAAAACTCTCGATTGTACTCCGGCAAAAGACAAGCTGTGGGTTGAGGACGAATGGAAGGCAATGTTGGTACACTTTGTAACGCAGCGTTTACCATCTGACACATGTCAAATTTGGGAACAGCAGCAAGAAGTAGAGTCTGGAATTCATTTTGGAATCTCGCTTTAGGGCTCTAGAAGTTGCTGGGGTGGACAAGCAAAGGGCCAGCAGAGCTTCACATAGTGTACTGACAACGAAGGGATAACAAGAAATTACGTGCGTTTTGTGTAAGGGGCCACATAATTTAAGACGACACAATTTGAACACTCTGAGAAATTTGATGTCGTGAAGAGGAATAGTTTGTGTATCAATTTTTCGAGCTAAGGACACTTGGTTGGAACGTGTCCTATTACGTCGAGATGCTTCAAGTGCAAAAAAGCACATCGCACCCCCCTTCACAAGCCCGCCAACTGAAATAATGGGAAAATCAATCAATAGTTACTTTTGTCTGAACATAGGGAGCAATCATCAAATCCGGTGTCACATAATAACCAGTCTTCATCAACAGTATTCAATCAGCATTCTGTGGTGGCATTCTCGCACCCTGGACAAATGTCTACCATATCTTTTTTCGATCATGGGTCATCGAGCTCATCCTCAACAGCTGTTAAAGCCAGCTCTTCTACCAGTAACACGAAACAATCGGTATTGCTAGCGATAGCTTGAGTAAAAGTTGATGCTTTGAGCGGGTGTGTGACTCAACGTGCCTTACTGGAGCAAGGGTCCCAAACATCAATCATCACTGAGAACGCAGCCCAAAGATTGGGACTTAAAAGAAAGTATCACTATAGCCGGAATTGGAAAAACAAAGGGTATCTCAACTAACGGAAACTTGCAAATCAGATTACATACTAGAACAAACGAATGTTTGACAATATACGCTCTCATACTGAACAAGTCAACCAACTTTGTTCCACCACAGATAATTTCCACACCACTGGAAGAGTACATGGGAAATTTAGATTTGGCTGACCCTCACTTCGATCGGCCAAACAAAATTGATTTTCTATTGGGAGCATATGTTTATGTCCAAATTCTACTCGGAGGAGTTCAAAAATTGAAAACTAGGTCCAGTTTTATAGTGCACCAAACTAGGCTGGATAATATCAGATAAAGTTGATGGTAACAATGCGCAAGCCGTTCACACTTTCAAAATAGAAACAAATGGAAACGTGGAAATCAGCGAACAGCTGAAACTATTCTGGGAGATAGAAGAAATTGGAGCTGGCAACGATATGATGCAAGAAGAGGAAGCCTGTGAGCAGCATTACAAAGCAAATGTGCAAAGAGAACTGAACGGATGACACCAAGTTCGATTACCTTTAAAAGGACCAGATAGCCAACCTAGGTCGCTCCAGGGCAAATGCAATAGCAAGTTTATTGCATCTAGAAAAACGTTTTGCGGGAAATAGAAAACTGCGGGAAGAATATTTGGCAGTAATTCAAGAATACATAGATTTGGGCCTTATGAAGGAAGCTCCTTATTGTGAGGAAGTGGTGTATGACCACGGAAGAAGGACCAGTAGAGCCAATTTTTTGCCACATCATGCTTTATTTAAAGAGAGTACGTCAACAAAGTTGAGAGTGGTATTTGACGCCTCAAGAAAAACAAGTTCTGGTCTGTCCCTCAATGACACGTTATTAACTGGACCGACTGTCCAGGATAGCATGACATCGATTATCATGAATCGGAGACTTACTAAAATGTATCAGCAGGTAAATATGCATCTTCAAGATGCAAATTACCAGAAAATCATTTAGAGGCCACAACAGGTTGAATTAATTAAAGATTATTATCTTAGCGCTGTCATTTTCCGAACAACTTCTGCCCCGTTTCTTGCAATCCGCTAATTACATCAATTGGCAATGGATGAAATGGCAAAGTATCATATCAAAAATAAGTCGGTATAAAATGAATTTTATGTAGATGATTTATTGTTAGGGGGATACAACCTACAAGAAAGCGTGAATAAAAGAGATGAGTTGATCAAACTTTTAAAATCTGGTGGCTTTCAACTAAGGAAATGGAGAGCAAACGACAAGCAAATACTACAAAATTTCCCTGCTGGAGACATCGAAATGAGATTTTGGATTGGATAACGGATATAAATCACTAGAAGCTATGTGGTTCGCTCTGAAGGATTATTTACATATCGATTAAAAAAAGGGAACAATCATCAACACATATGAAATGCTCAATTCTTTCTAAAATAGCACGTCCGTACGACCTATTGGGATAGATAGCTTCGATCAAGACAACAGTAAAAAATTCTACTTCAAAACCTATGGTTATCTGGGCAAGATTGCGATCAACGAATACCAAATTCAAAAACAAATTTAGAATGGGTCAATCTGGTAGATGGGTAACATGCTAACAAGTTTCAGCAGTATCGCTCCACTGGTGCATCTTAACGGACGTACGCAGCAGCAGTTTCTTTAGTGGTACAATCTGGGTCATCGATCAACAGTCATCTGTTAATAGTCAAGACCAAAGTTGCACCAGTGAAACCATTTAGCATCCCCCGTCTAGAATTATGCAGTGCAGTCTTGCTGTGACAACTAATGAAAGAAGTCACAACGTCATTGGAATTCGAGAAAATACCTACCTGGTTGTGGACCGCTGCCAAAGTTATTCTAGCATCGTTGAAAGGGCATCAGATTCGGTGGACGGCCTCCGTAAGCAATTGAACAGCCCATATCTTAGAAAATACTGGCAATATCCTGTGGCGTTATGTCCCGTCCAAATCCAGCCGATGTTGTATCGAGGGGAGTCAAACCCAGGGACTTAGTCAAAAATCAACTTTGGTGGAATGGACCAAGTGGGCTAGTTAAAAGTGGCGATCGATGGCTTAAAATTAAAGAGATCCAATCAATTGATATCGAGAAGCGAAAACATATAATGGTTAATGTCAGTTGGCAAGCAAAACATTTTTTTTCCGGCCTGGTGGAAAGGTAGTCAACATTGACGAAATTAATAAGCGTAACGGCATATTGCTTCCGTTTCATCAAATCAAAAGTGAACCCGTCAGGCAGTCGTACATACTTGACCAGTGATGAATTAAGGCAGTGTTTTGAATTCAGGATCAAATATACTCAGCGAACTGAATGTTCACAAGAAAGAACACATCTTATGAAGTCAGCGCCTGTGGGGAATAAAAGCAAACTGGCTAGCTTGAATCTATTCCTGGTCGACAAAAAAATCATGCGTGTTGAAGGACCTTTAAGACACGCCCAGTTACCTTTCGCTAAAAAGCACCCAATGATTCTATCACGGAATGGGAAACTCACCGATCTAATACTACATCAGATTCATCAGTCGACTTAACATGGACAAACACAGCTGATGCTGAATACGCTCAGAGGCAAATTTTGGCTAATAGATGCCTGCAATTACATCAAACGGTTTTTACGTAGGTGCATCCGTTGTTTCCGTGCCAAAGCAATCACATCGACACGACTGATGGGAGATTTACCACAACCTCGAGTGACTGTGTTCCGTCCATTTACTCACACGGGAGTTGATTTTCGCGGACACTTTGATATAAAAGACAGGGGGGGAAGAGGAAGCAAAACCACAAGGAATATGTGGCGATATTTATTTGTATGGCAGTGAAAGCCATACATATTGAAGTCGTCAGTGACCTGTCCACGCACGCTTTTCTTGCAGCCTTACGGAGGTTCATGGTTAGGCACGGCCACAGCGAACATATGAAAAAGATGTCGGAAATCATTGTAGGAGCAGCTGAAGCTCTGGCACAGTATGGAATAACGTGACGTTTCAATCCTCCAGCTTTACCCCGTTTCGGAGGGCTTTACGAAGCTAGAGTGAAGTCCTTAAAATCAAATTTACGTCGAGTGGTAGGTAATGCATTGTTAACCTACGAAGAATTGGCCACTGTTCTCGCTCAAATAGAAGCTTGCCTTGATTCCCAGCCGTTGTGTTCCCTTTTAGATGACCCGATGGACACTACAGCGCAAATTCCTGCTCATTTTTTAATTGGTGACACGATGAAAGCTCCTCCGGAGATTACGTTGGAAGAAATCAATATTAATCGCCTTGACAGATGGCAACTGGCACATAAAATCACCCAAGATTTCTGTAAGTGGTGGCAAATAGATTATTTAAGCCATCTAGAACACTGACCGAAGATTAGTAGTTTGGCGCATAGCGCTGAAGATGGTCTGCAATACCGACCAAAATGCATCCGTATGTATTGTAGAAAAAAAATCGTTTTTACCATCAAACTCTTGATTTTTATTCTAAATCAATATTTGTGGTCTAAAAGGGAATATTAACTTTATTTCATTAAGCCAAAGTATGCGACTTACGCTTATTGAAGGGAAAAAGAACTCCATCTTGCCGATAGCCTCTAGCCAAGATCATTCAAGTCCACCCAGAATACAATGCGGGGATACGAGTCATAACGGTGCTTTCCAACGGAAAATTCTACAAAAGAGCAATCACGAAAATTGCACTTTTGCCAGTTCAAGCCAGCGCAAAGTAGCGCACAAAGAATTATATCACCAATGTTATTCTTCCTACTTCATTTGTTACAACGCTACCCACCTGACCTGCATACCTTTCCCAATTACCTCACACAATTGTACCCTAGAACATAGAACTCGCTAATCCAAAGGTAGATCCTTTATTTCTTTTGTTTCTACCGAACCTTGACGTCAGAAAATATATACATTAATGTTTAACAAATTTCGAATTTTAAAAAAGCTGTACGTGAACGCCCAGCATAAGGTGGGATAACTTCACCACGCCTATATAACGCAACAAGCTGCCGGTAATGATTGGAACCACTAAACGCCGACTGGGATATGACAAACAAACTCTTCACATGGTGAATGGAAGCGAGATAATAAGAAAACAACACAGAAAGTATACCAAGTAAAACCTAATAACTAACCATTATACTTACTGGACTTACTGGACCAGTCGCTTTTGCAAAGCTTCAACTCCATCCACTTCGCATCATTATCTGAAATAGAAAAGAAAACACACAAAGAATAGTTGCTAAATAAAACCCAATGAAGCTGCTTATGTGATAAAATAGCAGAAACTACGAATCCCGGTCACATTCGCACTTCAAACTTTGTAACTTGTGAAAATGATAAATAATGATGGCATTTTAAAGTGAAAATGTCAATGTAAATGTCATTAAGACATTGTAATTCAGAATAAATAGACTTAAAAACATAAGCTTTTCGTGACATTCACAATGACAATTAAGAGTAAATAGATAGCGAAAACTCAATTTGTTAAAGAAAAAGTACCGAAATCCTTTGTCTGAATTGCTTTCTTTGTTTGAAAATTTTGGTACTGCTTGGCAATTTGAATATTAGCTCAGTCTCATTTTGGAAATCGATCAGTACGGAAATATCTTTTTTGAAAAATAAGACTTTGCGACTGTTAAAGAGAATTGTGAATCGAGTCGTCATTGTTAATAAATTGTTGCGCGAATTTATTAATTAACCTTATTTTTTAAATTAAGTTTTGTATTAAAGTTTAAAGAAAATGTGTTCTTTTGTGTCCTCTTCACAGAACCGTGTTTTTTAGTGCAACATGTGCCGAGAAACACATAGGTTGTTACTTTAACACAACTTTAAGTTGAGTGGTTCAATTCACTTGCAGGTTTCGTTGTGAATTGCACGTCAGAATCGGATAGTAGTGCTTCTGATTGTGCTGTATTCTCTTTAAAATCAAAGTGCAATAATCTGTGGTGTTTTCGTTACGTTTGTAGCAATTTCTAGAAGAGCAGTCTTTAATTGTTTGACCAGCTTAAAGACAATTAAGGCACCTTTGTAGATTCTTAATTGTCACTAATCTATCTTTTACCGGGAGTTGGAGGAATCTTGAGCACCAACGTAAATTACTCGTATTGCATTATTTTTTGCAAAAAGTACATTAGCTTTTCTCTTTTATGCTCAGAAATGCGGATTGTCATTTCTCTTTTTTTTTTATCTACTGTCAACAATATTGTCTAAAAGCTAGAACCTAGTTTCAATGAAATTGAGAAAGTTGTTAAGCTTTGGGAATTGGTTTGGGTTATCAAGAGATTGCTTAAAGAGACGGTGAGTTTCTTCATCTAGGAATCTAGGATTCCAACTGGATGTCTCTATCGCCATACTATAAAGCGACTCTTTGATTGTGTCTGGTAAACGTTTTAAATGTGTTGCAGTCCCAGCAAATGCAACTTGAATGCTTAAGATGCTATTTAAAAAGGCTGTAACAATGAAGAGTTGGATGTCATACCTGTTACGCAAAATATGTCATGCAATTTGACAATTTCCCTTTGTGATGGGAAGATGTTCGATTAATCGACTCGCTAAATTGGATCGCTAATAGAAGAGCATCTAGGTGTCTGGTTGCGCTTGGTTATCGACTATCTGTTAAATAACTCTGAAAATGAAAGTTACTTTAGGTAATTGCCTGAAAATGTCGGAATGTTTGGTTTTGGTGATTTAAATGATGAGTTCGATGGGCGATGTGTTAGTAGAAGTGGAGCCATTTATCTCCATTAATTTTACAACTGTAGCTTGGCAGTTCTTTTCTAGTGATGACACGATTTCGGTGACGTAATTAGTACTACCAGCTCGGGATGAGCATTAAAAATGGTTTCCCAATACTTTGTCAGCGTAGACAAATTTTGTTGACAAAAAATTGTCGAACAGTTTGGGTTTTCTTCTAGCAAATCGTTGACCAATTTTATTGATTCATTCATTGAAGCAATTAATGAAAACCACTTCTTAACTGATTTTTTGGGAACGGAAACTGGTTGCAATTTTTTTGAATCCATTTAGCGGAGTTGAAGGCGCTCCATCTGGCGGAGTTGAAGGCGCTCCTAACGTAAAGTGTCACCAACAGGATGGTCCATCGATTGATGTGACTATATGCTTCTGCCTTTTGGACCACGCTCACCACCTCTGCAGTCGCATCAATGGTAGAACGTCCCGCTCCAAATCCACACTGTCCAGCAGATAGGTCCTCAGCAGCACGGATTGCGTCAGTGAGTCTTCCCTTGATGAATTTCTCAAGCAGTGTCTAGCATGCATAACAGGAGGTATGCAGAAGGCGATCCGGGACTTCCCTTCCCGTTGCTGTTCAGCTTGAGCCTCGCCACCTTCCGTCGTAACGAGAAGACCCCGTCCTGTAGGCAAGCTTATAATGTGCTGAGCAGCAAGTCAGGACAATGGCGATAGACAAGTTACAACACCTACAATGGAATACCGCCTGGACCTGGAGCCTTCCTTGCTTTCAGTGAAAGGACTGCCTCTTCTAGTTCCGGCTGGAAGAGTGGACTCTCGATTGCTGTTTCACCAAGGACAGCGTCAACACAAATGGGATGGGCGGCGAAGGGTGCTCAATTTATCTCGTCCATCTTTTCCGCATCATGTGCACAAGGTTTCCATAGGGCACCAAGCTTCCGCATAACCAGCTTGTAGCTAAGGCCCCACGGATCCTTGTTCATATTATCCACTAGATCTTACCAACAGCAAGCCTTGATACTGTTAATCAATTTGCAAACGCATTTCCAGGCCGACTTATATGGTGCTACCCGGTTGCATGCCTCGTCAGGTTTTCGTGCCCGTTGAGCCTCACGTCGAAGCTTGTGACACTCTCTTCGCTTTTCAGCAATTTATTTCGACCACCAGCTCACTAGGGGCTTGCCGTGCCGCGGTTTTTGACGGGGCACAGAAGCGTTGCAAGCAGTCGTGATGATGCTTATAGTTGTGTTTACCATGTTTTGAGCTACCAACTTTCCATTCCTTGTGAATCTTTCTGCGGCGGGACACCTGCTGTGAGCACCTCGACGAACTTCTCGAGGTCCATTCTTCCGAAAGTCCACCCAATTGTAAAATTTCAAGAATATGGGCGTCCGGAGACAACATCACTGATCTCAAGCAGAATGCACTGATGATCACTGGCTGAGTAGACCTTTAATACTCTCCCATTGCGTATTCTCCGTGCTAATGACTTCAAGGCAAATGTCACGTCCAGTATGGTTCCTTCGCAGCCAATGTCGCAGAAAGTCGGCTTGTGTCTGGTGTCTACTAGAGCGATTGCCATCCTGGCCGCCACTTCTAGGATTCGTTTCCCCCGCAGTCCTCTTTTAGGTATGCCCAGTCGATTGCTTTAGCGTTGAAGTGTCCCCTAACAAGCACGTTGCCGTCTACCTTCGAGACAACGGCCTCTAAAGCATTAAGCTTGGCTTAGATAGATGATATCCATTCGTTAGACTTTAGGTCTATAATAAAGAAGGTAGTCCCAGAGCACCGAATCCACACGAAACCATCACCCCGTCCACAGCTATCCACCTAAAAATCACTGTTCCGACTTTTTTTATGGTGTTGTTCACTCAGCAGCATAAAGTTGGCTTTCATGTCCCTCACAAACGGCTCAGCAGATTCATCAAAGTTCTAATATTGTCTTGGCAGGGGGTTTTTTAGAAACCTGGCATTTGCCTGATCCCAAGGTGTGTCCAAGATTCGGTCGTGGATCAGCATCCTTGCATAGAATACAGAGCGCCTCCTTTGTACACTTCTTTCTTTTATGTCCCATTCCACCGCATTTGTAATATAGGGAACTTCCTCTCTTTATTGTATTTGGTTTGTCACCACCATTAAATCTAAACATTCTTCTAGTTTCCGTGCTAAGAAACAAGTTGCTCAAAATTTTCACTTAGCTAGAAATAAAAGGATATCAATTCCTTCATAATTCACAGAGGGTACAGGTATATCTTGAATCGAAACTTAGGAATTTAATTTAAAATCTAGTTTGTGTTGGCTATTCGAGGACAAATTTTTTGCGTTAGAAAACCTCATCAATGACACAAAGCCAATGATTCCTTTTAACACATCCTATCTATTTTGAAATTACGGGGTGTGATTTATTAAATTATAGCTGCAGGAGGAAGTCAGAATATGTGCAATATCCTTTTCGCATCAAAACTTTTTCTGTTTCCATTATCCTTCGAGTCTCGAATTCAATTTTTCCATCTCAACTTGATAGTGCTTCGAAGGATATACTCTGTAGCCATGATATTGTCTCGAATTGTTAACGTAATTCATGTATGTGTCCACTACGATTTAAAGGAAGCTTGTTTTTCCCATGGGGTTGGTGTAGCGTGTCCTAGTCGGGTCAAAGATCATTTTAATTTTCTCACTACAACCATTTGCTCTGATGGAAATTGAAGGTGAGGAAGCATGGACTAATGAGTATTCTTCTAACGTTGCATTTTTTTCTAGTGTCTAAGCTGTGTCTAAACTATGAAAAAGCAATGCAAAAAGCTTTGATAAATTTAAGAGGTTTGAAATGAAGGAAGTTTGAGGGTTTTCCATTAAGGACATAACAATTTTATCTGTTAATAAAACACAGAAATCGTTGATGTGCTGATTTCAAATTTATTGAGGATTTAGTACATTTCATCAATGAAATTCGATTTTAGTCATATGACCACCACGAGCCCGTTTACAGCGGTCAATTTTTTGGACCCAATTTGACACCACTCTGGCGCACATTTTGACCGGAACGTTGCCAATTTCACGTTGGATGTTGTCTTTGAGCTCGTTTAAATTTGCTGGTTTGTTGATATAGACCAGGGACTTGATATAGCCCCATGAAAAGAGATCCAATGGCGTTAGATCACATGAACGAGGTGGTCATTCAAACGGACCATTTCTCGAGATAGCACGTTCACCAAATTTGCCTTTAAATAAGTAGATTGTGAGGCTCGCTGTGTGGCTAGTGGCAACCTCTTTTTAAAACCACATATCGTTGATGTCAAGTTCATTCGATTTTGGCCACAAATAACCTTTCAACGTAACACGATAGCGCTCTTCATTGACCGCAACATGACGTTCATTTTGATCCATGAATAAACAGCATCAAGGAGTAATTTTTGCGGGTGCAACGGTGTCTCAAGAAGCACATGTGGGTCTATTGCTAACCAGTAATGGGTACTTTTTTTATTAACAGAGCCATTGAGCCAAAAATGAGCTTATTGCTGTGGATGATTTTTCGATGAAATACTTGATTTTCTTCAAGCTTTGCCAGAGCCCAATTCGAAAGTTTGGAAAGGTCAAGTGACTTCAGTTTTTGAATCAATTTGCCCTTGTAACCATGTCGGCCAAGATCTTTTCTCAAAATACACAACAGTGTCGTTTGAGCGATGCCCAATTTTTGAGAACGACGTTGAGTCGACTAATTGGTCATATTTTGAATCGATATACTTCTTCTTCTTTTTCGTAGCACTAGAACCCCTCTCAAGCCTTTGCTTCCTGCAAATAGAGCCTCCAACTGTCTCGGTCCATTGACTGCGTCCTCCAATTTTGAAATCCGAGCAGGCATGATCTGTATTTATCGACCGAGTCAGACCAGCATTTCCTCAGTTTCCCCACTGATCTCCGGTATTAAATTCTTCCAGTGAATAACTTTTTGGGTATCCATTGTTTGGCCATACGGTTCATATGTCTAGCCCATTGCAGCTTCCGCAGTTTTACAGTTGTTGAGACCTCCGATTGGTCAAAAATTGTCCCCGTCTTGGAACTTTGTTTTCCTGTGTATGCAGCTGGTCTTCGAGATTGTCAAAACTGAATAAAATATTGTTTTTGCGAGCGGCATTCTGCGGCATCTTTCATCTCTTTATTACACGTTGTCGTTATTTTTGCGCCTGAATATGCACGCATTCAATGTTATTCAAAAAGTGTGATATTTTGTATATTTGAAGTATTTTTTCTCGACTGCGTCATGAGCTTTATTTTATTTTCATTCATTTATAGCCCTACAAGTTTTGCTTCGCTGTCAAGTTTCAGGAAGTGTCCTTTGGCAGTTGTTACTTACCGCGCAAAAATTTTGATGTCGTCCGCGTAGGCTACTACTTGACTAAACTTGTATAGTAATGTACCTTGTGTATCGACAGGTAGCTTTCCTATGATGTACTCTAGAGTAAAATTGTATGGCAAAGGGACCAGCCCATCTCTCTGCTTTAGTCTGATATTTGTGTCAAAGGCATCAGTGAGTTGGTTATTGATGCGGCTTTGGGAGGTCTTCTGAACGTCATTGGCATTTTGGTTAGACGCACTAATTTGGCTGGGATGCCGAAGCAAAGCATTACTTGGTACAGTATGTTACGATCAATACTTTCGTATGTTTGCTTGAAGTCAACGAAAATTTGGTGACCGTCTATGTTGAACTCTCAGCAATTTTTAAGTACCTGTTTGGCTATGAATAACTGATTTACTCTCGATCTACCTGCTCTAAAACCGCCTTGATACTTCGCAATAATACTGTAGGCGTATGATCCGATTTTATTTTCTAAGATTTTAGAAAATATTTTGTACGCCGTACAAAGTAGTAATATGCCTCTATAATTTTCGCACTGTTGCTTGTTACTTTTTTTGTGGATAGGGAATTTAATTGATTGGCTCCACTCTTTCAGCATATGCTCTTGTTGCCAAATGTGTTGGATAACTTTATAAATAGCTTTATGAACACTGCTGCCACCATATTTGATGAGCTCCACTGGAATCTTATCGATGCCCGGCGCTTTATTATTCTTCTGTGATTTGATGATGGAACAAACTTCATCCAGAGTAGATGGGGCCAATAGAATTTCTCCGCAAACATCTATAGGCTCCAATGTTCTGGAGCTGTGTGGAGGGTTAAGGAGATTCTTGAAATATGATGTTCATCTTTCCTTAATGTTGGTTTCATCAGCGATGATACTGCCGATTCCATCACAACAGACCGTGATTAACCACGTTTCAGGCTTTTCACTACTTTGTTTGCTTGTCTTGTGTTGTTGCTCGCTAAAATTACATCGATACTTCTCGATTGGTAATCATAGTATTTTCTTTTCTGAATCCTGATTATCTTATTTGCTTCTATCCAGAGATTTTCATAGTGTTCTCTCTTCGCCTTGGTTTTCCTATCTACCTTATCTTTGTACGCCTGATTTTTGTTTTTGTCTTACGCATTCTGGCACTCATCATCGAACCAATCATTTCTCTTGCGTCGGGCTTGATGTCTGATCGTCTGTCCTGCCACGGTCTTAATAGCCGCTTTCACTTCCATCCAGAGCTTGTTGCTCATCTTGAACGATGCGTATGATAAGATGGGAGCCAGCTGGCTGTTGAAGGTCTCCGTGAAATTTTTGGCTACAGACGCCGTTTGGAGTCTTTCGATGTCAAATTTTTATAGCGGGCTGGTCTTCACCGAACATGCCTTTAACATATGACATCGATATGATAATGTGATCAAGTAATGATTCAAGTTACAATTGGCTCCTCAGTATGTACGGACGTCAAGTATGCTCGAGGTTCAATTTGGATCAGAACATGATTGATCTGGTTTTGTGTGTTGCCATTCGGTGATACCAAAGTCATTTTATGAATGGGTCAATGTGGAAAGCAAGTCGAACGTATGACTGGATTTCTGCTACATGCAAAGTTGATCAGGCGCTGGCCGTTGTCCCTGGTTACATCGTGCAGGCTATATCGTCCAGTCGTTCCCTGATGAGATATCTCATTGCCAACCCTAGCGTTGAAATCACCCAGAATTATTTTTGTGTCGTTTTTAGGCAATGAGTCGCTTAGTCGTTCCAGGTGATTATAGAACATTTCCTTCGTTTCCTCGTCCTTTTCTTCCTTTGGGGGGTGAATATTGATCAGATAGATTTTGAAGGGTTTCGTTTTTTTATGGATCGTACACAACTGCTCATTAATCGCCTTGAAATCAAAAACGTGAGATTTAAATCAAGAATAATGGCCACTCCGAATTTTCTTTTTCCAGTAGGCTTCCCACTTTTGAATATTGTGTGTAACCTCATGTCTTGAATATCATTACCAGTCCAAATTGTTTCCTGGATTGCCAGTATTTATAATTCATATTGACTAGCCTATTGTAAAAGGCCCTTAACCGCGCCAAGCTAATTGAGTGATCTGACATTCCAGGATCCAATTACAAGTTCTTTTTCCGATTCCGAGATTGTTACCGTAAGTCCGATCCATTCCGAGGCCCATCTGCAGTTTTTGAAACATTTTAAGGTTCCCCAGTAACGGGGAGTTACCCCGTCGCACAACTTCCATTTCCGCGGCATGGTTATGTCACCTGGCAACACTTTAGCGTGAGATACAAGCAACAAGATGCGAGAGATAGTTAGTTGATTGTAATCATTCAATGGGGATGCCTTGTACTTAATAACTAAAATTGAATAAGCAATGTCGGTGTTGACTTTAATTTTATTGTTTTCAAAACCGTCTCTGACAATATTCAGAAGTGAGATATCACCCTTAAGTCCACGATGTTTATGCAAGACTGTGTATACAATTTGAAATCGTTAAATGCTGGTCGTGAAGCTTGAAGACCTGTCTAACAAACTGTTACGTGCTGAGCTGAAATTCTTAAATTTTTCGATGTCAGACACAAAAGCGAATATTATTGCACGTCTCAGTGGAATACAAGACACCGACGAAGTGGACGACAAATATGAGTTAATGGAGGAAGAGGATTCTCCGTCCGAAACATCAAACCCAATAACACGTGAGGAGTTCGCAAAAATAAAAAACGACATGGCGTCCATTACGTCATTGTTGAGAGAACTTGGCGGGGGGAACATGTTTCGAGCACCCTCCGCCGTACAAATACACAGTATCAATTCGACCAATGGAACAGCTGCCCAACAACAACAACGAAAACAACGTACAATCGTTTTCGCAAACAAAGACCAATACATACCTAGAGACGTCTCCACCAACGCCGACTAATATGTAGGCAGCAATACAAGCCGACGTACAGCCAACCATACCACCGCCGGAATTATGCCCCGCGATGCTGCCGTCAGCAACATTAAATGTCTCAATGTTGCCTTCGAAAACTTCCAGCGTCTCATTGTTGTGTCCCTGGTCGATTGTTAATTTCCTTTCAGGGAAAAATATTAATTTGTATATTTACCTAGTAATTCTAAAGCGTCTAGGCACGCATATAGTTGAGGCGATTAACGCCGGATTGATTATCTTGTTGAATAAAAACAGAGGCAAACTCGCCGGTTTAAAGTTAGACCAAGAAGTCATTTATTTCCACATCGACTTATCCTATTTATACAATTTTTCACTTCATCTTTAAATACAAATACATATTCGATTTCTTAACATATTCTAAACATATTTTGTCTACTCTAGCAAAAACATTTTACATACAATTTCCTATCTCTAATATTCTTTCCCGAAGAACTACGCAAAAAAAATCCACATTCATACTAGCAATTCTACATGATGCATTTCCCATGTTGAAAGCATTATTCAAAAAAAAATCTACATTCTTAAAAGCAATACCAAATATATTGCATTTCTCATATTGATTAAAAAAACTTTAACTCAACGTGAGGTAAATGCATTCATCTTCGCGTGTTTATTTTCCTATAAGAAAAAAATAGAAACAAGTGCATCAAGGGAAGCGAAAGTGTTCAAGGCAATTTGTTTTTGTTTGTAGCGCGTGCCTTTAACACTTTCATGTAATTTAACACGCGATAGTCTTCGCTCATTATACGTTTGTGCTGTTGTACATATGAAACCATGTGTACACAGAATTGTCTTTGCTCGTTGTACGTTAGTACTGTTGTACATATGAAACCAAGTGTGTACGGAAATGTCTATAAGTACGAACGTGGCTTCATATGGGGTTAATGGCAATGTACGTTTAAAAGATGTACATTGTTTACGATTTGCTTTCTATTTTAGGCGATTTTAATGAATGCATTACATCATACGTACCGCAACCACTCGTTGCCTTTCGGTTGGGTGCTGCGCCGACAACGTATCACAATACCGAAGAACGAATACCGATATTGCCCACAACACATATAAGTAGCCGCTGACTCACCGTTCCTGAAGTTGGTGAGATGCTACCCGATTTTGAACCATACTACGAACTGTCACTAACCTCGGTTCAATTTGTAAGTCGGATCAACATGCTGCGAGACACACTCGACTGGGACGAAGAGATGTTGCTTCTCGCCGGACCATCAAAGTTTAGAGGAGCAGCAACATTATGGTTTGACAGCCATTCGCGGCCGCACGTTTCATATAAAACGCTTGCACGCGCTATCCATGAGAAGTTGATAACAACGACCAGAAAATCGGGGGAAATCTATCGAGTCAGTTTTTCATCGCATGTGCGCGATTGTTCGAAGA
Organism: Odontomyia ornata; assembly: GCA_963969285.1. NCBI lineage: Eukaryota > Metazoa > Arthropoda > Insecta > Diptera > Stratiomyidae > Odontomyia > Odontomyia ornata. The sequence goes on from OZ017741.1 coordinate 37,095,320, forward strand.
GGCGGCGTTAATAAAAAGACAATGACTTGATACATTCGAACCAACCTCGGTCATAGTTCTCTACAAAATACGCTAGCGTGCTTGGAGTTTACAAAGACAGCAGAATTATTCGAAGCCACCCACCAATTTCTTGCAAACCGCCCTAAGCAACTCTATGAACCACGTGAAATTGTAGGTGTAGTAAACTGAATCAGAGGCAACCCCATTAAGACACTGAAAAAAATTGCCGACTTGAATCGTGTAAAGACAAATGACCAAAGACAGCCACGTACAAGTTTCAATTGTTTTCTTCCAGGACACTTGTCCATAAATTGTTTTAAACCTCAACGTCACGAGAGGTGCAATTTATGTGAGCGCCTAGGGCACCAATCGACATCATGTCCCAATAATAAACCCAGCTGAAGAATTCTTGAGATTTGTGAAACCGAACTTTTAGACGAGGCTAATCGAAAAAAAAGTTAACAATAAAGAAACTGTAGCTATCATCGATACCAGCAGTAACCGTACGCTTGTTCGGAAAGTGTTTGCGAATGTTTCACCGCAGGAATGGAAAACCTAATTGAAGGGGTTTACGGTCAGTGAATATGTGTATAAGAAAATGGTGCGCGTGACAGTGACGTTTGAAAATGAACGGTTGAGGCAACCTTGTTGATCAAGACAATGATCTTATTTGCGAAAATGTATTCTTGGGTAGTGACGTCTTTTGCGGAAACAGTAAACGTTTGGTAATAGAAGGTAGATACTGTCATATGGAAAGAATCGTGGACTTAGTAAAGTGGAAGTTGGTGACTCTGTATCAAACACGGACAAAAATACATTAAAGTTAGTTAGTTAGTTAGTTAATACAGAATGTTTCGCGAAAGACTTATTGGAGCTAGGAAAGTGTTTGTTAACGAAATTCCGGATAAATTCGACAACAGATAAACCAGTCGACCTATAGCCTTATCGTGTTCCATTTCTGAAAAGATCAATCGTTAATAGTATCGTTGAAGATTTGCTCGACCATAAAATAATACGCCCATCTAATTCTCCATACCCGTCACCAATAGTTTTGGTCGAAAAAAAACGGCGAGCATCGACTTTGTATTGACTACCGCCGATTAAACGAAATTACCGTGAAACAATCTTTCCCAATGCCATTTATTGATGAGACATTTGCGTCCATTGCGGGAAATAAATACTTTTCGTGTTTGGATTTCCGTATCAAATATCATCAGAGAGAAGTAGATGAGTCACCAAAACAATTTACCGCCTTTGTAACTAACAACGCCAAGATGGAATTTAACCGCATGCCATTCGGTCTGGCAAATGCTCCAGGGGAATTTAAAAAAATCATGAACGAAATCATAAAAATGGTGCCTTTTTTGAAGGTTATCGCATATCTGGATGATGTGATCATCCCCGCAAAAACTATACCTGAAGCTATCGAAAAACTAGAACATTTTTTCAATCTATTGAGACAAGTTGGACTTACGCTACGGATAGACAAATACCGATTTTCGCAAAGCGAGATAAATTTCTTGGGTCACCGTGTGAATGAAAATGGAATCGTTGCTGGCTGCGAGAAGACCAAAGCAATAAGAATGTTCATGCGTCCATCGAATATCACAGAAACCCGTCAATTTTTGGGGTCAACCGGATTCTTTCGAAAGTTTGTGGGAAACTACGCTATCATTGCTGGTCCATTTACAAAGCTACTGAAGTAAGATACTCCATTCTCTTGGGATCTGGAACATGAAGAAGCCTTTACGAAGCTCGAAAACATATTATGCGAAGAACATGCCCTTGTACTGTATAGCGTAACTGCGGAACATCAAGTGCACACCGATGCCAGCATCCATGGTGTTGCTGCTGCGTAGCTCCAATCCGAAAGTGGTAGAAACTGGAAACCCATAATATACCACAGTCGACATCGTACCAAAGCCGAGAGCCTGTATCGTACTTACGAGCAGGGAGTCCTTACAGTTGTCGATAGGCTGGAGCGTTTCAAGATTAACCTCCGAAGAAAACACTTTGAACTGGTGACGGCTTGCAGTGCTATTGCCAAATTTAAAAATTGCCGCGAGATGAAACTCCAAATTTCCCTATGGTGGTTGCGACTTCGTGAATTTGACTTCAATATCATTCATCGTTCCAGGTCTAGGATGGCTCACATCGACGTGGTCCGCCAAGCTCCGGTAGGACCAGAAAAGGATATGGAAACAGCCGGTTTCATACTTACTGTCTCGATTGGTCAATAAGACCTGCTTCTAACGACGCAGGACAAAATCCTGAAAAACACAATTGCTGTCCTAAAAGGAAAGCACGTCAGCGCAAGAAAAACAATTGAAGTTAGAGTCTCGAATCAAGTATCACCGCCTTTATCGTGTCGTCGACAAGGAGCTACGTTTTGTCGTTCCCAAAGGAGTACATTTGAAGGTTGTGCAGTAATGCCACAATGACATAGGTCATTTCACATTGTAAAAAACGATTAACTGAATAAAAGAAAATTTCCGGTCTCCAAATATGCAAAAATATGCGACAGATTACATCACAGCGTGCCTGGAACGCAATTACAATAAAGTTCGTGGCGAAAAGACCAAAGGATGCCTACGTTTTGCCGAAATGGAGCCTGTTTGACTTCGCTTGGATTATCTAAGACCATTTCTGCAAAGCCGCTCTAGTACGCTTATCGTACCTTTTGGTCATCTCCGACGCTTTCACAAAAAACATCGTCATAAAAACCGTTCCAGTATAACGATGCTTAAACCAAATGATGACGTATTTTGGACTTCCCTTCTACATCATCACCGACCAGGGCTCTGCATTTACAGTGGAATCATTTGCTCGATATTGTGCTGAAAACAATATTCAACACATCAAAAACGCTTTTCGTACCCCTCAAGCCAACCGGCAAGTGAAGCGGGCGCATCAATCGATACTCAATTATTCGCCCACTCGGATTGGAAACAATAATCGTTGGGACAATTAACTGCGCGTACTTCAGTGGGTTATTAACACCCAGAAAAATGATACGACTAAGTATAGCTGTAATGAGATTATGTTCGATTTCCGGCTAAATGACATTCTCCCGAATTGTGTGTTATCTGCGCTACAGCAAAACGTTAGAGATTCGATCGATACAAATATGAGGGAAATAAGAGACGCTGCTATAGTTAACTTCGCAAAGGAACGCAAAAAATGGAGAAGATGGTTTGATCAGCGACACGCTACCTCCACCGTCTACGCTGTTGATGACTTGGTTCTGTTGAAACACGAGCCGCCTGCAACGAGGCATTCACGAAAATTAGAGCCGAAGTACAAAGGCCCATTTGTTGTTTAAAATGTCTCGTTAACAACCGATATTTAGTGGAGACATTGGTTGGATTGAAGAGGAACAGTCAACGACATTTTAGTTTAGTGCTTACGTCAGAGAAAATGCAACCCTGGTATAAATCGGCATCGGAGTTAGATGACATCAGCAACGCCTCAACTAGTGACTCGTGTGACAACAAAAATGATGTCGAACGATTCCGAAACAAGAGTGGCTGGGCTGTCACCTGGCAAGACTATACTGTGAGACGCGAGCAACAAGATGCGAGAGTTAGGGAGTTGATTATAATCGTTCAATGGGGATGTTGAGTACTTAATAAATAAGATTGAAAAAGCAATTTCGGTGTCGACTTTAATTTTATTGTTTTCGGTACCGTCTCTGCCAGTTATTACTTCGATTCCGTTATCAGGCACGGAAGATTTGCCTTCACCTTCTTACGTCCCCACAAATTGAGGTGTAAGTTGGATTTAGAAGCAGAGCTGTAGATTTATTTACAGTTATTAGCATTTCTCAGCATTCAATGTCCCATTATTGGGGAACCAATAAACCCAACGTGCGACCCTGAAAGCATTTACTACCATTGAATTGGAGGGTTTGGGATGAGGAATAATAGGAGCTGTGGGTTGAGAAACAGTGCAATTACGGGTGCGATATTGCCCTTGCTTCGAACGGTTTGACGTCTTTTTGGCACCATAACATCGAATAGTGTAAATTTGGACTCGAACCTATCCACCATAGCACGCACAGCCTGCCGGGTGGGACGATTATTACGCTCGAAAATTGGACTAAGAGCTGTTACAATTGGGACCAGCGACCGAGAATATCGTTAGCAATTTTTAACAATTTTCCAATGCTGCTCGTTCATGAACAAACGTTTTCAAATTGACAGTTCATTCAAAAGTTTAAGGGTACGTTCATATAAAGATACCAAATTGTTATGTCCCTAAACCAAGGCCCTATAGATTTGCAGCAATCGAATCTGTATTTTGCATCGGTTACCTTACAATTTTTTTTATGTAATCCGAAAAGAATAGCGTAGCATTTTCAATTAAGAGTATTTTCAACAAATTTAAACTGGGCTTAAATGAACTCTGTTCATGGAAACTTTTAAAACTATACCATCATAAAGTTTCATTTCCATTTAGTGACATCCTAAACTTTGCTCCTTTCCTCATTTCGGTCAACGTTGAATAAAGTTAGACTTTATTTCCGCTGGTCACGCCTGTTGCCCTATAATTTGCTCGTTGGTTGCGGTTTGTCTAGTGCTTGAAGAAAAGTTACATTCTTATGGTTCTTTGTTGGTAAAGTTTAGTCAATTATAATACTAATGTTATTTACACAAAAGAAAACTTGATTCCAAAATGATTTGAATAGCATAAACATTTAAATTGATTTCAGCAAGCAAAACAAAAATAAAATCATTTAACAACATAAAAATGATCTCAATGTGGGTACAAGAATCTTAAGTGATGTTTTTGAAAAGAAGTTTTTGCGAGGGTTTATTCTGATTATTTGCTTTGCATTAAGAATCTTTAAATTTTTAAAAATATTGTCAGTTTCTTTTAACAGTTAGAAAAAAATTACCTAAAATATGTGACATCAAACCAGAATATAAATGATTCATTCCATGAATTTTTGAAGTTCTAGGTATGAAATACCACGCAATACTTCATCTCGAAAAACTTATCCGTTCGCAATCTTACTACTTAATGCATTCTCAGAAAAAAGAATATTCTATACAAGTTCCTAAGTTTTTTTTTCTTAGACCTCATTTTGGCCGTATAAGTCCTTGTGAGTTCTAGGAAATTATCGATTAATAAATGTATCGATATAAGTCAAGCGAATAAAATGTATCAAGTACTTCCTGGAAATTCCTTCTCAACATATTTTCTTTTCCTTCTAGGTAAGTATACTTTGAAAGTTCTATTTTCGTAGCTTTTCTTCTTCTTATTTTTCTCTTCTTGTCATTCTGCAAATGACGTAAATGTTTGATAGTTTATGATATTTCCACAGCTTTTGCTGCTTTTCTTTCACTCTCTGATTGGAAAGGAGAGCAGTGTCAGCTTTGATAGTATTTCAAATGTAATCAAGAGAAATATCCTGTTTTGTTCTCGTTAGTTTTTTTTTTGTTCCTCATTTTTGATTTTGATGTGGAGCTACGTACTTATGTTGGGAAATATTTTCTTTTTGATGTGGTCTGATGATGACGAATTATTCGGAATTCTATTTTTGGTGAAAAGATTGTATTTTTAGAAATTTCCATGCAAAGAAATCTTTTTGCAATTATTTATTTTGTCAATGAAATTATTTAAGTTGGTGTTATCGCCCTACTCAAATTTGTTTTGTAAGCATTAGCGTTGAAAAAGGCAAATTTTCATGGACACTTACGTGTTTTTGAAAAAAAAGCTTTAACCATTTCGATTTAGCACATCAAAAGGTGAAAAGAAACGTTAGTAGTGATTCGTTTTAAAACACTGAAGCACTTTATTGTAAATCATTTGAAGAACCATTTTCTTTGAAAACCTTAACTTTCAATTTCGAATCTAGGAGCGCTCCTAAACAATAGATCTTTTTAAGGGTTTATAAAATATCTTTATAAGGCCCTTTTCATTTCGCAACATATCAGCTTATCTGTCTGTCAGTCTATATGTGTGCCACAGCAACATTCCTGGGAAACTACGAGGGTGGTTCAAATATGATGGAGACAAACGCTGTAGATGGCACACTTTTATGTTTTGAAGATAGTAGCTTGAGTATATGATAGCTAGGTCCCTTACAAACAGTGTGGCATAGTTTTCATCAGGAGTGCATATTTCACGCGCGTGCTTCGACCATAAGTGAACATCAAGTGCCAACCGCCGTTGCACAATGTATTGTCATTCGGTTTTTAGTGTGGAAAGGCGTTAAAAACGCGGAAATTTTTCTACGTTTGCGAAATCAGTTTGGTAGTGGTAGATGCAGGGTGATGAATCTGGACTGCAGAGGGGGGGGGGGGGGGTGTTCCAGTACCCTACACCCCAATTCCGATATTGTATCGAGCGTGAGCCATGCGGTATGGGGCGCGCGATATCCTAGAGAAGAATCGCACTTCGTGCTGGAATGCTCCTTCATTTAATTAATAATTTAAGCAGGTTTCACGTATGTATTCAATAAGTTAGAAGAGTATGCAAGTTAACACCATATCCTGCCCACCTAATACTTACCACCACATCCTGCCCACCTAATCATTTTTCCTCATTTCATAATTTTGCCATTCCAAGAATTTCTCATGCCTGCACATTTTGTCATTCTCAGTCATAATAATATTAACATGAATCGAAGGAATATAACACCCGAGATTGACTCGATTCTGCTGACGATGGAACGCGCGGTGAACGTTGCGTTGGTCATTTCTTGTTAATGATTTGGTCAGCATTTTTGTTTGTGATATGTAATTGCTAAGCGTGCATTTGAAAGTTATAAGAAGAGGTGAACGCAAGATAAAGACGTCTAGTTGTGTTTCGGAATTGCATCGATAAAGTTTATAAAGTTTGAATATTAAATGCTGACGTCTCGTTCCAAATAAAGTTTATAACGTTTGAATATCAAAAGCTGTATTTATTTGACTAGAAAAAGTATAATCTTAATGAAAAAGTGTTGTTCATTAACTGGCGCCCGAGGAAAATTGAAAACTAGTCCTGTTATCATAGGGATTCACAAAATAGTAGTACCTTTTTGTAATCTCTGTGTAGTGCCTTTTTTTTTATCAAATTATAACCAAAAAAGGAGAGAAACCTGTTCAGGATTCAACCAGGTAAGACAGAGGTATATGTCCACCGAAGCGAACAGTAAGGTACTGCCAGTAAAAGTGGAACCCTTTCTTCTTCTGTAGGAAGTGGTGACCGGGAACAAAAATAACTACCAAGGAGCTGAAGACGGTGACGATTTCGGTGGAGAAAGTGCATGCGAACGTGATCCAACCTGTGCCCTAGTAGGTGTCCCTCAATTAAATCAATCAACGTTGGACTCCAAAAAGGATATTGCGGGCGATTCGAGAAAATAGAAACAGTTTTCTTTTGTATGTAAGTTCACCTCTTCATTAAAAATTTTTTTTTGAATCAGTGAAAATTATTAGCTTTAAAAGGAAATTTAAATTACTTGTGTTATGTAAACCAACGTTCACCGATTATTATTGTGGTGTGTTATTCGAAAAGAACGGGTCAATTTTAGTGCTGCCCTTAGCGAAACTTTCTGCGATTCGGTTTTCAAAAATTTGTGTGATCTCACCCCTAATTTGAAAAAATAAAATGGAAGCAATCCAGGAAACTTTAGTGCAACTGACCGTGGCAGTTAACGCTCACATTGAGCAGATAAGGAGAATCGAGATGCGATCAACGGAAATAGAGGGTAGAAATGTAAAAAGCACTGAAGTGATGCGTGAAATTCCATCCGGTGCTTTGACAGAATCAGATCTAGAGTCTATAAGGAAATTGCTAGACTCGGTTAGAGATCTGCAGATTTTTGAGGGAAACTCTGTGCAATATCTATCATGGGTGCACAGCGTCGAAATCATCCTCGAAGACTACCAAGTCGTTCGAGGTAAACCAATTTTTCAGCCGATTCTTCGTCATATCAGGCAAAAAGTGCGTGGCCCGGTGGACGCCGCACTCATCTCATATAATATTTTCGACCAAGACTGGTCAACTATAAAGAAATGTCTATCACTGCACTATGCAGACATGCGCGATATAAGAACCTTAGAACATCAACTTCGTAATATGCGCCAGGGTGGTATGACAGTTGATGAGTTTTATGCTTCAGTGAATCATTAGCTTTCATTGATACTTAACAAAGTTAAAACTGGGGATCACTCACGAGAAACTATAATCGCCCTAACCGAAGATCATAGGCATCGCGCCTTAGACGTTTTTGTGAGAAGCTTGCATAGTGAACACTTGGACAAACTTATGATTCAGAAGCCTGGAAGTCTACCAGAGGCATATGCTTCATGCTTGGAATTTCAAAATGTCTGCATAAGGAATACTCCACTTCGCCAAAATAAAAAAAGTGAGGTTGTTCCCACGCATTTTAACTCAAACTTCAATTTTAAGCACGGAAAACCTCAGAAGTTACAGGCTCATGGTGTGCGTCCACTCACATTGAATATAATAGACAGAAACAGAGCCTAAAACATAAATCTCGATTCCCAGAACCAAAAACCAATGCCCCCAAGACCGACTCAGCCAAAACCTCCAATTCCGATGGAAGTTGATCAGTCGATTCAAACAAGAAGAGTGGATTATATCAACAGACCATCTAATATGGAACCAGGAAAAAAAGGTATGGAGAGTCCTCCCAGGTGACAAGCACCTTTAACCTCCAAAGTAGCAGTGAGGAGTTTGATTGTCAAAGCCATGCTGATGAAATTGAGGATAATGATGCGTCCGGCGACTATGCGGACAACTATACTGAATCTGTCCTAAATTTTATGGAGGACGCCTCTCTAGCGTTCCTTACATAGAATACACCACCAAAAATGGGCAGGTGTTAAAATTTTTAATAGACACCGGTGCCAAAAAAATTTATTTCAACCGAACTATCCCAAAGTGGTAAGCCTGTGAGGCAACCATTCACTATTCAATCAGCGGCAGGTAAAATTCCAATTACTCTCAAAGTTAGCGGCGCCTTTTTTCAGTGCATGGAAAACAACAAAATTTTGGAGTTTTTCGTTTTGCCAGGCCTCAAGTCATTTGACGGCATCATTGGGGACGATACGCTTAAGGACCTGGAAGCTGTCATAGGAATAGGATAGGAAGAACAACTTTCTTATAAACACCCCGAACATCAAGATACCGCTGAAATCCAAAATATCCCCACAGGTGAATCACGTGAAAGTCAAATGTGACCATTTACCGAACGAGCTTGTTAAAAAGCTGCAAGGAATTTTAAAAAAGTTTTCATCCATTTTCGGTCCAGTTTGCGACGACGAACTGATACAAACCAACATTAGAGCAGAGATTAATACAAAAACTCCTGACCCAATCTACACGAGTGTCGTACCCCTACCCAGTCACCCTAAGGCAGGAAGTTGAGACCCAAATTGCAAAGCTGCTTCGGGATGGTATCATACGTCCCTCAAAAAGTCCGTACAATACACTTATTAGGGTTGTGCCCAAAAAAACCGACTCAGCGGGGGAAAAACAGTATAGGTTGGTGGTAGACTTTTAAAGATTAAACGCCATCACGATACCAGATACCTACCCGATCCCCGATATTACCAACACCCTAGCAAGTTTTGGCCAGTCAAAATTCTTCACGACTATAGACTTAACGTCGGGATTTCACCAGATCCGAATGAAAGAAAGCCACATTCAGAAGACTGCCTTTTCAACAGCAAATGGCAAATACGAGTTCGTCAGACTGCCTTTTGGACTAAGAAACACTCCGGTAGTATTTCAAAGAATGATAGACGATGTATTGAGACCACACATAGGGAAAATCTGTTACGTCTACGTTGATGATATCATTGTCCTGGGAGGCACTGATGAAGAGTATTTATCAAACCTAGAAACCATTTTGTCTGTTCTGGCTGTTGCCGACCTCAAAATTAATTTAGAAAAGTCACCCTCATGAAAACTCAAGTGGAGTTTCTTGGTTATATAATCTCTGGGGACGGAATACTACCCGATCCCAGGAAAATAGACGCAATTGGGAATATGAGAGTTCCTCGAAACCTCAAAGAGCTAAAAACATTTCTTGGGTTAACATCTTATTATAGAAGATTTGTCAAAGACTTTGCGAAAATTGCGAAGCCACTAACAAACCTCACACGAGGCGAGAATGCCCAGGTAAGAGCCAATCAATCCAAAAAACAGGAAATCGTCTTGGGCAAACTCGAGATGGAGGCCTTTAATAATTTGAAAACTATGCTCGTTTCCTCGGAAATCTTAACATTTCCCGACTTTGAGAAACCCTCCTTATTGACGACGGACGCATCCAATCACGCGATCGGCGCTGTATTGTCGCAAGGTGAAATTGGGTGGGATAGACCTATTGCTTACATATCCAGATCTCTCAACACAACCGAGGAGCACTATGCAACTGGAAAAAAGGAGATGCTTGCCATTGTTTGGGCCTTGGACAAATTTCGGACGTATCTCTATGGTGCAAAAAAGATAAAAATACTAACCGATCACCAGCCATTAACCTTTACCTTGAGCAACAGGAACTTCAACTCTAAACTGAAAAGATGGAAAGCGCGCATTGAGGAATACAATTATGAGCTTGTCTACAAAGCGGGGAAAACTAGCGTGGTGGCCGATGCCCTCTCTCGGCTACCACCACCAATAGCGGAGACAAACACGCTGACTACGCCTGCTACTATCCACAGCACGAACGAGGACAACAGCGATCTCATTCCCTGCTGTGAGGCACCAATCAATGTCTTTCGGCAACAACTTATAATCTCTGAAATTGGTCAAGGCCCAGCAATCTTAACGTTTCACGAGAAGCCTCACCCAACCTACAATAGGCAGTACATTCGGCTACGCGAAATCAATCGAGCTACGCGAAATCAATCGAGAAACTTTAACAAAGACTCTTAAACAAAATTTAGATCCAAACCTTTTGAATGGAATAAAAGTGGAAGAAAAATTTATTCAGTTGCTACAAGAGATATATAGGCAATCCTTTTCAAAATTCAAGGTACGAATAACCCAACGAATGGTGGAGGATATAGTGGATGAGAACATGAAATTTGAAATCATACAAAGAGAACACAAAAGAGCACACAGGAACAGCAGGGAGCTCAAAGAACAAATAATGGAAAAATACTACTTTCCCGGAATGAATAGGCTTATCAGAAAATACACTTCAAGTTGCACCACATGTAACACGTGTAAGTACGATCGCCACCCACACAAACCCGCACTACAGAGCACTCCAATACCTCAATTCCCCATCCAAATAATTCATATGGACATAGCAACAATCAAAAATGAAAAATTTCTGACATGCGTGGATAAATTTAGTGAATTTGCAAAATATTTTCCCATCAAGAGCAAATCCGCTTTGCACCTATGTGAAAAAATTATCACGCTGGTACACTACTTCACGGTTCCAGAAGTTATAGTATCCGATAATGAGGGAGGCTTTATTAGCTCTATTGTTGCAAACTTCCTCGAATCTCTTGGTATAACCATTTATTTGGCACTACCTCAGAAAAGTGAGGTGAATGGCTCAATCGAACGCGTTCATTCAACAGTTCTAGAGATTGTTAGATGCTTTTCACAAGAATATCCCGACCTCTCTCCCAAGGAACTTGTAAATATATCCGTGGATAGATACAACAACAGTTTTCATTCAGTCATTAATGCAAAACCTTCTGACGTCTTCTTCGAAAGGGAACAGCGAATCAATTACCAAAGTTTAACGAACTTCAGAGCTAAAATAACGTGCAAACAGCAAAACCAAATTAGTGCACACAATGCTAAACGCAATGAACCTAAAAATTTCAAGCCGGGGGACGTAGATTATAAGAAAAATAAACAAATTAAAGCCAAGGACAAGCCTCTATTCGAAAAAGAAATTGTAGCAAAAGATAATCGCGTAACTGTATTTACAACTTCAGGCAAAAGAATACACAAATCACATCTCAAAAACGTAACATCTGTTTCAGGTTGATCAGTCTGGGAGCAGAAGCCTCACTGAGCATTTACAATTACGACAACCCACTTATGACAATGCAATTGGAATCCGGCAAAATCATCAAAGGGAACTTCAAAATCATTCATCAAATCAACCTGGAGCATTATGAAAATATTTTATCCAATATTGACACAACAAACCAACACCAAGTCAACAAGTCCAGCATACTCAGTCCACAGTTGCACCATCAAGTATCTCAAATTCAGGAACTCTTGGCCCAACTTCGCCCAATTGGGCCAAAACGATCCATCAATTGGATTGGATCTTCTTGGAAGTGGATCGCGGGCAATCCAGATGCCACTGATTGGGACAATATCATAAGTAGCCAAAACAATATTCTGCACAATAACCATGATCAATTTAAAATCAACGAACACCTTTCAAATGTAACGGGTGAACTCGTTTACAATTATAACAAAATCGTAGCAGATCTTAATTTCCTTAATAATGACAAATTTGAGCAAGCCCTCTTTAACAAACTGTCACTCCTTAGGGAGAAGATTCAAGAAATTGTATGGGCTTCTCAACTCGCTAAACGTGATATTGTGAATTCAAACATTTTGATGTGGAAATTCGTGAAGTCTTATTCCAAATAAAAACTCTTCCTTTAGATAACGAAATCCAAGCAATAGAATACGCCAAGCCTGCAATGTTGGTAAAGGGTTCATTACTTTTATACGTCGTATGTCTTCCCAAAACGGAGGAGACAACGTTCAGACATATCCTTATCCGACCCACAATAAGCAACAATAAAATGATTCTTGTGAAGTATTCCACATTATTTATCACAAAGCAAGTGAGGTGCGGCGTCCTGGGGAACTGCATCACCATGCAGAACAATACAATATGCCAAAGGGACCAGCTCCAACTGTTAAGACCAGACGACTGCATCTCTCTTGTTCTTGAGGGACGCGATGCATCCTGCGAATTCCAGTACCATGAGAAACCTTTCGTAGAAACCCTGAATGAGAACACTATATTTCTAAGTAAGTTCAATGGGAATATTACCCATGAAAATGGGACCCAAACCCTTAGTGGAACCTTTGTAATAAACTTCCAGAATAAATCAATTCGTATTAACGGTGTTGAGTATACTAGTGGAGAAATCCAAACCTTTCATCCTTTGTCATCTATCCTTATGGGAAATCTTACTGAGAAAGGGTTCAAACTTGACCTTGAATACTTACATAAACTCCATATAAACAATGTAAAAAGATTGGAGTACTTCTCTGCACATAGCATCGCATCAATCACAACAGATGTATCAATTTTTGTCAGCATTGTTGTCCTACTTTATCTATTTTTCGTTTTTCGGTCACGATTCACTGTTGCCAAAAAAGTTGCTTTACCATATACTTACCCAGACCCTATAAAACTTCCCTTCTAAATGTTTATTCTTAATCTGTGGGACACAGATTCTTAAGGAGGGAGGAGTTAACACCATATCCTACCCACCTAACACTTACCACCACATCCTGCCCACGTAACCATTTTTGCTCATTTCATATTTTTGCCATTCCAAGAATTTCCCATGCTTGCACATTTTGTCATTCTCAGTCATAATGATATTAACATGAATCGAAGGAACATAACACCCGAGATTGACTCGATTCTGCTGACGATGGAACGAGCGGTAAACGTTGGTCATTTCTTGTTAATGATTTGGTAAGCATTTTTGTTTGTGATATGTAATTGCTTAGCGTGCATTTGAAAGTTATAAGAAGAGGTGAACGCAAGATAAAGACGTCTAGTTGTGTTTCGGAATTGCATCGATAAAGTTTATAAAGTTTGAATATTAAATGCTGACGTCTAGTTCCAAATAAAGTTTATAACGTTTGAATATCAAAAGCTGTATTTATTTGACTAGGAAAAGTGTAATCTTAATGAAAAAGTGTTGTTCATTAACTTGCAGCATTGATAGAACGTTGGGTGCGCAGCAAATTGACGTACATCATGCCTTGCCGGTCCTAGAACACAGTACCCATTCCCTTACTCACGGACCTGGTTGGCTTCGCTTTGACTGGTACCCCTCCTTCCTTCTTCTTCGATTATGAAGAAGATGTTAATGATGATGACGAGACTAGTTCTCTCTAGTACATTAGATCAGGAAAATGTAGAAGTATAGTGCAAGAAAATTTTAACTTTTGCAAGGAAAGTTATTTCCGCCACTAGTATGCAAGTCAGTGCTGGCAAGCAAAAATTTGTTGAGGGACAAGGACCAGCTTACACTATAAAGGATCCACCGACATCGGGAGGTCCCGGAACACTACAAGAAAAGGTAACATTCCTTTTGGTGGTAGTAGACCACAGCTGCGGCTGTTTTATTCATAATCACAACTGGGCAGGTCTTTAAATACAAAGGGGTTGTGTTCTGTGTATATAGCTGGCGGAACGGGACAAATTGCCTTGTACAGATGGCGTAACTCAGCGATAAAGTCTTGTGGGTCGTTTGCTGGTAGTGTCTGAGGTGAGCTCGCACAGAACTTGCAGCAACGTGCCAAAAACCATCTTTGCTAGGGAGGGCTACTGCTCTTCTTTGAATGTGGTGCGCAGGCTCAACAAGATATCCGGAAGTACTTGCAGCCAAAGTATCTCGGGAGTGCATTTTCATGCAGCCTTGGGAGTGCGGCGCATTTGTTTTACCATGGTATTGGCTTGTGGGTGAAATAAAGTGATATGAACAAAATTTACCCCCCAACAGGCAGCCGAGTTGGTTTAGGAGGTTGGCTTCACATTGATGGCCTTAATCTGAAGTGATTTCACGTGGCATGCCAAATTTGTTAGTCCGTTGGTCAAATAACGCTTTGGTAATAGTTCTCCGCCGTCGACAGTTCCAACCCCGGTTGAGAAATGAGAGACTGGAAGTGACATTCAAGATATGAGATCGCACATAAATCATTACATAATTACGTTAGGATAAGACCCTACCACCCTGCTTATGTTGGCGTGGTGATCGCGCCTCATCACACTCTTTACAATCCTTGATACCTTGAGGGGGGAAGAGGCTGTCTTTTAGAAATAAGAAGAACCTTTTTTCTTTTGTTTTACTACAATTGTTCTTTATTTTTCTTTAGCAACCCATTATTTGGCGCACACAAATGCTAGTTTCAATTATTTAAACAGAGTCATTTTAAAGGAATTAATTCTCAACAATCTCTACTTGAAAAGTATGTAAGTTGATGTGCTGTTGAAAGCAATTACTGTTGATGGCGACCCTCGTACCATAGTTCGCATACAATGGTGCTCGTGGATAAATGCTAGAATCAGAGCTTCACCAGCTTGGGCCCAAAAAAACTCTGAACACATCGTCTCCCGTGGATAGGTTCATTATATGTAAAAAAAAGAATTGTAGAATGAATCGGAAATTGCTTAAAAGGTCATTAAGTTAAAGATTATTTTTGAACAATATTTAATCATAAATTGGCTAAAACTAGAGTTTCACCGGCTTGGGCCTATATAAACTCAGTTTTAGCTCATTGAAGATTATTTTTGAACTCTATTAAATCATAAATTGGCTACAACTAGAGTTTTACCGGCTTAGGTCTAAAGAAACTCAGTTTTAGCTCGTTTTACTTACGTTTTATTGATGGCGGAAAAAAGCGCTTCTTTGCAACGAACTTCTTGATGAAAATCGTCTTTGGCAGTTTCTTCTCGAGACTTGCGTTAATGCTGGCTCCTTCGTCCAATTCGCCAGTAGGTTAAATACAAACAAATTGCTTCATTGCTAATGGGAGTCGTAGACCTTCGATCCAGTTAATCCGCAAAATGCTGAGTTTGTTAGTGTGCTAGTTCCCCTTAACCTGCTTTACGAATTCATTCCTCTCTTATTCCTCGGGAATAATCTTGTTAAATGAAAGTTACGCCAGCTCCAATCTTATCCTTTTGCTCTTTTTGTCTTCAGTATTCATATATCGGAATATTTGACGACTTCTCCTAATATGATTGCTGAGTTGGTTGTTGCGGCGAATTGATACTCAGTTGAGCGGATTGCGCATGATACACACATTCAATTGTGTACATGTTCCCCATGTGCTCTCAATATGGCAATTGTATGGACTACCATATATGCGTGCGGAGTTCACCGCAGAGCCAATTCAGTGACTTGACCAATGAAGCGTAAGGTATAAGTTCTTATATGCAATAAATTGCGATTATGAATTCCGAGCAATTAGTACTCGCATATGCTCATGATTGTTGTCGGAACATAGTGACCAGTAACACAAAACAAGCGTACAAAGTAGTGAAGTTCCTAGAATGAGGTTATCAGCTCGACATCGGCAACATTTTCACTGATGACAACGAAATGAAAGTAAGATGAAACTTAGATTTTAAGAACCTTTAAGATCTCTCACACAGCTTCAGAGCATCGGAGCCTGGAGATATTCTCGGAGAGCTTACATTGGCCCCACAAACTCTGATGAAATTTGCTCCACCATCAGGGCCGAAAAGAATAATAAAGTACCGGGCATCGATGCGATTTCAGTGGATCTCATTAAATATGGTGGCAGCAGTGTTCAGAAAGCCATTCAAAGAATCATCTAGTACATTTGGTAATAAGAACATAGGCCAAATTAATGGAGCCAATCAATCATATTCCCTATCCACAAAAAAAGGTGATAAGTTACTTTGTGAAAACTATAGAGCCATATCACTCCTTTCTACGGCCTACCAAATATTTTCAAAGATCTGGGTAAATGAAGTCAGATCATACGCTAATAGTATTATTGGGGAGTATCAAGGAAGCTTTTGAGCAGGACAATCGATAATACACCAATTATTTACAGTCAAATAGGTACTAGAAAAATGCTGTGCGTCCAGCATAGACATATACCATATATTCGATGACGTAAAGCAAGAATACGACAGTATTGATCGACTCGATAATGCTTAGCTTTGGCACCCCAGCCAAATGAATCCGTCTTTTCAAAATGATAATGACGTCGACAACCTCTCTAATCTGCATTAATGGGTGGGTTGTCTGTACGATACGGCGAAGAGCAACGCCTCTTCAATGTTTCAAATGCCTTGGTTATGGTCACACCACACAAGTATGCAAAGGACCCGATAGGAGGAGAGAAGAGTGTACGAAGGAGGCACACTGTATTCTTTGCAAGGATGCTGATCCAAAAACCTAATTTTGGACACGTCTTGGAATCAGGAAAATGCCGGGTTTCCCAGGAAGCCCTAGCCAAGGCAAAATCAGAACTTCAATGACCCGCATGCTGCAGCTAAACCTACACCGCAGTTCAACCGCCCAAAATCTGCTTGAGCAGTTTGCGAGGGGCATGAAAACCGACTTTTTGCTGCTGAGTGCGCAGCACCATAATAAAAGTCCTGCATTATGGTATTTTGATGAAACTGGTACTGCCGCCATCTGGATTCGGAACAGTGACTTTCAAGCGGAGAGTTGTGGACGCGGGGATGATTTCGTGTGGGTTCGGTGCTCAAGGATCACCTTCTTTAGTGTGTACCTAATGCCTAACGAATCGATATCATCTTTCCAAGCCAAGCTTCAGGCTTTGGAGGGCGCTGTCTCGAACGCAGAGGGCAAAGTGCTCGTTGGGGGCGACATCAACGCTAAAGCAATCAAACGGGGCATGCCTCAGACAGATCCGTGGGGAAAACGAATCCTGGAAATGGTGGCCAGGATGGCCCTCGTCGTACTAAACTCCGGAAATACGCCAACTTTCCGCCGTATTGGCTGTGAGGGAACCATACTGGACGTAACATTCGCCTCGGAGTCCTTAGTACGGAGGATACACAACTGGAAAGTTTTAGAGGACTACTCAGCCAGGGATCATCAGTGCATTCTGCTTGAGATAAGTGATGCTGTCTCCCGAAGTTCGCGCTCTCGGCCTTCTACAACTGGATGGAACATCGAAAGGATGGACGTCGAGAGGTTCGTCGAGGTGCGCACAGCAGGTTAGCCGCTGCAGGGAGCTTCGGAGGACACGGAAGACTTGGCAGCTCAAGACGTGGTGAGCTCTACTATGAGCATCATTACGACTGCTTGCTGTAATTCTATGCCACGAAAAAAACCCCGGCACGGCAAGCCCCCAGTGTACTGGTGGTCAACTGAAATCCTTGAAAAGCGAAGGGAGTGTCACAAGCTTCGACTTGAGGCTCAACGAGCGCGGAACGGTGACGAGCCATGCAACTGGGTAGCAGCATAAAAGTCAGCCAGAAAATGCCTTCGAAAACTGATCAACAGTAGCAAAGCTCGCTGCTGGCAAGACCTAGTGGACAATGAGAACAAGGATCCGTGGGGCCTTGGCTACAAGCTGGTCATGCGGAAGCTTGGTGCCCTACGGAAACCTTGTTTGCATGACGCGGAAAAGATCGACGCGATATTGTGGGGACCCTTCCCCACCCATCCCGTCCGTGTTGACGCTGTTCATGGTGAAACAGCAGTCGAGTGCCCACTCTTCACACAGCAGGAACTGGAGGAGGCAGTCCTCTCATTGAAAGCGAGGAAGGCTCCAGGTCCAGATGGTGTTCCGGCTGAGGTGTTGCGGCTCGTCTATCACCATTCTCCTGACTTGCTACTCAGCACATTCAACGCTTGCCTATGGAACGGGGTTTTCCCGGTACGATGGAAGGTGGCGAGGCTCGTGCTGATCAGCAAGGGGAAGGGAAATCCCGAATCACCGTCTACATACCGCCCGTTATGCATGCTAGACACGGGCGGCATCAAGGGAAGACTCACTAACGCGATTCGTGCTGCTGGGGACCTATCTTCTCGACAGTACGGCTTCGGAGCAGGACGTTCTACCATTGATGTGATTGCAGAGGTGGTGAACGCGGTCCAAAAGGCAGTGGCATATACTCGCACCAAGCGATGGATCGTCCTGTTGGTGACACTCGACGTCAGGAATGCCTTCAACTCCGCTAGATGGGTGGATATTTTGGGTACGCTGGAAAACTCTTTTCAAGTTCCAGAATATCTAATGCGGCTTTTGGGGAACTACCTAATGGGCCGAAGCCTGCTTTACGACACGACACGTGGCCAACGAAGGATGGAAATTACATGGGGTGTTGCCCAGGGATCTATCCATGGTCCGGACCTGTAGAACGTGTCTTGCAACGGTCTACTGAGACTCGAGATGCCAGATTAGTCGCGTTAGGTCGGCTATGAGGTTGATGTTGTGGCTCTGGTCGCTGGACACACCGTTGAACAAGCGCAACTTAGGCTAGGTATGCTAAAGCACCAAGTGAGGGACTGAATGAGTGCTCACGGGCTCAGCTTAGCACTGGAGAAAACCGAAGTGGTCATCTTGACAAAAAAGAGAATCCTTAGAGTAAGGATGATCAGTATTGACAACTTACGAATCGAATCAAAGCCATCGGTGAAGTGCCTGGGGCTACTGATCGACTCGAAGATGAGTTTGTCTGAGCAAATCAGGGCAACGGCTGAGAAGGCTGCTTCGGGAATATCGGCCCTGAGTCGACTTATGGCCAACGTAGGGGGACCCAGCCCATCAAGAAGACGCCTTTTAATGAATGCTCTAGGGTCAGTGCTACTGTACGGAGCAGAAGATGGGGCGACGCTCTCAGCAAGGAGGTATACCGAAAACGTTTGGCATAGGTACAGAGAAGAGGAGCACTGAGAATTGCATCTTCGTATCCAACATTGCCTGACTCGGCGGTGAGAGTGATTGCAGGCGTGATACCTCGCCCTTCTTGCTAGAGAGCACCGTGCTATTTACCTGCGCCAAAACGAGAATGCGAGGGAGATGGTTGTCCGCGAGGAGAGACAGGGCTTGCGTAACGATTGCCAGCTGTCTTGGGTCAATTGCACGAAGGGAAGGTGGACTGCGCGCCTCATCCCGGATGTGAGACCGTGGCGAAATCAAAGGCATGGTGAGACTGACTGCTATGTGACCCAGCTTTTGAGCGGGCATGGGTGCTTTCAGTCTTACCTGCTCAAGATTGGTAAGTCACGGTCTTCTGATCGTCGGTTTTGCCCAGGAGAGGAGGACAATGCCTGTTACACATTTTTTGTGTGTACAAAATGGGTCAGGCTGCGAAGGAAACTCTACAGGGAGACGGGAGCGCTCACCCCGGATAATATAGTTGCGGTGATGCTCGAATCGATTGACAAATGGAACCAGGTGGCAAGTTATGCTCGGGCAGTCCTAAAATATAAATGGGACTCACAGCAGCCGGGGGCACTGGGGCTGGGGGATTGCTCTTCTGGCATTTCCTCTTCCACTAGGAAAGGGACTCCCCAGCTTGAAGGCGCCCGACGGCGTATCAAAACGAGACCTGGCCCGAAGTAATGTGTCAAACGGTTCCAGGCTGGGTTCTCCGGTTTATAGGGGAGGTGTTTTGTGGGAAGTCCAGTCGCGCATAGGAGTCCCCTACTCTGTGCATAAATAGCATTCACCTCTCTACCGCAAAAAAAAGGGTATAAAATATCTTTCGTCAGCGTCAACATTAAGATTTATAAACAATGACATGCATTTATTGACAGTATTGAAGACAGGAGTGAGATTTTGCGCTATCTCGTTTGATGCGATGGATAAATTGGGCAGCGCATCGAGGTATTCGGAAACTAGAATGCGCTTCTTCTCGTACGAGTTTTTAAGTACATCCCGCTTTTTTAGGGTTTTGTAAAATAATTTCACAAAACCCTACTAGTTTCGCGACCAGTCTGTCCGACTGTCCGTCTGTCCGTCCGTCCGTCCGTCCGTGTGTCACAGCAGTTTTTCTCGGTAACTACTTAAGCTAGAAACATCAAATTTTGTGTGTAGATGTAAAGTGGTGATCTCTTTAAAGTTCAACTGCAAAAAATTTGTATAAGGTATTTAAGGGGGGTCTCCCCATATAGGAGAGTGACCCCCCGAAAAGAAAATTTCATTGAAGGTAGCCGATATGGGTATCAAATGAAAGGTCTTGATGAGAACTTTTCAAACCAGTCTTAATTTGGCAAAATTTGCTTCGAGGGGCGCACAGGGAGGGGAAATACACGAAAAATGTGTGTCCCCCCCCCTCGCGATTGGACACCTGTGATCCGAAAAATCTGAAAAAAATCAGGAATGTAGGCCTTGGTGAGTACAACAACAAATACGTGAGAAGTCGTAACTCACTCAACTTTGTTAGTAATAGTATGATTTATCGATTTTATGTTTTCTTGAATAAAATCTTAACGGTACCCTTAAATTCAATGAAATTCAGCACGTAGATGTCTATTTATAAGATTGATCTATCCTGAATTTTTCATAAAGATTGAATAATATTTAGCGAAGTTATAGCGGTTTGAATTTTCCTGTATTACTATGGAACAATATGCGCTGCATATATTACTATGGCTACATATGGCTATGGAACAACATGCGCTTTTTACCGACTCAGACACTACAGTTTTGCTAGGATTTGCATGAAAATTTCAGGAATGATAGGTATCATGAATATCTTTGAGAATCGGTTCAGCTAGTGGTATCAGTAATCGTAAAACAAAGTAGTGGCTGTTTTAAATGCAAAGATTGAATTATTATGAGTTATTTTTTCCCAACTTCAACGTTTAAAATGCATGCTTTGAACACTTGATTCAATTTAATGAATGACTGAAAATGAGTACCTACAATAAATGCTCATAAGTGAAACAAGACAAGGAGGTGGGAGAGAGCTCCTTGCAGAAGGGTTTTGTAACCATTCTAGGATTCGAAAAAATTGGCCATGAATCGATGATAACAGTACAGGAGAGTGGCCCCTGAAAAAAATTCATCAAACGTAGCCGATATGAGTATGAAATGAACGTTTTCATGGGAGCTTTCCAAAACAGTTGTTACATTGTCAGTTTTTGCTTCAGTGGGGGCACAGGGGGGAAATACATGAAAAATGTGTTGCCTCCGTCGCGGGTGGACATCTGAAATAATTATCAAGGGAGATATTTATGAGTATAACAATACCAAAAACCTCAGAAGTCGAAATTTGTTCAACTTTGTTAATAATAGTATGATCTTCGTATTTCATATTTTCTCCAATAAAATGGTCTTTGACATGTTTCTTGATTTGATTCGATCTGGTGACTGCATTTGGTAAATTGAATACAAAACCCTTCTGACATGAGCGTAGGTCTGTTTACCCAACTTGTTTGTAATTTACTTTAGCGTTGAGTATATGGGAAATGGGAACTCCAAAAGGTTTTAGTGAAAAGATAGCCAATTGGTGTAATTGCCATCAAACTTGAGTATTTTGGCTGACGGAAAGTTGAACAGTTTCTGTTGCTCGATAGAAGTCGATTGACCCATTGCTGGATTTATCGTTGTATCCGCGGTTTGATCTCCCTCACTGGCTTCAATGCGTAACGCGATATCGTAATATTCATCTTTTATATCTGTCAAATGTTCTAAAACCTGGTTTTACGGATCGATCATAGCTTACTCGTCGTTCAATTCCTCATAACCGTAAAATAAGTCCGTTACACTTTTCAATCGCATCTTGGCTTCTATATTGTTGATTGTTTCCTCCATTACCACCTTAATTAATTTAATCTAAACGCATGCTACGTGCGTTCGTGTGGCTTACCATTATGGAATTTAAGTAATTTTTACGAACGTGAACTCAAACACGAATTCGAAATCACTTAGCGGTTACCTCGTGTTCACAGACGAACTATAGTTAATGCTCGCTTTTATTCTCAAGATGGCGAAAAATAAAATAAAAATCCAAAAACTTGATATGTAAATCCGATCGAACGCGACTGATATCGGTATTTCTCGGAATTCAGCTTGAAAGGCATGAAAAACCCTCGGTGTAAAGTGAAATTGCAAGTAATTAACTACGAGGGTCATTCAACAAGTACTTAGCCTCACCGCCTGATGGCGCTGCGTTTACAAAAGAGTTTTACCATGGTGCAGCACATTCTTTGAGTAGCCTACTGTAAAAGTTTCAGTCATAGTTTTGATAGCCTTTGGAAGCGAGCGTGTCGGTCGGTTGTACAAAAATGGAAAAAGAACAATATCGTTCAGCGATTAGGTTCTTGTTTTTGGAAGGGAAAACGCGCAGCGAATTCAAAGATCGCTTGAATGTGTAGTAATCGAGTAGATATGCTCTGGCATCGAGACGCTTTGCAGCAGAAGCAAAAGTCTCCACAACAATCTCCTTTTAAAGCACTTTAAATTTTCATGCAAAATAAATGTGTTCAAACTCAAATTCAATAATTAATACAAACGGGTGACACAAATTGCAAATCTACATTCTCCAAATTATCTTGACCAGTTTGACTTTAATTAAACCTGCAAAAATTGATTGAGCTAACCTTCATATTTTAGCGACAAATTTAAATAATTTAGGATGAAATCGCGAATGATCTCGTCTAATTAGTGCTACGAGTTCCAAAAAAATTATCCTACACTTCAAAAGTTCAAGTTTCTCAAATGTCGTAAATGACTCTCTTTTTCCTGATTTAATTAAAATTAACCTAAAGAAATTTTCCCATAATTCAGTGGAAAATAATACAAGTTAAAACTAAAGTGATATCATTCGAATGGCGATGCATGTTCCGGTATTGCGCATTTTTCACTCACTTAGCGTCTGCAGAACAAACTGAGGCAGGCGGTAATTAACTACCGTGGAATAAAAATCGACATTCGACCGGCTTTCTTACTTGCATGCATTTTTATGATGAATTAAATTATAACTGTTCAGTGCGAAAACGAAACGTTCTGGCAACATTGTACTAATTGTGCACAATGGACATTATTCGATGGATAAAAAGGCAAGTAAGTTCATTGTGAGTAGAATCTCAGCATGATCATTTCTTCTAACTTAATGTTAAGATTGTCATGGACCGTTATGTACAGATCTTTAACTCGACCTTGATTCACTATGATATTGGGCAGAGAATTGGCCCCCTATTAAATTACATTCCATTTTATTATGCCTGTAAATCTGCGATGATGTGATTCAACCTGTGCACATCGCACACCTGTTGGATGTACCACTGCTGTACAATCGCATTATGAATTGAAACTTTTGTGCTACCTCAAGCGTATCTTCTTCCCATTGAATTCTCGTGGAATAATAGCATTCTTTCATAGAAGTGCTCGGAGATGAAGCTCTCTACCTGTAAGCAGATGAGTTCGCTTTCCGGACTCCACACAAAGAGTTTGTCTGCTAGTTCGATCGTAGTGTGTAGTAATGAACGAAAACGTGTGAGTTATCTGAGTCGATCGTTTCGATGGAGCATTTAAACAATGAGCGCGATCGCGAGCGAGTTAGAGGAGTCAAGTTGCAACCGCGAACGCGCGTGGACGGAAGATAGGGAAGGAGAATTGCGGGAGGATTATTGAAAGACAAAGTTCGTCGAGCGATCGAACGGGGAATTTCGAAAAACTTAAGTTCTTGAAGCAACAAAATCCTTTTTATCGTCGAAAATAGCAACCGGCTTGTATTCTTATAACGGATTACCCAACATGGAGATCACGGGAGCACCTTGACCGGGCTTCAGCTTTAAATGGATGAATGTTCCGGACAGTTATGTGCGAATAACATTGAGTGTGATGGTGTTTCTTGCTCGAGAGTGTGAAAAGTAAAATTGCAGTAAGAATTTAAAAGTGCAAAGATTACAATAGTTTGGAATAGTAAGATATTGAAGATTGAGTTTGTATGAGGAAGTCGGCGTAGAAGCAAATGTGTGACGGTCAGCGGAAAACCCTCAAATTCCCATGCAACGCGATTCCGTTTGTTTTGTGGCGATTACCGTTTCAGGGGATCCGTGTGTGGCGCGCCGCGTCAGGTACTTCGTCGAACATCTGACGGAGTGTTGATATCCGCTTTTCGATTGGTATCGGCGAGAAAAGAAAAGCAGTGGAGAAGACAAGAAAAACGGGTTTCCTGTTGGCTTGTGATTCATTGAATTTTGTTAGTTCCGTTAGTGGATTATCAAGGGAGTTGATACGGGGATGTCGATTGGACGACTGTGCTGTAGAGCGGTTCATTACGGGCTTTGCAGCATGCGTGCATACAATTGCGATTCGTATGTCAGGCTCATCTAAAAGTGGATTTTTTTTGTTACTACCCTAGTGTTATTCAATATAAAAGGTATTAACTTCCCGTTCAAAAGTTATCTCCATACTCTGGCTGTAAAAACCCGCGCCCCTACACAGTGCTTATCGGAAAGTTACGGCTGGTTAAAGTGTTTCCGGACGAGCATTGATTGTAAGTTGTAACAGTCAGACAGGCGGATCTCCCAACTACAAGTCCTTCGAGTGTTAGCCCACAAATCGGAATAGCGGAACACTAAGTGGAAATATAGACGAACCCATAATAAATCGGTAGCCGGATCACATATTTGAAAGTATCTTTTCGCATTTAGACTTGCGTGATTTGCGTAATTGCTCTCGAGTGTCGAGACGTTGGTATTGGTTTTAAACGATGAAAACAATGATGTTTGGCGAATGCATTGTGGTTGAGAATTGGCGGAGGAAGCCTTGAAATCTGATCCCCTGTCTTCTGTACCTGCCTATAAAGCAAAATTACGGACATTTTATCACGCAATGAATCTAAACGATTGCTCGCGGGATGTTTATATCAAACCCAATGGCTTTACACTGGATAGATTTAGCATAATTTTTAAAGGTTGCAGCACCGTTTTACCGAATTGTTACCTGTAGTGATTGTATCTGGCGATTCTGATTTAAATTATTCTGGCAATAATTTTTAAAATTGATGATTATCATAATTCTTATTTTTTGTGTCCCATGCCCAGTAATTTAGAGGATACCTGCATCGTCATCGAGCGCTCAACGGACCATGTGGGTAAGTACCCTTTTGGTATATTTTTTATTACGAATTATCTTCTTTTTTGTTAAACGGTAAAAAAATATTTAATTATTCTATTATATTGAAGGTAAAGATTCAAACAAGTCCAAAATACTATATCCTAATGATCTTTCATCTTATAAACAATACAAGGTATTGAAAACAAAACAACAAATAAGTATTTATAATAATTCAATAAAGTAAACAAGAAAATAAATGTACATAAAATTTGAAAATAGGTTCAAATGATAAAACATAAAACACGGATGATTATTATCATCAAACAAAAGAGCAATCCTGCAAAGTTTTTTAAAAATAAACCGGTAGAAACGATCTGCTCGCAACTCAGATTCTCTTTGCAAAGGAAAAATAGTTGCCTTTTCGATAAAGGACTACGATTTATTCAAGCGTTGATAATAATCGCCCTCGACTTGCACACGCTATTAACATTTTGATGATTTGAGGACAATTTAAACTTATGAAGCACAAAGAGAACGTGACCTGAAGTTTATATTTTAACATTATTTATTGTTCCTATATATAATATATTAAAAGATATATTTATATGATTGAAGTTATAAAATTAAATTGTAAATTGATTTTAAATTCTATGTTGTGCACTTTATATACCCATTAAAGGAATGTTGAATTAAACGTACAACGTCGTTCTTTCCTTTCCGATCACTCTGACCGGGTATAGGACTCGGTACGGTGGCAGGCTGCCCCCTAAAACCATGAGCCAGCCACCGTGTACTTATTAATCCTTTTTCTGTTTCAGGTGACTTCGTGGGTTGAGTGGCCCAAGCAGAGTGCCTCTTTATGGCATAGAGTTATGCAATCCAATTGTATAATTCTATGACATAAATTGGTCACCGGGGTACTCCCCTTCTGATGGGAAAGTTCATGCAATTCAAGTTGTATGAGTTTTTCACTCAGAAGAGGAATACCTGGCCACATCAACAAGATATACATGGATTTATTCCGGTTGGGTGGGTGCGAAGTGGCTCCACCACCACCCGTTTGCCCCTCTTTCATTTGTGGGCCATGAACTTCGTCGGGTAATGACGAGGTCACCCCAAGTTCGCCTTCCTTTTCAGGTTCCACTTGTTCTCGTAACAAGTTCTATCTCCCTCTGTGAGGTTATCTACAATTTTTGCGACTTCGGTCACCTTTTGATCTGCAGTCCAATCCGTGAATGCGAAATTTTTTTGTAGTGGGTCCTCGTGCTGGGGAAATGAACCCGCCCCACGACACCGCAATGCTATCCTGCCAGCGCATTCACGCGTCTCCAGACGGGGGCATTCTCGGCAGATACCGACACCTTCCTCTGCCGAGGCAGCAGAACATCGCTGCAGTCCTTTACGGACTTATTTGAACATCCGAATTTCACTACAAATGCTGTATACGGTGACTCTTCTCCTTGGGTGGTGACCGTCAAGAATTGGTTCAACGATTTTGTTTGTGGCCGCACGTCGGTTTTTGATGAGCCACGCCCAGGTGCCCCGAAAACGGCTGCTACGGAGGAAAACGTTAAAAAAAATCCACCATCTCGTGTTGGCAGATCATCGATTGAAAGTTCGCGAGATAGCTGAGACTGTGGGCATTGTAGAAGGAATGGTGCATCATATTCTACACGAAGAACTGGGCATGAGAAAGCTGTCGGCAAGATGGGTGCCGCGTTTGCTCACACCAGAAAACAAGCGCAACTGTGAGACCACATCGGCTACGTGTTTGGCGCTGTTTCAGCGCAATCTAGCGGAGTTCTTGCGTCGTTTCGTGACCAGCGACGAAACATGGATTCACTGGTACACACCAAAGACCAAGGAACAGTTGAAACAGTGGACTTCACCCGGCGAACGTGCTCCAAAGAAGGCGAAGATTATTTGATCGGCCGGAAAGGTGATGGCCACCGTTTTCTGGGATTCACAAGGTATGATCCACATCGATTACCTCGAAAAGGGTAAATCAATCACGGGGCGCTACTATGCAGACTTATTGGGCTGATTTCACGTCGAACTGAAGAAAAAGCGGCACCGCTTGGCGAAGAAAAAAGTGCTGTTCCACCACGACATCGCGCCGGGTCACACCTCCGCTGTCGCCATGGCCAAATTGGTCGAATCGCGCTTCGAATTGCTGCCCCATCAACCGTACTCTCCAGATTTGGCCCCCTTTGACTACTTTTTGTTTCCAAACCTGAAAAAAATCACTCGCCTGGAATAGATTTGGGTCGAATGAGGAGCTCATTGCCACCACGGAGGCCTATTTTGCAGCCCTCGAGAAACTGTATTTTTTGGACGGGTTGAAAAAGTTAGAGCATTGCTGGGCCAAGTACATCGAGCTTGAAGGAGATTAGGTATGTGGAAAAATAAATTACCACCTTTCCAAAATTTTCGTTTTTCTTCTGTAGGCTAATTACTTGTTGAATGACCCTCGTAGAACGCAGTTAGTGTTATGATGTGCATGTATGTCTGTATTATGAAACCACACTATTAAACTGCACTAAGTTTACAGCCTTGTATGTACTACATTATATGTACTGCATTGCATTTACTGCATTATATTTCAATAATCACGCGAATTTGACTGTATTATGAAACTGCACTATTAAACTGCATTGAATTTAAAATGTGGAACGCTTCACGATTTGGCATGTGGATATCACGGCTAACCAAAACCGAATGAGAAAACGAGTTTTGGTTCGTTCGACAGCGTGTATTTGCGTACGTGTGCAATCATTCGTTAAATGCATCGGCTATGCGGTGAACAATTGTGAGTGCGGATTTAACAAGACTTATTATTTTTCGTTTATTAAGGTGGAAAGGCGCGCCAGTACAGCAATTTGGAGGCGCCGCCTTATAGGGTTGTTCATAAGTTAATTTCGTGTCCGCAAAACATCCACTCATTGAAGTTAGACCATTTATCTAATCAAGATTATCTAGAGTATACCCAATCGAACCCGATCATTGTAATTTTAGAAATTTGCAACTGAAATTGAAGAGCACATAGAAAAAACCACTCCTCAAATACAATGGAATATGTTTCCTTCTGAAATGTTTTATAACCCGATATCCCCTTATACTTCCGTAAATGTTAGCAAGCTACCGAGAAACAGTCATCCTGTATTCATTTATCAAAATTTCACTCAACGAATGGCTAATTAAATGTTACTTCCCTGTGTTAACTTTATCTCTTTCTTTAAGTCCCTCCCTCGTGAATGATTTAGCGAAAAACTTTAGGAAAGCCTTCACAAATAATTCAACATTAAAATGAATGCTGCTAATTTACAAATGGATGATGCTAATTTACTGACTCAAGAATTCATCATTAATTTTCCATGTTAACATTCAAATATTACCCGAAACAAGTTAACACAAAAGAACATACTTAGGATCCCTCTTGGTCTCCATATTCGCGCACTCCCTTCTTCTCACTACTCGAAAGTCCAGCAATGACAAGAATTTTCGCAAGAATTTCACACTCTCAATACCACCTTGAAGGAAGGTTCGGAAACATCATCAAACGCAAGGATAAGTTCATAACAATTGTTTTGCCAGCCTACATCAGACACACTGCATACACACATCCATGTTTTAGGATAGAGGAGGGGGGCCAAAACGGGACGAAGTGGCGTAACAAAACAATTTCAAATGTAAATACAAACGCTACCGTACAATGATGATGGTTAAATGTAGGTTTTACACCATCATTGACGCGACGTGGCAAGCAACAATGAAAGGACATGGGGACAAAGAGCGATCTCTTTGTAATTATTTGCTTGCGTGAGAAACATTTGAATGGTTTTTGTTGGTGCTACTACCAATGTTGCTCTTGTCGTTACAGTCGCCACTGCTCCTGTTTTGTTACTATTTAGCGGGGGCTCCGCCACTAAATGTTTAAATGGTTGCTTTCGTTTCGTTTTGGAAATTGTTTTGTTTCGTTTGTTGGGACGTTTATGTGACAATTGTTTGCACATTAGCAATTAATGTTTAACGAAACGTTATAATTAATTTCTTCGACATTTGGTCGAGTGTTGCAAGGAATGATGGCGAGTTTGTTTTAAGGGTGGATTATAGGGGAGGAAGTTTGTTTTCGGATGATGAATGATTAAAGACTCGTGTTGAAAGATAGTTGGAAGTAAACAATCAAATTTTCATACCCTTCAGGATGATACTCGTATGTTGGTTTCTAATGTGGGTTTGATGTTTCGGTAATACAATTCTACGAATTTTCTCCCTTCAAGGTAAATCCCTTCAAATGAAATTTCCGGAATTACATCAATGCTCCTTTTTCCATCTTTCTCTCGTGATAGTCAATGCGGAGGGCGTAAGTATTAAATTCATTCCATTTGAAACCGTTAGTAGACTTAAATCTCACTCTCACGCCCACATAATACAACTCATGATTTCCTCGCATGAAATAGCATTTCAAGGATTTCTATAAATCCAATTTTGAAAATCTTTTTTACCATACATCACCGCTCGTGACTCGGGACGTTTTTCAACATCCTTAAAAGTGCTAGCGATGACAGATCCATGTAACCAGATATTTCCGAAATGATGCTTACAGTCAAAAGGAGAGGAGACAGACTGGAAAAAATCTGCTGAAATACTTGGCGAGGATGGGGACGCTGATGATGGTATGCTGACAGTGGTGGACGTCGGAGTAGTCTTCAAAGCATGTGATATGGAGATTATGTTTATGAGGGTAGCCATTTTCTCGCCAGGGAAGAAAGATGATATGCGATACGCTGCTTGGAGAGTTGCAGGAATTTTCTTTTTTTTTATTGTGAAAGCTGGTTTGAACATAAGTCCGGGAAGCATCTGTTTAATATTACACCGCCAGTGTGACATATGACAGCATTTCATGCTCAGCAAATGTGAAAGTCCAATAGATATGTAAGTATATTGGAGAGCGGAAAATTTGCACGAATGGAAATCATCTTTTCAGTTATTTTGTAACATTTTTCATGTTAGTAGTTGGATCTGCATTTTCTGTCTGGATTAGTTAAAGGTAAAATGCTTGGTAAATCCTTTTAGTCTGGTAGGTTTGAATGCCGTCAATTTTCCACGTCTGGCTTATTTAAAATTAGATTACTATCTCTGATGCGTGGAATAGCTGGAGCAGTTGCAGCACATTGTAAAGTTTCTTCTTCTTCGTAGAACTACAGCCTCTCTTACGCTTTCGCTTCCTGCAAATAGTACCTCCTACTGTTTCGGACCATTAACCTTGTCCTCCAATTTCAAAATCCGAGCAGCGATGAACTCTCTTCGTTGAACGAGTCAGAGCAGCGTTTGTAAGGTTTAAAGGTTCAAGCCCGGGTATCGAGAATTAGATGATTTTTGAGTAATTTATTTGGTGAGATACGCGAACTCTGGTGGGTACTGATTTCAAATATTGAGTGGTAAAACATGCATCCAG
Source organism: Odontomyia ornata (assembly GCA_963969285.1). NCBI lineage: Eukaryota > Metazoa > Arthropoda > Insecta > Diptera > Stratiomyidae > Odontomyia > Odontomyia ornata. The sequence goes on from OZ017741.1 coordinate 37,126,503, forward strand.
GACAAACTGACCACGTTTCCTTCTAAAGTACCGTCGTCCTACCACTGTTAGTACTACTTATGCATATTAATTTTTTGACAAAGTATTCATCCAGCATTAAAAAAAAAATTTTTACGTGAATTTTTGACCTTATTCGATATTCTCTGGCTAGAAGCCCTTAAGAAACTTTTATGCGTGTTATATTTTAAAACTTTAAAGCGTTTAGAAATGAAATTCAAATGAGTTTTCAGTATATCGCAATCGAGCCTTTCAAGATTTTAATTGATTTTCAACCGACTTCCAGAGCAAAGAAGGTTATCAATTCATCACGTTTATTTTTATACACATCATCAGGGGAAACGTAAGGCCCGAAGACACCGATACTACCATTAAAGTAGTACGACCAACGCGGTCGGGCCACATTCTGGTCGAATTCGGAGCAAAGGCCGGCAATAAAGAAGCATTCTGCGACGCAGTAAAGAAAATCCTCGGCAAAAGCGCAACTATAGCTCCACTCGAGCCGATGACAACGATCGAAATACGGGACATTGACTGCGTGACAGATCTGGCCGAGGTAGAAGAGGCCATCAAAAGGGAGTGCCCTAGCGTGGGGAGGATCAAAGCGAGACTGACACCAGAAAACAACAGGGGACAACACATGGCCATAGTTGACGTGACCGAAAAGGACGCCGAACAATTCCTGAACAAGGGCAAAGCACGAATAGGGTGGGTTGTCTGTAGAAAACGGCGAAGAGCAACGCCTCTTCAATGCTTCAAATGCCTTGGTTATGGTCACACCACACAAGTATGCAAAGGACCCGATAGGAGTTCCCTATGTTACAAATGCGGTGAAACGGGACATAAAAGGAAAGAGTGTACGAAGGACGCACACTGTATTCTTTGCAAGGATGCTGATCCAAAACCTGATTTTGGACACGTCTTGGGATCAGGAAAATGCCGGGTGTTCCAGGAGGCCCTAGCCAAGGCAAAATCAGAGCTACGATGACCCGCATGCTGCAGCTAAACCTACACCGCAGTTCAACCGCCCAAAATCTGCTTGAGCAGTTTGCGAGGGACATGAAAGCCGACTTCTTGCTGCTGAGTGAGCAACACCATAATAGAAGTCCTGCATTATGGTATTCTGATGAAACTGGTACAGCCGCCATCTGGGTTCGGAACAGTGACTTTCAACCGGAGAGTTGTGGACGGGGGGATGGTTTCGTGTGGGTTCGGTGCTCAGGGATTACCTTCTATAGTGTGTACCTAACACCTAACGAGACGATATCATCTTTCCAAGCGAAGTTTAATGCTTTGGAGGGCGCTGTCTCGAACGCAGAGGGTAAAGTGCTCGTTGCGGGCGACTTCAATGCTAAAGCAATCGAATGGGGCATGCCTCAGACGGATGCGCGGGGAAAAGGAATCCTGAAAATGGCGGTCAAGACGGCCCTAGTCGTACTAAACACCGGAAATACGCCGACTTTCGGCCGTATTGGCTGTAAGGGAACCATACCAGACGTGACATTCGCCTTGGAGTCCTTAGTACGAAGGATACACAATTGGAAAGTACTAGAGGACTACTCAGCCAGGGATCATCAGTGCATTCTGCTTGAGATAAGTGATGCTGTCTCCCGACGTCCGCGCTCTCGGCCTTCTACAACTGGATGGAACATCGGAAGGATGGACGTTGAGAGGTTCGTCGAGGTTCGTCAAGGCTCTCACAGCAGGTGAGCCGCTGCAGGGAGCTTCGGAGGGGACGGAAGAACTGGCAGCTGAAGACGTGGTGAGCTCTACTATGAGCATCATTACGACTGCTTGCTGCGCTTCTATGCCCCGTCGAAAACCCCGGCACGGCAAGCCCCCAGTGTACTGGTGGTCAACTGAAATCGCTGAAAAGCGAAGGGAGTGTCACAAGCTTCGACGTGAGGCTCAACGGGCGCGGAACCATGATGAGGCATCCAAGCAGGTGGCAGCATATATTTCGGCCAGGAAATGCCTTCGCAAACTGATCAACAGTAGCAAGGCCTAGTGGACAATGTGAACAAGGATCCGTGGGGCCTTGGCTATAAGCTGGTCATGGGGAAACTTGGTGCCCTACGGAAGCCTTGTATACATGACGCGGAAAAGATGGACGCGATAATGCGGGGACTCTTCCCCACCCATCCCGTCCGTGTTGACGCTGTGCATGGTGAAACAGCAGTCGAGTGCCCACTCTTCACACAGTTGGAGCTGGAGGAGGCAGTCCTCTCATTGAAAACGAGGAAGGCTCCAGGTCCAGATGGTGTTCCAGCTGAGGTGTTACGGCTCGTCTATCACCATTGTCCTGACTTGCTGCTCAGCACATTCAACGCTTGCCTACGGAACGGGGTTTTCCCGGTACGATGGAAGGTGGCGAGGCTCGTGCTGATCAGCAAGGGGAAGGGAAATCCCGGATCGCCAACTGCATACCGCCCGTTATGCATGCTAGACACGGCTGGGGAAGTGCTAGAGAAACTCTTCAAGGGAAGACTCACTGACGCGATTCGTGCTGCTGGGGACGTATCTCCTCGGCAGTACGGCTTTAGAGCAGGACGTTCTACCACTGATGCGGTTGCAGAGGTGGTGAGCGCGGTCCAAAAGGCAGAGGCATATAGTCGCACCAAGTGACGGATCGTCCTGTTGGTGACACTCGACGTCAGGAACGCCTTCAACTCCGCTAGATGGGTGGATATTCTGGATACGCTGGAAAACTTTGTTCAAGTTCCAGAATATCTAATGCGGCTTTTGAGAAACTACCTTAAGGACCGAAGCCTGCTCTACGACACGACACAGGGCCAACGAAGGATGGAAATTACATCGGGTGTTGCCCAGGGATCTATCCTTGGTCCGGAACGTGGTGTGGAACGTGTCTTACGACGGGTCTCTGGTCGTTGGACGCACCGTTGAACAAGCGCAACTTAGGCTAGGTATGCTAATGCGCCGAGTGAGGGAGTTGATGGCTGCTTGCGGGCTGAGTAAAGCACTGGAGAAAGACAAAAAAGAGAATCCCTAGAGTAAGTATGATCAGTATTGGAGACATACAAATCGAATCGAAACCAGCGGTGAAGTACCCGGGGCTACTGATCGACTCGAAGATGAGTTTCTCTGAGCAAATCAGGGCAACGGCTGAGAAGGCTGCTTCGGGAATATCGGCTCTGAGTCAACTTATGGCCAACGTAGGGGGGCCCAGCCCATCAAGAAGACGCCTCTTGATGAGTGCTGTAGGGTCAGTGCTACTGTACGGAGCAGAGGTATGGGGCGACGCTCTCAGCAAGGAGGTATACAGGAAACGTTTGGCACGGGTACAGAGAAGAGGAGCCCTGAGAATCGCATCTTCGTGTCCAACAGTCTCCGACTTGGCCGTGAGAGTGATTGCAGGCGTGATACCTATCGCCCTCCTTGCTAGAGAGCACCGCACTTTTTACCTGCGCCGAAACGAGGATGCGAGGGAGACAGTTGTTCGCGAAGAGAGACAGCGCTCGCTCAACGATTGGCAGCAATCGATGGTGAATTGCACGAAGGGAAGGTGGACTACGTGCCTTATCCCGGATGTGAGATCGTGGCTTAATCGAAGGCATGGTAAGACTGACTTCTATCTGACCCAGCTTTTGAGCGGGCACGGGTGTTTTCAGTCTTACCTGCACAAGGTCGGTAGATCGGGGTCTCTCGATTGTCGGTTTTGCCCAGGAAAGGACGACAATGCCTGTCACACATTTTTTGTGAGTACAAAATGGGTCTAGATGCGAAGAGAACTCTACAGGGGGACGGGAAAGCTCACCCCGGATAATATAGTTGCGGTGATGCTCGAATCGGTTGACAAATAGAATCTGGTGGCACATTATGCTCGGGCAGTCCTAAAATATAAAAGGGACTCACAGCAGTCGGGGGAGCTGGGGCTGGGGGATCGCTCTTCTGGCAATTTCTCTTCCCCTCTCACCTCCCGCTAGGAAAGGGATTCCCCAGCTTGAAGCGCTCCACGGCGTAACAAAACGAGACCTGGCCCAAAGTAATGTGTCAAACGGTTCCAGGCTAGGTTCTCAGGTTGACAGGGGAGGTTTTTAGTGGGTAGTACAGTCGCGCATGGGAGTCCCACACTCTGTGCATAAATAGCATTCACCTCCCTACCACAAAAAAAAGGTTTAAAGGTTCAAACCCGGGTATCGAGAATTAGATGATTTTTGAGTAATTTATTTGGTGAGCTACGTGGACTCTGGTGGGTACTGATTTCAAATATTGAGTGGTAAAACATGCATCGAGGACAAACTGACCACGTTTCCTTCTAAAGTACTGTCGTCCTACCACTGCTAGTACTACTTATGCATATTAATTTTTTGACAAAGTATTCATCCAGAATTTAAATGTAAAGTGGTGCGCGCTTTCAAAATGTTTACGTGAATTTTTGACCTTATTCGATAATCTCTGGTTAGAAGCCCTTAAGAAACTTTGCGTGTTATATTTTAAAACTTTAAAGCGTTTAGAAATGAAATTGAAAGAGTTTTCAGTATATCGCAATCGAGCCTTTTAAGATTTTAATTGATTTTCAGCCGACTTCCAGAGCAAAGAAGGTTATCAATTCATCACGTTTATTTTTATTTTTTTGCTTGTTTTATGCATGTTTACCCATAACTTTTGGGTGGGGATGGATAGAAGAGTCCTGTTTTTGGCAAATTATATGTCTTTCTTCCTTTTAGTTCCCATTTGGAGGAAAAGAAATTCAATTAACGGTAAAGGACTTTCACCGTAACAACTGAAAAATTTCCGACTTGCATCCCGATTTTTCAGCATAACTGATCGACGTGTTCAGGGATTTTGATTGTAGAGGTTTCAAATGAAGGACAACATATTGAACTAAAATGTTTCGGTATAGCATTTTTATCCTTACAAGCACTCTGTAGATATTAGCAGCTCAACATGATACATTGATGTCGAAAAATTGAATTTTGATGAACTTTCGTGTGAAAAATGCCAATTATTTTGCATTCATCAAGGATTTTATGGAAACCGATTTCTTGGTGACGGATAGTTAAAATGATCAGTACCTTTCATTTGCTGCATAAATGATACACTTTAGTCAATCATTTTTCCCGGAAATAACCAATAAATTATTTGTAGATGCGGCATAAATACAATTCGACATGATTTAGAATAATTTCAGCATGCTGTTCTTTTCCGCATATATTTTTTGCCTAATGATGAACTTGTTAGAAGATCCTTCTCACATCCTCAGTCGTAAACGTTATATATAGGACTTATAAAATTCCCCCAAGAAATGATAAGGATTGAGGGACTGCTAATAGTAGCGTTAACCGCGATTTGAAAATTGATTTGTTCCTTTCTAGTTAATATTATAAATTATATGCCCAGACATCTAAGGTTAGTGATTTCCATACTAAATTCCAACAAAAATTGTAACGCAAAAAGACGAGACTTTTCCTTCTAAAGCTGATTTTAGCTTTAAAGATGAACATGAATGTGCATGGTCGAGTTTTGAGTTGACTAGACGACATCATTTATATGAAAATTTCATTCAAATTATGTGTCATAATTAACTGAAAACGGAGGCGATGGGTATCGAATGAACGAGGAACGAGTGATACGCTTATGAAAGATCTTGTTCCCAACATACCATAGAATTGGTGAATTGGGAAGCCGCATCGGCTGCACCTCCGAATGGTACTTCAAACTAAGCAAAATCACCTAGCCCGCAACCAAGAACACAAAGCTTATGTGGCGATATTCCGGGGTCAAGGGAGGAAATAGCAAGCAGCACAGAACGTGGCAATAGCATTAATTTAGTCTCACTTTGTTACGCCGTGAGGCACTTATAAACTGGAGGATCCCTTTCCTAGCAGGAGGGGAGAGGGGAAGAGGAAGTGTCAGAAAAGCGAAATTCTAATTTTGCCTTGGCTAAGGCTTCCTGGAAAACCTGGAATTTTTATGATCCCTAAACGTGTCTAAAATCATGTCTTGGATCAGCACCCTTGCAAAGAATATAGTGTGCCTCCTTCGTACACTCTTTTATTTCATGTCCCATTTCACCGCGTTTGTAACTTAGAGGACTCCCATTAGGTCTTTTACATACTTGTGTGGTGGAACCATAGCCAAGGCATTTGAAACATTGAAGAGGCGTTGCTCTTCGCCGTATTCTACAGACAACTTACCCTATTCGTACTTTGCCCTTATACCAAAAATTGTTCGGCGTCCTTTTCGGTCAAGTCAATTATGGCCATGCGTTGTCCCCTTTGGTTTTCTGGTGTCAGCCTTACCTTGATCCCACCGCGCTAGGAAACTTCCTTTTTATTTCCTCTTCCACCTCGGCCAGATCCTCTTATTTCAATCGTCTCTTATTTCAATCGTTGCCATCGGCTCAAGCGAGGCTACAGCTATACTTTTGCCGAGGATTTTCTTTACTGCGTCGTAGAATGCCTCCCTATTCTTGGCCTCTGCTCCGTATTCGATCAGTATGTGGCACGAGTGCGTTGGTCGTACTGCTTCAATGGCAGTGTTAGTGTCTTCGAGCCTTACGTTTCCCCTTATAGCCCGCAGCACCTCCGCGAAAGATCGACCATCTTGGAGTTTTACGAGCAGTGCCTGCTGCCAGGATCTTCGTCGGGGCTTCTTTCTCTCCTGTTTTCCATGAAATGGTAAGTTTTCGTTTTCCAATCTTCCATCAACTATTAAGATCCCTCTGTCATCGATGCGAGGGTCCAACATTGCTAACTTCCCCTATGGACTTATAGCTCGATGGGTTTGTAGATCGTTGATATCTTGAGCAAACTCGTCTTGCTATACCTCCCTCATAATCAGCTCCATAGCTTCTTCCAGCTCCTGAACGCTCAAGCTGCTGGTTTTCATGTACCCACTGTTTGGATTAAAATTTAAAATGAACTGCAGGATGTAGGCAATAGTCCGCTGAATTCGGATGATGGAGCTCCTATGGCTCAACCTTTGGATGATGTGTTCTCCTCCTTGCAGTTTCATGGGTACAGTCAATGGTGTCTTCCTTTCGATGTATGTTTCGGGCACCTGTTGCAGCTTAGTCCTCGTATCTTTCATTTCTTACAGAAAGATGGGTCCAAAGAACCAGAGTTGGTTACCAACTAATTTATTTGGGCATAGTCCACGTGATATAAGGTGAGCAGGATTTCCTTGAGAGGGTTTGTGTCTCCAGTGACTATCGTTCATTAGTTCTTGAATGCTGGATACTCAGTTGGCTACAAATTCGTGTAATGGTGCAATAGGAGGACGTAGCTATGCTCAGACTATCGTTGAGTCTGTACAGAAGTAGATGGCATCCCACCACTCAAGATCCTTTTGGACACGTACTGCCAATTCCGAGCCCAATTTTGCCGTACACAGCTCCAATCGTGAAGTCATTAGCATTTTTACAGGAGCTTTTTTTTGACTTGATGCATAGCAATCTTTCAATTATTGTTCCACTCTTTAGTTTCAATTTAACATATGGAGCAGATCCATAAGCCTTGTCTGAAGCACCGCAGAAAAAGTGGAGTTGTCTAGACGTTGAAGTTTTGTACGCGCATATGTGCCTCTGGATTTTGATGTTCGTTAGCCGGAGGTGGCTACTCCGCAACCTATTCTAATTTAGTTTACATAGATCCTTCAAAATCATTTTGTCTGTCACAGCGATAGGGCCAATTAAGCCTAACGGATCAAACAGATGAGCAATGTCTGACAGGATTTGACGCTTCGTTACACGCTTTAGATCCTTAAGGCTTACCTTGATATGAAGTTCACTGAGCCCCAGAGTCTTCACTTTATCTTCGCCTTCCGCAATGAGCTCTAGTTGTTTGGCTAGTTTGTCTTTGGGGAGATCCTCAGTGAAGGCGAAGTTATTTGTGTACCACTTATGCAGCTAGAAACCTCCAGTTTTCAGGATGTTGATGAGCTTTTGTTGTATTTGTAGTGCCTTGGGTAGGTTGTCCGCCCTAAAACATTTCATCGTCGACGTACATGTACTTGCGTATTGCGTTTGCACCTCCGGGACACAATAGGCTTGCTTTGGTTGCAAGCTCATGAAGCAATAGAATGGCATAGAAAGGAGCTGATGTAAAGCCATACGTGACTACATTTAGCTTGAACGTCTGAAGAAGCATTGGTTGTTCCGAAGTTGAGCCTTTCTGCTACCCATTCCGAAATCGTATTGATTTGCAAGTCAGAATCGAGGAGTGCTCAGCATTCAATTAATTCACCGTCTGCAACCTTGATATTACAGACGACCAAGTTCAGGAGAATCTAGGATTCTTGTTTGTAATGTCTTCTCAGTAAAGATACCATAGCTGTTGTTTTGCTTGATGGAGTCGGGCCCTTTGCCTTTGTTGTATCCGCCTTGCCTTTCATGTCTTGGTTCAGTAACATCTTGTGTTTCTTGTTGCATTTTGTACAGGACTCTTTGTAACACGTTTTGCGGGATGTCCAGTACTTAAAAAATTGAAGGAAAGCTCATGTTTCTGTGCGACATCTGTCCTCATTTGTTGAGTAATCCTTGAACATCTTGCATGAAAATAGGGGATGCGTAGCTCCAGTAGCTACCATCGCGGTCGCTCGTGCCTTTATAAATTACTCTTCAAATAGTGAGAGTTTGGTGTTCAAGGTTTCTAGGGGCTGGAACCTTGTTTTAAGGAAGGTCAATAAGTTCTTCAGAATATCCAGGACCTTTGGATCTGCCAGAAACTGCTCGTAAAGTGCATGAGTTGTTTCGCTAACCTACGATGACCGCATCCCAATGTTTCACTACCAAAGCCTCATTATACACTCCTTAGTTGTACCATGGAGTTGCTTGATGGAACTCGTGGACTCCATTTGCATCACTGGATACTGCGTGAATTTGGCAACGGAGCCGTTCACCAGCAACATCTTATTGTCGTAACGCTGACATAAGCTCGACTTCGAGCCCGTGGATTCACACAAATTGAAGAAATGGATTACAATGAAATATTTTCACCAACGACAAGATACGAGTCAATACGGATACTGTTATCTATCTCTACCAAATATAACAGGGAAATAAGGCAGTTGGATGTTAAAAGAGCCTTGATGTTTGGAGAGTGTTAGCCACGAAATGAATTTATATGACCGTCACGAATGGTTTCGCAAGGCGGGGGTTTTGGCGGGGCCTCTCGGTGCCGGTTCGCTCATCAAAGATGGGCGTGGGGTGTCAGTTGCCCTCTATGAAGCCCCAAGAGTCGTCAAGCGAGACCACTACTCACCAAAACCTCCAAAGTTGCTTTTGCTGCTCGTCGATCTGCAAACTTGCAAATAATTCACTACAAACTGAAATGGTAAATCTGATGAATCAGCGAAAACAAAGTAGACCGTTCCCAACGCGCCAAACAATCTTGAGTTAGCCAACCGAGTCGCCCCAGCTGAGGACTTCCTTACCTCGTATAAAATTGCACTAAACACTCACTAGCCCTGTAATGCACCACAGCCTTCACACTTTTGGGGACTAAGTATATTTCACCGAAATGCACAAAAATAAGAAAACAAAGATACTAACTTACCGCATTACATCCAAGCCAAAGTTACAATTGACCACCTCAAATACTCCGACCTCGTGTGCTTCAAAAAATACACCATTCGTTACTATATGAAAAAAAGAAGAATTCACTAAACACAATATTTTCAGAGTAACTCCAACCAATCAGTCACAATTCCTTTTAAAGTTTCTACCTTACTTGCTAGGCTTAACCGACCTCAATCTAAAGGGGCGTCTCTGACTTTTTGTCAGTTTCTCTGGTTGAATTAGCTTAAAAAAACTTGAAGGATGTTGCTCGCCGCCTATTTTTTGGGTTGGATTCGCTCCAATGTTTCCCTTTTCCTTTGTTCCGGAAGACGCTTCCTCGTTGGTGTCCACATGCAAAAAGAGACACCTCAACCAGTTTTAACCTCGCTTTTGTTCTAACCCCGTTATATTTTCGGATTTTCTGTACTTTCTCATGCGATTCGACTTTGATTGCCACACGCACGTTCCTTCAGTGGTTTTCAAAGCGGCTCCATCACTTTCAGCGGTGGTGTTCATACCTTGCGTTCCGCTTACCATTTGGTTAGCATTATTGGCGTACGTAATGCAGCCAGACTAAAATGAAATAGACATACGAGTAGATAATTCCTTGGCAAGCTACTGTTGGTTACAATGAGGTGGTTCGTACAAGCTTTTGATGCGATTTAATTTTACGGTTTTGTAATTGAACTAATTCATTTTGGATTATGTTGGTAGATTCCAATAGCCCAAGCTAGAACAATGATGAATGAACAATTAGCGCTTTCTCAGCTCTAGGCACTGGATTTAAAATGTGGAGACCAAATTTGAATTTTGAGTCAAAGATGACCCCTAGATCTTTCATCTGATCCAAATCCTTAAGAGAGCATTGATTCAGGATGCAGAGACGTATTATTAGGAATTTCTTTAAGGTGTGAACGACATTTTATGGCATTTTGGAACATTAATGTATAAGTGGTTGGAACTACATCAGAAAGACAAAGAGATCAGACCGTTTTAAAGAATTTGGCTGTCAGCAGAAGAGCTAATAACTCTGAAAATCTTCAAGCCATCTATAAATAAGAGACAAGGGTGAGTTTGCGCTGAAAGAAGATGATTAATGAACATTGTGAAAAGAAAAGGAACCAAGATGGAACCTTGAGAGACTCCAGAGCTGGAATGAAATCACGTAGACACTGCATTTTTAATGACTACTTGACAGATTATAGTAGCTAGATAGGAAATCAGCCATGAAAAGACGGAACCAGACATACCATAACTCTGAAATTTTCCAATAAGGATCTCATAATTGACAGTGTCAAATGCCTTTGAAAAGTCGGTGTAAATAACGTCTACTTGAAAGCCGTAATTTAGGGCTGAAATTCATTTATACATTGTTTCAAATATATCATATAAATTCTCACATTTCATCATTTCGTAAGTTCTATAATGTATATAATACGTAAAGTTTTGCTTAGGTTGACAAAAATTTCATGGATGCACATGGGAAAGAAAAAAAAAACCCTTACGTGGCATTTTTGCACATGTGCACCCTATTTTCTTCCAGGCTCTCAAGACACTCGGCCAAAAAAATGAAGGAACTGGAGATCAACCGTGGGAAAGCCACCAAGGTGACCATGGCCACCATGATCGCTTTACGCTGCTTGATGTGTGAGCAGGATCACCCGCTTCACTACTGCCCAGATTTCCTCAGAACGCCTCCACCAAAGAGTTTCGTGCGCTTTAAAAAGCTGCGCGTGAATTGCCTTCGAGAAGGACACCAGGCCTCCAGCTGCGTGGCCAAAACCTGCAAGCAACGCTCCAAGAATCACAACACCCTGCTATATCTGCCTGGAGACAACAAACCCAAGTAGACCAAGACGATAGCCTCAAGAACGAAAATGCCGGAATAAGGCTCAAAACCGCAATCAAATGCAGGGCCGCCATCGCTCTCGCTAACGACTCTGATGAAGCCTTGACCCAAAGGATGAATACTTTAGAGCACAGCCATCATCAGGCTGGTTGCCAGGAATGCAAAGACGATGGGTTGTTGAGCTGTGCTGGATCCGGGCTCACAAATCAACTTAGTCATCCAAAGAACCATCAATAAATAGGGTCTACCATCGACACCACACTTTGCCTTCGTTGAAAAAGTAGGCGGTAGCACTGAGAAGCCACAGCATAAGGCGAACCTTGGCCTAAGATTCAGATTGTCAGGATATACCACGCAGTTGGAGGCCTACGTCATAGAGAAAAATATATCACTGCAACTTTCTCAGAATCTGAACAAATCGCGATGGCACATTTTCAAAAACATAATGATGGGAGATCCAGACTTTCAACAAACGTAGCGCATTGACATGTTGCTCAGTGCTAAACACTTTGATGAGTTCCTAGCCATTGGACAAATAAAATTGGGCCCAGAGCTCCCAGTGCTCCAGAACACGCTCCTTGGGTGGATTGTAGTCGAAAGAGTGAGTGCACCTCAAGTGGCTTCCGTGACATGTGGCGTCCTGGCAGACGATAACCTGCTTAATCAGCTCATCAAGCAAACTTTAGAAGCCAAGGAAGTACAGGACTTGCACTACAAGCTTACTTTAACTGAAAGAGCTTGCGGTGCACATTTCCATCAGACAATGACAATACGTTCCGACGGCCGTTTCTTGGTTAAGCTCCCATTTAGCAAGGATCCTGAGACATTTAGTGATGCAAAGTGGCAGCCACTCGTAGATTTATTGCCCTGGAATGTCAACTTCAGAGGAACTCTGATCTAAGATCTCCATACGAGGACTTCATGGAGGAGAACATTGGGCTTGGGCATAGGAAGGAGGTGATGCCGCAGCAGCACGAGGAATTGCGATTCTTCCTTTCACATCATTGTGTCCTGAAGCCTGACAGTAATACCACCAAGCTGCGGGTGGTTTTCGATGCATCTAGTTAGACGACCATAAATCTGTCATTGAATGATGTCCTTCATAAAGGGCCTACAGTCCAGGATGATCTCTTTTTGAAACTGCTGTGCTCCAGAATGCCCTGCATCAATTTCACTACCAACATCGAGAAAATATACCGACAGATAATCTTTCCTCTAGACCGTCGGTACCATGGCTTAATTTGGAGAAATAATTCAATCAACTAGTGCGACACTATCAATTGAAAACAGTTATCTACACCATGACATGTGTACCGTATCTAGCTACAAAATGTCTAGCACAAGACAACCAGTAGAAAGATCCCCTGGGCAGCAGCTCGTGGGAGAAAGATTGTTATATTGGCGACATCATAACCGAGGCAGGTAGCTTAGAGGAGGCACTTCGCAAACCGGGGGAGCTTTGCACCATAGTCTTGAGTGCAGACATGCATTTGCGCAAATGGTGTGCCAACAATCCTCTTTTGTTGAAGTAGGTCAAACTGGAGGAACAACAGGTCCAGCTGGACTTCAGTAGTCTACACGAGAACTACATTAAGACGTTATGAGTCATCTGGCACCCAAAGACTAATGAGTTCCAAATTCAAGTCAACCTGGGTCCGACCGATGCGAGGTCCTCCAAGTGGATAATGGATTCCGATATAGCCAGAATGTTCGATCCATTGGGCATTCTGGCTCCTGTTATAGTAGCAGCCAAGCTATTTCTGCATGAATTATGATGATTGGAATTGGACTGTGTAGTGAATAAGGTAAAGTTTAAATGTCCGTAAAGGACTGCAGCGATGGTCTGCTGCCTCGGCAGAAGAAGGTGTCGGTATCTGCCGAGAATGCCCTTGTCTGGGGACGCGTGAATGCGCTGGCAGGCTAGCATTGCAGTGTCGTGGGGCGGGTTCATTCCCCCAGCACAAGGACAAACTACAAAGAATTTCGCATTCACGAATTTCTTGTGGTCAAACATAAACAAGGCAACCGAAGTCGCAACAAGTGTAGGCAACTCTACCAGGGGCAACTAACTTGTTCTTGGAACAAGAGTAACAAGTAAAAAGAAGTGGAAGCAAAATATTCTCGTCCTTACCCGGAGAGGCTCATGGCCCACAAATGAGAGAGGGGCAACCGGGTGGGAATGGAGCCCCTGCGCACCCACTCAGCCGGATCGAAATCCATATTTGTTGCAGTGGCCAGGTATTTTTCTTCTGAGTGGAAAACTCATACAACTTGACTTGTATAAACTTTCCCATCAGAAGGGGAGTACCCCGGTGACCAATTAATGCCATAGGATTATACAATTCGATTGCATAACGCTATGCCATAAAGAGGCACTCTGCTTGGGCCACTCAACCCGCGAAGTATCCTGAAACAAAGAAGGATTATCACGTACCCGGCGGCTGGCTCATTTTTTTAAGGGGACAGCCTGCCACCGTACCGGGTCCTATACCCGGTCAGAATTATGGGAAAGGAAAGGCCGAATTAATAATTCAGCTTTCCATTTTTATTACTTTTCGCTCTTTAATCCAATTTATAATAATATGTATAATATAATCAACAGGATTCTATTGCGTTTTTATTTCTTGAATTTTGCTTTTACAGAAGTACCATTTCAACTGCACTTTAACAATATTTCAAAAAAAAATATCTTCCGTAAATAATACTTCTTCTGAATACAATAAAACGTGTTATTTTGAATTTGGATTGCTTAAAGCAAAAAAAAAACGTTTCAGTCTAAAACAAGTAAATATCTAATCGAAATGTCGGAACGGAAATTTTTTTGGTAAGAAATTCTTAATTTTTATTTCATGAGAAAATTTTCATCACTAAAAGATTGTTGAAGTTAAGTGAGAATCGCAATTTCAATTTAGAATAAACCGTGCTTTCCATTTGATTTTATACGGTTTTTTCATTGCAAAGAAAAAAATGTTTGACCAATAAAAAAGGGTACTTACCCCAAACCTCCTCACACGAGCGCTCGTGTTCGGGGCGGGTAAGGCCTGAAACTAAATGGTAAACTATTCGTTGAAATTGTTGTACCATACTCGTAAAAAAAATTCATTCGCACTAAATTCTTTAATTAAATTTCAACTTATTATTATAACTTGAACAATAATTATTGATTTTCACTTTTACAGAATGAATAAAATTGATTTAACTTTTTCGAGCTCTAAATTGAATTGTTTTGAAATCAAAAAATTGTAAAGGTTTTCCGAACTACTGATCCTACATATGAAACATGAAGATCGCCGATTACGTGCGGTTTCAACTGATCAACATCCTCAATTTTTCCCATTTTTCCAGTACCCTCTTCAGGAACATCGTCTTTCTTAACTTCTGTTGTTATATCTACAGATCTTTTGCTTTGCGCTTTACCCAATTTGTCTCAATATTTCGATTTAAACACTTTGAATATCTATATCACGATTTCACTGTCTACAATTTTTCTCCACTTTTCTTTCAACTAACGGGTTTTCACAAAACGTACCACAATTAGGCAGAGAATTATTTTCTTTCGCAGGATAGGGACAAACTACCGTTAATTTTTCTCACGCTGAACTACTTTCCAAATAAAACTTTAAAACCAATAAGAATTTAACTTCGCAGGATCCTCGAAGAGGCACTTCAACAGTTGGCGAATGTTTTCCATTGAAAAACTTTTCCTATCATTTCAAATTATTTCCCATATATATCTTTCCGCTTCTATTTTGGCATGCATTCACCGTAAATTAAGCTCTCGAAAAAGATTCCACAAAATGTCGTGTATCTAAAACTACACCATACACCTGTTATATTCCACTGCATTTTCATTTAGATATCATAAATTTTTCCTGATTGCCGTTATTATAGCTAAAATGAAAACCTGAATAACGATTGGATATCACAATTTCAATACATTTCTATTCTTTATCCACGCGGCGTCCGCGCTGTGTCGCGGTTTCGAGCAGACTCCCGAAATCTCCCGGCAACAGCACCAGCAACACCAACCGGTCGTACTCCCGCTACCGCCACCGCTATCGATCATTGTAAAAATCCCGTTGGTAACAGACTGCCCTTGATTACAAACATTCGCCAGTCTGCTCCAAATCCTCTCAAATAGTTGAACACAATGGGAGCCACAACATTCAAACATACAATTGCTATGTAGGCACGAACTCATGAAAAAGATTCAGCAATTGCATTTCCACTGTTGGCGGGGTTTGTTGTTATCTACACTTTGATCTACTATTTCCGAGTTATTATTATTGTTGTTATTAAAGTTATGTACATATTTCGGCACAGTGTCGGTATGAACAATATGATCTTGGACGTGAATATACCTGTTGTCACTGGAACTGTAGGTTGGAATCAAACTGGCACTTCACTAACAAGCTGTTCATTATCGTTCATCCTTTGGGCAAGCATGTTAGGATCCATGTGAGCGTGCATTTGTTGATGATGATGATGTCGCTCTTGTTCATCGATCATTTGCTCCATCTCATCCACCTAAATAGGTCCATTGTTAACCATTTGTTTGTGTGGCATCATATGATATAACGCTGGACCATGTCCTGGTGGTGGTAGGAAAACCCCGCCTGTATGTACAAAATGGCCTGCATGTTGTTGATTTGCACCATAATTATTATTCTGCGGAGTAATAGCCGATTGGCCGGCACCTGGCTGCTGTGCTGGCTGCATTTGAACCGATGCACCCACTAATTGTTGCCCACTCATTACAGAAGGTTGTTGCCCAGTTTGCGTTTGTTGTTGTTGAGCTTCCGTTTGTGACTGCGGTTGTTGCGAATAATGCAACGACGAATTGTGCTGGGCCATCGTTGAATTTTGATTTGTCGGTTTATGATTTACCTTTAGTTTTGACGATTGCGATTCTACAGGTTTTGCATTATTTGTTGTTACATGCGGTTGTAGATTAATTTCCGCTATATTCTTACGATGAAATGTTTGATTGAGGTGTAAAACGTCGATGCCATTGATTAATCCGATATTCAAATTTCGCTTTAAATGAGCAGAATCAGTTATTTCACTGGGCAATTCAACGTATTTCGATCCGCTTAAAGTAATGTTTAAGTAGTTTTGATTTCGTGCTAAAGAATCTGCTGCAATATTGCTTATATCAACACCAGATAGATCGTATTCATTCAAACTGAATAGGAATTCGGGGAGAGCCTTAAATTTGACTTTCGCGACTATTTCTTGCTCGAGTTCTCGTCTTATAGCAAAATTAACGAGCCCATCGTAGTCCAAGCTTTTGCTTTGGATGCATCTTAATTTGATGGACCACCAGATGCATTTAAATTGCTTTATGAGAAATTTAAGCTTGATGCCTCGATAAGCGGGTGGCAGCTGTTTGGACTTGGCTGTGGTGGGTTCTTATTATTTATGACGCTGACTTGCTCCGTGCTCAATTACTACAACTGGGATGCAGCATTACCATCCATATCTAGTGGTCCAATTTCCGCAGTGATCTGCCATCATTGCAGCAGGCTCGATTTTCTCATCACATCGGTACAGGCGAGAAACCTGTGCAAGTACAGTTGCACACCTTTTCTGATGCCTCCGAGAAGGCATATGGCGCAGCAATGTACGTGCGGTCAACCCCGAGGAGCGGTCAAGTCGTCGTTAAGCTGCTCCACGCCAAATGAAGGGCTCCACCGATTAAAATACTTTTTGGTTCACACTTGGAGTTGTGTGCTACGAAATTAGGCGTTGAGCTCACAAGACGAGTAAAAACCACGCTCAATTTGCAGGAGGCTTTGCATGTACTCTGGACTGATACCGAGATTATCTTGGCTTTGATCAAATCTACTGCATCATCGTGCAGCAGCTTTGTGACGAACTGGGTCTTGGCCATACAAACCCTTTCAGGGCCGGACCGATGGGGACACGGAGCTTCCGAGGACAACTTAGTCAACATCCTGTCACGTAGGATAGCGCGAGCTGAATTGAGTAGCTGTAGTATGTGGTTGCAGGGACCACCATTTTTAATCAGAGGCGGAATCAGTTTGGCCTTCTGAGTATTGGAGTGGAGGCCCCTGCCACTAGGAGATGAGGTGCACCAAAACCACTATGGTAGTGGCAGAGGCTCCTAAAACGGACTTCATTCAGCAGATCCAACATGGCAGCTCCTGCAAGAAGCTGCAGCGTATAGTTCCCTGCATAATGCGTTTCATCTACGTTTTCAAGCTGGCAGTCAAACAAGTTCAACGGACTTTTCAAGTGCTCATGAGTGATGAACTGTCCACAGACCTGGAGGTCATCGTAAGGTACGTTTAGTCACAAACCTTTAGTTGTGAACTTTTGGACATCAGGTCGCGGAGGCAAGTCTTCAAGCACAGTCCATTGGTGGGACTGGTACCATTCCTGGATTTGCGGGCATCATCCGTGTCGGTGGGAGGCTGGAGGCAGCCAAGATCACGTTCCACCATTTTATTACCATTCAAATATCTATTCACCAGACTGCTGATGATCGACATTCATCGTGACCCTTGCCATCTCGGTGAGCAAGTACTGCTCGCTACTGCAAGACAGCGTTTCTGGCCCACTCGAGGAAAATAACTCGTAATATCGATCTTTCAGCGGTGTGTGTGGTGTACCCAAGTTAAGCCTAAGCTGTTTTCACGAGTCATGAGAAACCTACTGAGTGCACGAATTAACCAGCCCGTCCATTCATCAACTCTGGCTTAGACTTCTGTGGACCTATGATGATCCATTACCAAGGTAGAGGTACCCACCCATAAAAGCAGGTATATAGCTATACTATATTTTACTGTTTCGCTACAAAGGCCGTCCATCTGGAACTAGTCAGCGATTTAAGCACAGAGGCCCTCCCCTGTGCTCTCAAACAATTCATCGGACCCCGAGGACATTGCCAAAAGCTGTTTTGCGACGCCACCAATTTTGTGGAAGCTTACAAGCAATTGTCAGAATTTCGTCCTCATTGTAGTCCAAAAAAGCGAATCCAGAATTAACGACGGAGTGCTCCAGCCGAAGATTGATATCCATTTCATCCCTCCACGCACACCTCACTTTGGCTACTTGTGGGAGGCGGCGGTCCAATTAGCCAAAAATTTGATCTGTCGAGGTGCTTTGTCGGTGGCTCTCACCTATGATGGGCTGCATACCTTGGTGGTTCAGGTGGAGGTAATTCTCAACTCAAGATCACTAATTCCGATGTCGAACGATTCCAACGATTTGGCAGCTTTAACTCCGGCACACTTTCTCATCGGAAAACCCCTCACGACCATGGTGGATGGTCGTGCAGAACCCGTCACCAGAGGTTACCATATCCGGTGGAAGTTAATCAATCACCTTAAACTTCAATTTTGGAGACGATGGTTGTACGAGTACTTGGCGTAATTGCAGCACCGTGTCAAATGGAGACGGCCACACCGCAATGCGATCTCAGGAACAGTGGTTAAATAAAAGATCAAAGCACATAAAAGATAAATTTTGGAGTGAATATGAAGTATCAAACCATCAGATAAGACCAAATGGGCCAGACTGCGAAGGGAACTCTACAGGGAGACGGGAGGGCTCACCCCGGATAATATAGTTGCGGTGATGCTCGAATCAGTTGACAAATGGAACCAGGTGGCACATTATGCTTGGGCAGTCCTAAAAGATAAAAGGGACTCGGAGCAGCCGGAGGTGCTGGGGCTGGGGGATCACTCTTCTGGCATTTCCTCTTCCGCTCTCTCCTCCCGCTAGGAAAGGGACTCCCCAGCTTGAAGGCGCCCCACGGCGTAACAAAACGAGACCTGGCCCGAAGTAATGTGTCAAACGGTTCCAGGCTAGGTTCTCAGATTGACAGGGGAGGTGTTTAGTGGGTAGTCCAAGGGTATCCTCCATGGGAGTCCCACACTGCCAGACTCGGCGGGCGTAAATGCCTTCACCTCCCTACCACAAAAAAAGGAAAAAAAAACCATCAGATAAGAGATACTTGGATGTTCTGAATTTCATCTGAATTGGATTATAAACGATCACAGAGAATGGGGAAATTTGATCTGGAAGGGACAGTGTTGGTGGATTTTAAGGCAACAGAAGAGAAACCAGGACGAAAGATTCCCGACGCAACCACATACTTTGCGCTTCATCTCACGAAGACTGCCCAACTCACTTTTTGAGTACCGCTTGCTTTTCTCCTTCAATGATGCTGCAGTCTAAATCTAAGCATCGTAAAGAGGTACGTGTTTTTAGCTTCCATATAGCTGTGCATCAGATTTGATCGAATTTGCTCCCTTGAAAAAATGTTTCAATACATCGATACTGCTCTGAAACTTTTGTATAGTTCTATAATAATTATTTACCCCAGACATTCATCCTAATCTTATCACAAATAACCGCCAAATTTGCTCAAAACTGCAAACGAACAAAATTTAATTTACTAGTAGACAGAGTTTGAATCTGATAAAAAATCCATTTCAGCGACATTCCGAAAAAAATGTCAGCTAGACAAACAGCAGTTGGAGCTGGAGTTACAGTTGAATAGACGTTACCATCGTTATCCTCATCCTCATTACATTTCAGTGTATCTATACTGAAGAGGCTTAAGTTTGAATGGCAAGCATTTTTCCACTTTCTCTCTCTCTCTCTCTTTCATTTTTATTATTATTATGATCATTGAGTTAATCATACTGTCGAAATATTTTTTTTTTATGCCACTTGCATAATGTCCTGCTGACTTTTTTGATTCCCATTCTGTTAAGTATATTCATTGCGGTAGCAGATATCTACTGAGGATATTTGCACGGCTGCGATGAGAATTAAACTCGAAACGTTACTTCAAAAATTTAGCTGAGGGGTGGTGATGGCGCACTCCGTAATATGGATAAAAATGAGAGTACTTAGCTGAAATGATTTAACGGCTGGCAATGGTCCTTGCATCTGAGGATATAGAAATGGAAGTGGTTATCATGATGGGGATATTTTTGAAATGGTTGTCTAAAAATTAATACGAAAAAAGATGAGCTGGTTGGAAATAATTTTTGTCCATAATAGGCAATGCGGTTTGCTGATAAAAGGGGGACCATCATTAAAAGGAAAGTATACGTCAGAATCTAGGTAGCCTTTGGAGGGTATGCTTATTCAAATTGGAGGGCTAGTGAATTCAGCCCAGATCGGTGAAATTATTTGGTATCCGACTTTTAACATGACGATTTTACAAGTTACTTATAATATAAATATTTAAAATGTGTCATAAATTCCTTTAAATTTTATAACTTTATCGTAATTGGCAATCAGAAAATAGATCCACCAACAAAGTAAGCTCAAATCAACGAGCCTCACATTTACCTTAAATGAACGATATGATTCCATGTATTCTGAATTCATTTTTCATGCCTTGTTTGACATTCGTTTAAAAAAAATTTTTGTATGGGACCACGTAATTTTATTGATCTCAAGGTCCCCAGCCCAAGTGAGAATACATTCGAAGCTTTCCTTCTACATATGTCTATTCCAAGACATACTCTCCCATCAATCTTGTATAGCTCAGCGAATAAAATTTAAATGTGACATTGAAATCCTCAAAGCCCCCTTGACCTCAAACTTTCTATACACGTGCCATTAATTTGAACACGTTCTCTCTAGAAAAGCATGACTTCCGAAAGAATATTTGCAATTCCCTTAAAAATTTTCCAGCTTATTCTTTTCGATTATTCAGCAAATGGGCAAAAGTAAATGGTCTTCAGCAACTACCATTGCAAAGAATCATCTAAACAAGGTGAGTCATCGAAAAAGTCAAGCCATAGCATATCAAGAACCCATTTACCCTAACATTTCGCTCCTTGTACTGAATCCTTCAGATCTTTACCCTCCTCCCTAAATCCAAAACCAAGCAAGACACACAGAGAGTACTCGTCTTCTCATATACAATATACATCTTTTGAATAAAAAATCTACGAGAGATACAAAATGAGAAATGCCATTATCCAATCTTCTTTCTCCATTTCTATCTCTGTTTGTGCGTTTCATTGAAATTGTGAATCCCATTTTCTTGAATTAGCATTACCTACTTAAGGCAAACACGATTGTATACAGTTTACTGGAAATGGACGCGAAGGGTGGGTGGATAAAAACTTTTACTTTGCAAAAATAAAGAAAAACTTTTATTGGCATAAGTGGATTTGAGTTTTTAAAATGAGAGGAAATTCTCGGAGAAGAGAGAGTGTGAGATGCGGAAGGTTTTGAGAATGCTAAATTGCGTGGATTGTGTTATTCGACTAGGACTTCAATGTGTTCAATAGCCTGTATTGATTTGAATGAATAAGTGAAGTGTATGATGGGGATTGAAATTATTCTTGTGAATACATTTGCAATTGAAATCAACTTGTTTTTAAATGTCTTAAAATAAATATTTGACATTTAAGTTTTACGAGAAAAGTAGACGTTCAACTTAGTGCTCGTATAAGTTGCGAAGGATTGACGAATCTCCTGACGGACGGACATACAAGCGAATAAGACTGCGCCACGGAAACTTTAACGAAGTAATAGAGCTACCTTAATGTGATCGGAAATGATGGCTTCTAAAGAAATTGCCGGCCACCTCACTGAAACATATATTATATTAACGCCAGCTATATGTAAGATCTGCGTCATGGTACACACGAGCTTCTGTCAGTCTCTGCTTTAGGCCATGTCCAGAACGGGCAAATTCATCGCGAATCACTCGCGTGGCTCACGCGCGTATATTGCGTCCAGAAAGAGCAGATCAAGGCACGATTTTGGGAAAAATAGTCTATTCAATCGAAAAAAAGGATTCGAATTAAGCTGTTGCGTTTTGGTTAACTTACCGTCGCTGACAGAGAATTGATACCCTAGGAAAGTAGTTTTTCCCGGTACGATGCAGGGTGCCGAGGATCGTGCTGATCAGCAAGGGGAAGGGAAATCCCGAACCACCGGCTTCATACCGTCCGTTATGCATGCTTGACACGGCTGGGAAAGTGCTAGAGAAACTCACCAATGGAAGACTCACTGAAGGATCATCTTGTTGGTGACACTCGACGCCAGGAATGCCTTCAACTCCGCTAGATGGGTGGATATTCTGGATACGCTGGAAAACTCTTTTCAAGTTCCAGAATATCTAATGCGGCTTTTGAGGAACTATTTAAAGGACCGAAACCTGCTCTACGAAATTACATCGAGTATTACCCAGGGATCCATCCTTGGTACAGACCTGTGGAGCGTGTTTTACGACGGGCTACTGAGACTCGAGATGCCAGATGCGTCGCGCTTGGTCGGCTATGCGGATGATGTTGCGGCTCTGGGCGCTGGACGCACCGTTGAACAAGCACAACTTAGGCTAGGTATGCTAATGCGTCGAATGAGGGACTGGATGACTGCTCGCGGACTCAGTTTAGCACTGGAGAAAACCGAAGTGGTAATCTTGACAAAAAAGAGAATCCCTAGAGTAAGGATTATCGGCATTGGAGATATGCGATTCGAATCAAAGCCAGCGGTGAAGTGATCGACTTGAAGATGTGTATCTCTGAGCAAATCAGGGCAACGGCCGAGAAGGCTGTTTAAGAAGTATCGGCTCTGAGTCAACTTATGGCCAACGTAGGGGGACCCAGCCCATCAAGAAGACGCCTCTTGATAAGTGCTGTAGGGTCAGTGCTGCTGTACGGAGCAGAGGTATGGTGCGACGCTCTCAGTAAAGAGGTTTACCGAAAACGCCTGGCACAGATACAGGGAAGAGGAGCGCTGAGGATTGCATGTTCGTACCCGATAGTCTCTGATTCGGCGGTGAAAGTTATAGCATGTGCCGCTCTATTTATCTGCGTCGAAGCGAGAATGCGAAGGAAATGGTTGTCCGTGAAGAGAGACAGCGCTCACTCAACGATTGGCAGCAGTCTTGGGTGAATTGCACGAAGGGGAGGTGAACTGCGCGCCTCAACCCGGAGATGAGGCCTTGGCTAAATCGAAGGTATGGTGAGACTGACTTCTATCTGACCCAGCTTTTGAGTGGGCATGGGTGTTTTCAGTCTTACCTGCACAAGATTCGTAAGTCACGGTCCCCCGGTTGTCGTTATTACTTAGGAGAGGAAAACAATGCCTGCCACACACTTTTTGCGTGCATAAATTGGGACAGGCTGCGAAAAGCCCCCTACAGGGATACGGGAGAACTCACCCCGAATAATATAGTCACGGTGATGCTCGAATCGGTTGACAAATGGAACCAGGTGGCAGGTTTGGGCAGTCCTAAAAGATAAAAGGGACTCACAGCAGCCAGGAGTGTTGGGCCTGGGATATTGCTTGTCTGGCAATTCCTTTTTCCTCCTCCCCTCTCTCTTAAAGAGCGATCCTCCAGCTTGAACAAAACGAGACCTGACCCGAAGTAATGTGTCAAACGGTTCCAGGCTAGGTTCTCAGGTTGACAGGGGAGGTATTTGCTGGGTAGTCTGGTTGCCTTTTTGTGAACATGGTAGTCCCACACTCTTTGCGTAAATGGGCATTCACCTCCCTACCACAAAAAAAAAAGGAAAGTAGAACGTTTTTAGTGCATCCGATACTGAACGAAAGGATGATATTATATGTTTGTAACTTTATTTTCAAAGTTGAAACAACTCACGAACATAGTCGTGGTAGAAGAGGCCATTAAATGGGAGCTCTCTAACATCTGCATGATCAAAGCGAGGCTGGCACCAGAAAGCCATAGGAGACAACGCATGGCCATCGTTGACTTGATCAAAAAGGACGCCAACAATTTCCGACTAAGGGCGAAGTAAGAATAGGTTGGAATGTCTATATGACACTGTGTAAAGAAGCACTTCTTCAATGCTTCAAATGCCTTAACTATGGTCGCACCACACAAGTATGCCGATCCAAGATGGGATCTTGGCCACGTCATGGGATCAGGGAAATGTCAGGTTATCTAGAAGACCCTTATCCCGCAGGTTACTCTACACTGCACTTCAACTCCCCAAATCCTGCTCGAGCATTTTACGAGGTACATGAAAGCAAACTTTTGCTGCTGAGTGAGCAATAAGACGATAAAAGTTCTGCATTATAGTATCCTGGTGCTGCCACCTTGTAGGTTCAAGACAGTGATTACTGGGCGGAGGGCTATAGACATGGAGATAGTTTCGTGTAGGTTTGGTATCGAGGAACCACCTTTCTTAGCATGCACCCAAAGCCAAAGGAGCTCATATCATCTTTCCAAGCCAAACTTCATGCTTTGGAGGGCATTATCTAGAGATCAGATAGCAACTAGTTCTTTGGGGGAGATACAATCGGATTGGGAATTCATTCAACAGATCCGTGGTGCAAACGAATCCTAGAAACAGCGGCCAGGAAGGCACTCATCGTACTAAACACCTGAAGTACACCAAACTTTGCATTGCATTGGCTGTGAAGAAACTATGCCTGATGTGACATTCACCTTGGAGTTCTTAGCATAAAGGATACACAATTGGAAATAGAGGATTACCCAGCCAGTGAACATTAGTACATTCCGTGCTGTTGTCTTCCGACGTCCGTGCTCTCGACTTTCTACAATTGGGTAAAACATCGGCAGGATGGACGTCGAGAGGTTCATTGAGGTGCTCATGGCAGGCACTCCACTGCAGGGTGATTCACAGATGACAGAAGAATTGGCAGCTCAAGACGTCATGAACTCAGCTATGAATATCATCACAATGCCTTGTAGCGCTTCTGTACCCTATCAAAAACTCCATAACGGCAAGCTCACAGTGTATTGGTGGTCGACTGAAATCACTGAAATGTAAAAAGAGTGTCAAAAGCTTTAGAGTGAGGCTCATCTGGTACGGATCGGCCGAAAGGTATCTTTGCAACTTGATGAATTGGTCGTTTACCGCAGAGTATACCCCCATCATCATTGTTTTGTACCATGATAAGGGATTTTCCTGACCGCACAATTTACACTCGAGTACAATACTAGAATATGAAAGATATCTATATTTCTAGTACAGTACTAGAATATATCTGTACAACCTTCAATTGGCCCTAAATTCCAGTGTCTTTAGCAGGCTCACCAGAAAAATGAAATAAAAGGGTTGTTTTTACGCTGAACAAAACAGACAGAGACAACACACAACAAAAGGGTTGTTCTTACGCTGAACAAAAACTGAAATTTATTTTAATATACCTTCGTTTAAATAAAAATTTTCTTTGTCGAAATTGCTTACTCTACTCCTTCCTATGGGAACAAAAATTGCAAATCAAGTTTCCATAATTTTCGTGGCCGAAAAAAATTGTGAACTTCCATATTCCTACGGAATTCAGACGATCGATACTTTCCCATAAAACTAAAACGTGCTCGAAATGTAATTCATGATCACAGGGAAGTGAGTAACATGAAACGTAGCTATTTTGCTATCTAAGTGAATGAGCTGTTCAAAAATGGACTTCTGGATTCAATTGGAATCCCTTGGCATTTGCACAAGGTAGTTTTTTGCAAGGAAATGGACCTTCGGTTTAGAGTGGACTTGTTGTTTCGTTTATTTTTGTTTGGGTTGCAGAGAGTGAGACGCCCTATTGGTGATGCTGTCTTCATTGATTTCACCATTTGTTGCTAGGTCATCCTTCACTAGAAGTGGAGCAAGATTGTGGGTTGCCCTTTTTGAATACCTGTAGCTGTTTTAACGATTACAACTTGGATCAGACTATCATTTGCCTTTTTTAGGGTATTGTAAAATTATTTTACAATACCCTATTAGTTTCGCGTCCTGTCTGTCCGTCTGTCCGTCCGTCCGTCCGTCCGTCCGTCCGTGTGTCACACCACTTTTTCTCGCAAACTACATAAGCTAGAAACATAAGATTTTGTAGGTAGGTGCAAAGTGATGCCCTCTTCAAAGTTTCAACACGAAAAAAATTTATAAGGTCTTTAAGGGGAGTCTCCCCGTATAGGGGAGTTGCCCCTGAAAAAAAAGTTTTCATCGCATGTAGGCAATATGGGTATCAAATGAAAGGTCTTGATGAGCACTTTTCAAAACATGTCTTAAAATGACAAATTTTGCTTCGAGGGGTGCAGGGGCAGGGGAAATGTACGGAAATTTTGTGTCCCCCCCCCCTCGCGATTGGACACCTTTGACCCGAAAAATCTGAAAAAAATCATGAATGTAGGCCTTTATGAGTACAACAACAACAACAACAAATACGTGAGAAGTCGTAATTCACTCAACTTTGTTAGTAATAGTATGATTTATCGATTTTATGTTTTCTTGAATAAAATCTTAACGGTGCCCTTAAATTCAATAAAATTCAGTACACAGATGACTATCAATAAGATTAATCTGTCCTGAAAGTTTCATAAAGATCGAATGGTATTTAATGAAGTTATAGTGATTTGAGTTTTCCTGTATTACTATGGAACAATATGCGCTGTATTACTATGGAAACATATCGCTATGGAACAATATGCGCTTTTTACTGACTCAGATACCACAGCTTTGCTAGGATTTGCATGAAAGTTTCAGGAATGATAGGTATCATGAATTCCTTTGAGAATTGGCTCAGCTAGCGGTATTAGTAATCGTAAAGCAAAATAGTGGCTGTTTTAAATGCGAAGATTGAATAATTTTGAGTTATTTTGCCCCAACTTCAACATTTAAGGCGCATGCTTTTAACACTTGATTCAATTTAATAAATGAATGAAAATGAGTACCTACAATTAATACTCATACGTGAAACAAGTCGAGGAGGCAGGAGAGAGCTCCCAGCGTAAGGGCTTTGTTACCATTCTAGGGTTCGAAAAAATAGGCCATAAATCGATGATTACAGTACAGGGGAGTGGCCGCTGAAAAAAAAAATTCATCAAAGGTAGCCAATATGAATATCAAATGAAAGGTCTTTATAAGAGCTTTTCAAAACAGTACTTGAACTGTCAATTTTTCATTCACAAGGGCAACAAATACCTTAGAAGTCGAAATTTGATCAACTTTGTTAATAATAGTACATTTTATAAATTTTGCTTTTTTGTCCATAAAATCAAGATGTGACCATTAGATTTCCAAAATCTTTAATTTAAATTTTCTGAAAGTGATTGTATATGGTTCGAAAATTTCACAATAATTGAACAATAAACAGCTAAGTTACAGCCGATTGAATATTTAACAATTACAACAACATTAACACGTGCTACTAGGAAGATACACGCTTGCAACGGACCGAGACACTACAAATATGTAGGAATATTGATAAAAATTTTAGAAATTTTTAGTAAAATCCATGTGTTATCATGACTCATCAAGCGACGTGGTCAAACCACTTGAAAGAAAATGGTATCGAGTTTAAAATTATAATAACCATAATAATTTTTCGAACTCAATTTATGGAATCTATATATTAGTCAAGTTTTGATATGCAGAATATATTGTTTGATTTACTAATTGTTTTACAATACCCTTCTGGCAGGAGCATCCTCCTGCTACTTCAACTTGTTTCTTTTTGATTGAGAGGTAAATGGAACTTACGCACAGAGTGTGGGACTCCCATGATCGTGAGTGACAGAACTACACACTTAACAACTCCCCTGTCAACCCGAAAACCCAATGTGGAACCGTTTGGCACATTTCTTTGGACCAGGTATCGTTTAGTTACGCCGTGGGGCACCTTCAAGCTGGGGATCCCTCTTCTTGCTGGAGGGGAGATAGGAAGAGGAAGTGCCAAACAACCGATACCCCAGCCCTCTAACTGCTGTGAGTCTCTGATATCTTTTAGGACTAACCGAACATAATATGCCACTTACTTCCATTTGTTAACCAATTCAAGCATTACTGCGACTATACTATGTGCCATGGGCTCTCCAATCTCCCTGTAGAGGTCTCGTCGCAGCCTGTCTCATTTTGTGCACGCAAAAATGAGTGGCAGGCATTGTCTTCCTCTCCTGGGCAAAACCGACAATTTGGGGACCGTAACTTATGTAGCTAAGACTGAAAACACCCATCCTCCTAAAAAACTGGATCAGATAGAAGACAGTCTCATCATGTTTTCAATTTAGCCACGAACTCGTGGCCGATATGAAACACACAGTCCACCTTCCCTTCGTGTGATTCACCCAATCGTTAAACGAGCGCTGTTTCTTCTTGCGGACAACCATCTCCCTCGCGTCCTCGTTTCGACGCAGGTAAAAAGTGCGGCGCTCTCTCGCAAGGAGGACAACTGGTATTACGCCCGCAATAACTCTCACGAATTAGACACTATTGGATATGAAGATGCAATCCTCAGTGCTCCTCTTTTCTGTACCTGTGTTAAGCGTTTTCGCTTACTGAGAAGGTCGCCCCATATATCTGCTCCATACAATAGCACTGATTATACAGCACTCACCGAGAGGCGTCTTTTTGATGGGCTGTGTACCCCTACGTTCGCCATAAATCGACTTCAACCGATGCTCCCGGAGCAGTCTTCTCAGCCCTTGGCTTGATTTGCTCAGCGAAACTCAACTTCCAGTCGATCAGTAGCCTCAGATACTTTACCGTTGGCTTCCAGTCGAGTATTCTGTCTCCAATACTGACCATCCTTACCCTAGGGATTCTCGTTTTTGTAAAGATGACCACTTTGGTTTTCTCCAGTGCTAAAATGAACCCGCAAGCAGTCATCCAGTTCCTCAATCGATGCTTTAGCCTGCCTAGGCTAAGTTGCGCTTGGTCAACGGTGTGTTTAGCGACCAGAGCTGCAACATCACAGCCGACCAAGCGTGACTCATCTGGAAATTCTAGTTTCAGTAGCCCATCGCAAGATACGTTTCACAGGTCTGGACCAAGGATGGATCCCTGCGTAATACCCAATGTAAATTCCGCCCTTCGTTGGCCCTGAGTCATGTCATAAAGCAGGATTTGGTTCTTCAGGTAGTCATTCAGAAGCCAGATCAGATATTCTGGAGCTCGAAAAGTTAAAAGCATTTCTTACGTTGAGTGTCACAACCAAGACGATTCGTCGCTTGGTGCGACTATATTCCTCTGCCTTTTGGACCGCCCTTATCACCTTTGCAATTGCATCAATGATGAAACATCCTGTTCGAAAGGCGTACTGCTAAGGTGATAGGTCCCCAGCAGCACGAATCGCGTCAGTGAGTCTTCCCTTGAAGAGTTTCTCCAGCACTTTCCCAGCAGTGTCTAGCATGCACGAATCGCGTCAGTGAGTCTTCCCTTGAAGAGTTTCTCCAGCACTTTCCCAGTAGTGTCTAGCATGCATAACGGGCGGTATTTAGACGATGGTGGGGGATTTTCCTTCCTCTTGCTGATCAGCACGAGCTTTGCCACCTTTCGTGATATCGGGAAAACGCCGTTTCGTAAGCAAGCGTTGAATGTGCTGAGCAGCAAGTCAGGACAATGTTGATAGACAAGTTGCAACACCTCAACTGGAACATCATCTGGACGTGGAGCCTTCCTGCCTTTCAGTAAAAGGACTCCCTCTTCCAGTTCCGACTGTGTGTAGAATGGACACTTGACTGCTATTTTCCCATGGACAGCGTCAACATGCATGGCATGGGCGGGGAAGAGTGCCTGCACTACCTTGCCGAATTTCCTCGCACCGCATATGCAACGTTTCCACGGGGCACCAAGCTTCTGCATAATTAGCTTGTAGCCTAGGCCCCGCGGATCCTTATTCTCATTGTCCGCTAGATCTTGACAGGAGCGAGCCTTGCTGTTGTTAATCAAGTTACAAAGGCATTTTCTGGCTGCATATCTCGTCACAGTTCCATGCCCGTAGAGCCTCACGTCGAAGTTTGTGATACTTCCTTCGCTTTTCAGTGATTTCAGTTGACCACCAGCACACTGGGGGCTTACCATGCCGGGTTTTGGACAGGGCATAGAAGCATTGCAAGCAATTGTGATGATGCTCATAGTTGCGCTCACCACATCTTAAGCTACGTTGATGGAGCGTTTTGGGTCTCACTGGACCGATATAGATGTACGGAGAGCAATAGATATACAGTTTCAGAGGCCAGCCGTGTGATTTTTTTTGGGAGTTTCATGGCTTCCAATTAATATTTCCATACGATCCTTCTTCGGGGTATGGGCGATCAAATTAAGAATCATTCAGCAGGCTGGGAGTTTGCATCGGTATCGGAATAAGTATGTCACTGCGCCCAAATTGAGGCTTTGTTTCATCCTTGAGGCAGACTTGTGGTTGAACATCGAAGTAGGCATCTTCCCAATATTGATGGTGTTGATAAGTTAGAGAACCATATGTGTGATCTTCAAAGAGGGTCTGCAATCGGATATCATACATGCTATCAAAATTGGCATCCGAGTGAGATACTTTCTTACATCCAGGAATATTACCACCTAATGAATACCAAGATATCAGACCAGTACCCATTTACAAGTTTCTCTGCTTTGCCTCATATATCGGACTCGCCAGCTTTGTCTGGCGATGTGATCATGCCGACTAGTGTATTGGACTACGTTGAAAGTAATGAAACGGTGGGTAATGATCGAGAATCACCAGCCTTTTTTAGAGTGCATCCTTGTCAAGCTCGCTTCTGTAGATGCTGGTGGTATTTCTTCACTGGGCGTCCCTTGAAGCGTGCCTGCGTATTTGAATCGCTGGCTGACGCAGTGATTTTTATCAAGGGAAACAAATTGACGGGCTTACTTGATATTAGAGCAAGTGACAGTATACTAGGGACTGGAACATTGGACCTTCTGTTGAACTTTGGTTTGCATATGTATACCATGCATGCCCACAGAGCACAAGGATTCCGCTCTAAGATACGTCATGATATTGGTGCAATTCAACAATACTACCAAATTGATGAGGTTTCTTGTTGTCTCTCCATGTATCTTGAAATCGTTTCATTGGACGTTTATAAAATTGCATCAACCAAAAGCAGCCACAGCCTTGAATTCCACTTACTGACTTTAGGGAATCAGCAACGACTGGACTTAGTCAAACAACAGCTTCCATCATATAATGACACATTGACACTGGTTCTATTTGACTCATTCAGCAGTGACATTTTGCTGTCTTGTCCGGTATACAGAAACTGTTGCATAGTAAACTCGATCGTATGCTGTCTTTGGGGGTAATTGATCAAAGTCAAAGTTTTTGAAGCTCCTCTCTGATTCTAAGCAGAAAACCTGGTAAGGTACGATGGCGTCTTGATGTTAGACGCCTCGATGAGGAAACTATTAGGAATGCCATGGTATTCATTGCCACTTATTGAAGGTCTGTTTACACGGTTGCAGATCACCGCGTTCATGATCAGCTAAGACCCGAAGGATACCTTTTGGCAAATTCCGATGAATGCGACAAGCAAGGAGAAAATGGCTTGTACTATTCCTGGCAGGCCTTTTTCCCATTTCAAGTTCATGCCATTTGATTTATATAATGCTCCCCAAACGATGTGTCAATTGATGCATAAAGTCATACCACACGAGCTGCAGGAAAAGGTATTTGTTAACCTAAATGACCTGTATTCGTTGGGAGAACTGAAGGGCGGAGACTAGTGGAGAAACCAATTTCATCGAGGATAGTTCATCGCTGCTTAGATTTTGTAATTGCAGAAGGTGGTCAATAGACCGAGAAACTTGGAGGCGCGCTTCGCAGGAAGCAAAGGCCTGAGAAGAGCTGTAGTGCTACAAAAAAGAATGACCTGCTTGTTACAAGTTTAACATTTGATGAGCACTTAGAGCTCCTGAGTACTGTTGCATAACTGCTCAGGGACGTCAACTTGAGTATCAATGTTGTTAAGAGCAAGTTCGTCGAGAAGAAAATCAAATATCTATGCTTCGTAGTAATTGATGGTATCCTGTGTGCTAACCCGAAGAAGGTTTCATGCATAATTTCTTATCCTAAACCCAGAACGGCCAAAGACCTAAGACCATTTATGAGCATGGCAGGCTAGTGCAGTCGTGTTATTATGAACTTTGCATTGGATACCACTCCACTAATGGATTTATTTTAGGGAAAGTGCTACCGTCAACAGTGTCTACAATAAAGCGGAGCAGCTGTTTATTTTTGCTAGAGTGTTGGCTGCCCCTAATTCTACCAACCATTTTTTTATTCAATGTGACGCAAATACGGTAGGTATTGGAAGTGTTTTGTTCCAGAAGGACGATCAGGGTGGAGAACATGCAATTGCATATATGCCGATGAAGGTTGACGTTGCGCAATGCAGCTAAAGCATTACTGAATTAAAATGCTTAGCTGCTGTGCAAAGCGTAAAATAATTTAGGGCATATATGAAAATTTTGCCTTTCATCATTATTACCGACCATTCTAGCCATAAAAGGCTCATGCAACAATCAGAACTTTCTAGGCAATTGGCCCGCTAGAGTCTGAAATTGCAAAGGTTCAATTTCCTAGTTGAACATCGGAAAGGTGCACTTTACGTTGTGCCTGACTGATGGTTTGATTCCAGAGTCTGCATTTTAGGAGCCCGAGGATGAACATTTCAAGGAGCAAATTCTGAAGCAACCTGTTAAGTTTCAGAATTTGCACCTTGCTGATGTTCGTGAGTATATCAGTGCTAGTTTCCCTGGAACGTTGAATTTGGATACTCACCTATCTTAATTATGTGTTCCTGAGGGTCACCAACAGGCTCTTATAGTATGAGATCATGAAGGTCCCCGATATTTGCAGTGTAGGATTCGTAAAATAATCGAAATCTTATAAAAACATTCTCATTGCCCTCGTTTGCGTAAAGATTCAGCATATCCAAAGCTGCTTGACATGAAATCAGTTAAGCCTTTGAATTCAATTTTGTGGCCCCCTATGTGCACATCACGAGACTCGGTGAGATTTATACAGTGCCTGTTTGTAGACTCGATGGGCCCATACCCCTGTTCAAAATTGTTTGTGGTCATAGACCATTATAGCTCAAGTTCATGGCTAAAGCCACTGCGGAATTAGCAATATTTGGAACGCGAAATCTTTTGGATGTTTGTAATTCCTGAATGGCTTCACTCGAACAACGGTGTCAAGTTCGTCTCCAAGGTATAAGCTTATGAATGATTATGGGATGCAACACTACCTCAGTCCATACCATTTACCACAAGCAAATGCCTTGCAGAGATCAAACCAGACGGTGTCGTTCATGACTCTGAATACGCCGTCCTTAGAAGTTTGAGTGCTTTGAGGATGGTGAGGTGCAGTTACTGTCAAACAACATTCGACACCGAGCTGTTCAAGATCGTGTTCAAGGTAAATTAGCAGAAGGCTATCAAAAGGGACCTCAACACTACAATCTTCGTACTCGTCCTCATGAGCTACTCCAGGGTAAAGAAATGAGTTCAAGGATAAGTCCAGTAAGCTGCTCGATACCTTGTACACTAAGGGCATTTACTCAGAATCTGGGTTGTCCCCACAATTTGCATGAGTCCCGGCCGTTGTTGAGATTTTCTTGTGCATCAGAACAAAACTTCCTAATTTTTTTTTCTTGAAATACTGGGCAGGATTCTTAAGTCATTATATCAGGGTTTTGAAGATGATGTGGCGATAGGGATGTATGAAACCGTAAAAATTGACCCTTTGAGCACCTTTACCGTAGTAAAAGGTTATTCTGAACAACTTTTGTTCCTTACAATTTTTTGTCACGAACCTCTAAATTGCCGTAATCCCCAACAAGGACCAATGACGTTGATCAATGCGCAACCTCTTAACGTTGCCTGAAAAGCCCACGGTATTGAAATTTTTGTATTAAAGGGCAGCACTAGACGAAAACATGTCAGACCTTTGAAGAATTCCGTGGGTGTATAATCTTCTGTCTGCATAATCTTTACCAAATACAAATTCGGACTCAATTTTCACATCTCATTTAAAATATTTCATCCAATTTAGTACAATATTTCGAATAAATGTATTACCGAAAATTTCCCAATACCCTAACTGCCACCGCTTTATTGGGGCTACTCCGGCGGAGGCTCCTCCGACCAAGTCTAACTCACC
This sequence comes from Odontomyia ornata, assembly GCA_963969285.1. Classification (NCBI taxonomy): domain Eukaryota; kingdom Metazoa; phylum Arthropoda; class Insecta; order Diptera; family Stratiomyidae; genus Odontomyia; species Odontomyia ornata. The sequence continues at coordinate 37,160,762 of OZ017741.1, forward strand.
CAAAGATGGGCGTAGGCGCCACTAGTTCGTTTCTCCAAATCTCTCAAGGGGTCGTCCAAACGAAAAGACGACCATCCGTAGCGAAATTACAGCTAGAAAGTTTATGGGGGCTTGTCGCCACAAAGGAAAACTACCCCGCGGAACGAGCTAAGGTGTTCCGCCACCACACAAAGTCAGGTTTCCTACAACAGGGGAACCGAAACTACCCAGTTCGCCACTAGGTTCCACCCACAATCACTACAACTTGTACTAAACACTACCACTTAAATTAAAATTCTGCAGGTCTTCCGGCCTGGTTAACGCCCCCGGACAAGATTTTCCAAGCCACACTTTTTAAAGCTGAAAAAAGAAGATTTAGTTATTGTAGCGAGAAAAGAAAAAGAACAATTATATCCTTCTGTTTTGTACGTTATTTTATTCTAAGAAGATCATTCGATCAATAGACGGTAAAATGAAAGCCTCTTGCACTTATTCCCTATTCTAGTAAGGGATCCCTTGCTTCCATTCGCTTGAACTTCGACACAATTACATCGTCCCCGTTTGATGATTCAATATCCACAGTACGGCTCCAATTCCTCGTCAAAAGATAAACGGTCGCTGATCACTCGGTCTATGTTACCTCGTTAGAATTCACTTGTCGGGTTGAATTTCGTATGCTTAGCACTTGGTTTAATGCAGCTCCACGGTTGCTTTTAAAGAAACTCCCCCAAAAGAACAAAAGAGAAAGCGCGCCAATCTGCCTGGGCTTAAATAACCTCCGGGTAAACGTTTTTTTCCTCCCATCCACTGGGAAAAATTTTTTTTGAGTGCCTTTCTTCCGTTGGTACGAGTAATTCCCCTCACTTGATTTCGCTCATCATAAGTTCCACTTGGTGGCGATCCTTGTGGGAATTAAGTATATTACGCGCTGAATGCATTTGACTGACAGTTCGAAGTGTCAGTAATGTTTTTTTAAGTCAAGATGAGATGTAAGGATTTCGAAGTAATTTTCTTCATTTCGGTTTCCGTGGTGGGATGAAGTGAGTTTAGTGCAATTGAGTGGATATTACGCTTCACCACGATGTCGGTAGTCTGTAGGCAAGAAATTTAACAAGTATATTCGTGTTGCTTGCGTGAATTTTAGTAGATTTATCAGCCTTCTCTCGTTTGAGCTTGGCATAATCGGCGGTTGTTTGTTGATGTGCCAAAGTGAGATTGGTTTGCTATTTTCAGAGTCATTCATGCCTCTGGTTTGGCTGAAATTCCCCACAATGACTACATTCTGGCTTCACGTTGTGAGCTCAACAAACGCCATTCGCCTGAGTCCTTTCCAGACTCAAAAACGTTGTTTATATTTGGGTGTGTTTGTAATGCCTCCAGATTCGGCCATTATGTGCGATATTTTTTTAGCTTTGTGTCTAATTTTGCTGCTACACTGAAAGAAAAAAGCAGACCGCGTTCAATACCACTTTTATACGATTCGCATTTATTATGAAAGAAAATTGTTATATCTAATGGAAAAGCGGTTATATTGATCAAATTTTCGAGTTAATATAAAATTATCAACATTCGAAAAACGCGTTCAACCTCAGTATTTTTTCAAATATTTTGTCTTATCAAGTCAAATGAGAAAAAAGTTAAAATAAATGATTTATGTGTTTATTGCAAACATAATTGCTTTTAAAATTATAAATACTACTATCTATATCTATTCGTTTTGAAATGAATGCAAAAATATTTACAGTAAACGCTTTTCCAGTTGTTGCAAAACGCTTTTTCTGTGCGATGAACTCTTCTAACAAACATGATAAAGAAACCGCTTTTGATTTGAACGCTCAAATGTTTGTTCTAATTAGAAAAATTTTTAGGAGATATTCAACATGACTTTGCTACCTGATAGCCAAGTCTGGAAATAATCTTTTTAGGGCTACCATATCAAAAGCTTAGAGGATTAAAGCTGGTGAAAATTTCTAGTGCTATTGTTTACCTTGTTATATGGATGGAATTTAAAATTGTCTTTATTGAGCCCTAAATGGTTTATTGGTATTTTTTTCACCTGGACTGTCATTAATTCACTTATATTAAAAAATTGCAAACCACTACCTTGGAATGGTAATTAAGAGTGAACCAGAAAATACTTTATAAGAGATTTAGTCATTCATACAGCAAATTTACATTCCTATTTTTAATATTTCATTTCATTGTTCGTCTGCTTTATTTTCGAAATTCGAAATGCTCAAACTTAATATTAAATGCAACAGCAAAAATGTTGGTCAAAACTTTGCTAATTATATACATGTGGCAGCCCTGTTGGGCATCCATAAATTTTCGATCGTGCCATTTTATGCACTGTTTAAACGAAAAAGAACTGGTTTATTCAGTTGCAGTGTGTTCGCGTTGCAGTCTGTCCGGTTGTGTTGATAAATATACATATACGTGTAAACCCATGTGCGTGGAGTGGATTTTGTGATTTTTGTGCCTCCGACCGGTAAGTTAGTAAAAAATCAAACTAAGATTATAAAGTAAAGTTTATAGTGATTTTCTTGCATGAAACTAAGCTTGGCAAATGCGCGCCTCTTTTGTACCCACACAAATAATGCGATGTAACCGATTTCGCACGTTTTTTTGATTTTCACACCTTTTAATGTCGGTCAAAAAACGGTAAATTTGATATTGATAGTGAACCGAGGGAATGTTTATTTGTAGTTTATGGACGCGAAGTTAATTATTGAGAACTGTGAAAATCAATGAAAGTGCGCAAATACGAGTATCGCTTGAGTTGGCGTTTAAGCTGCGCACGTAGAATTTCATATTTTGACCAAGCTTGGTAAAAGAAATCGTGTTTGTCATTGTTTGTGCATTGTGCGAAAGTCCTTTGTTTTCAAGATAATAGAGGAAAAAAAGTATTTTTACAATACAAATTGTTTTTAACGTGTATTTAATGTGCAGCTTTATTTGAAATGACAACCGAAACTACAAACGGCCCACTTTCAGCACATTGCCGAGCAGATTCTTAAATTTTTTCCCAGTGAAAATACTGTAAGAAAATTTAAATGTGTATAATATGAAAACTTACTATTTTTATTCTAGGATACTTACTATGCAGCTCGAAACCGATTCAGAAAACATCCAAAGGGGAAATTACATGACAGATACTTCATTACATGCCCTAAGCGCTGTAAAACAACACAATCAGAAGCAACAGAAACTAATCTGGTTATCCAAGAGATAGACGAAGAACTTTCAAATCGTCACAAATTGTGGCTTAAGTACAACGATAGCCCAAAGGGGGAGGTTGTTGAAAGATGGCGCCAATCTTTTCAATATCGTAGATTGAGCATTTTGAAAACTGAAAATACTTTGGATGCCATTTTAAAGGAATGGCCGGTATATAAAAATGGAAATTTGGGACCATATTTGGTAATGGGAAGCCTTATAAATTTTGTAATTATTTCAAAATGTTGTCATTACAGGTTGATATTGATTTTGAATATACTTTCCCTGGGAAATCCACTCAATTATTAGAAAAATGGAATGATTTTTTAAAAAACATTGTATCTTACCTGAAAGACAGAATATGCGATGCCGAATCGAAAAATCTATTCAAAAAATTTTTGAAGGAAGACATTAGTGAAGGTATTAACTATCATACAATTAAATAACACAACTTCATTCATTGAATACTCTCCTTGCATTACAGATTCCCGTGATTGCATCATTACAATATTGCTGAATGCTGTTCTCCCTCCCGCATTACGATTGGAAAACGATGAAGACTCCAAATTGAAACGGAAAAAAATAACAATCAAAGAAGGGATAGATTCAATAGTTTTACATATAAAGAACATTTGTGATTTCAAGCTTGCGTTAGCTGACATGAATGAAAGATTTTTCGTAAGTAAACAACGAATTCAGCCCTTTATTGTGGTTATTGGTTCTGAGTTAACCAAATTAACAGAATTTTACGTATACTTTGATGGAATCAAACATAAATTTGCAACATTTCTTTCAACTCTTGACATATGCTTCAAAATATTTCATGTTTTAAACCTCGAGTACCCAAGATGCTCTATAAATGTGTGGACATTTTTGCAAAAATATTTTTATTCAATCAGTCTTGAACAAGAAAATCTCATTCCCAATGTAACTGGACTAGTTTCTTTCTTACGGAATATCAAGTAATATTGATTATAACAAATATTTTTTCAACATTTTTTCTATTTGAAACTTAGACAATGTATCATTGTTCTTCTTGTAAACTTAGTTTTAAGTGTGCTTCTGATTTGGTAGGGCATTTGAAAACTGTCCATGAAATTGGCACATGTGGTACATATAGATGTGCGCAATACAAATGTTCCCAAACATTTTCGTCAAGAAAAGCTTTTAAAAAACATTTAATTAAAACTCATACTTCGTTTTTGAACATCAAATATTCCAGTGAGACCAAAATAATAAAAACTCCGAATCCAATTTCAAATGTAAGTAATGCATCATCAGCCACCCAGAAAGTTCAACAGCAAAATTTAGAAAATTTAGAGGTTTTACAAGTAGAAAATAGTTATATGAATTCAGGTCCCACGTTATTGCCGCATATCAATGAAATTTCAGAAACTTTGTTAACTTTCTCCTTAAAACTTTTCTCAAAGCCAAATTTGAGCCGGAAAGAAGCAGTTGATGTTCTGAAAGATGTATCCAAAATTACTGCCAGTGAATTTGATGTTGTCAATAAATCTACTTCTGCTGTTACCGACCTTAATGAATTCAACAAAAACCTTAAAGTAACTTCCATGGATTGCTTTAATTCCTGGTATTTTATTAAAAGCGAATATAAATTTATTCGTTATATGCTTGAAAGAGATTTGTTTAAGTTTCCAGTTTGTCACACAATAGACAACCAAGTTCACGAAATACATAAAAATGGACAAGCTTCATTGGAACCAGTCCAAATCAAAGCCTACTTTTTGCCAATAAGGTTTCAAATTAAAAGGTTTTTTGAGCTTCCTGGGGTACTGCAAACTACTTTGGAATATATGTCTCTTCTTAAATGTAAAGATACCTACCATAACTTTATTAATGGAAAATTATATAAGCAAAAAGAATCCTGTTTCTCTCATTCGAATATTCTTATCCCTTATTTTATATATGTTGACGATTTTGAAGTAAATAATGCTCTTGGGAGTCATTCTTCAGAAGACACACTTTGTGCCATTTATTACATGTTTCCTACTATTCCATCATATTTACTTGCCAATTTGGACTATATTTTTGTGGCTGGTTTTGTCAAAGCTAAATATCTTAAGCAGCATGAAATAAATTCTTCACTTTACTTCCTGAAAGAAGAAGCTAATTTTCTAGCTGAAGAAGGATTGGATATTAAAACTGAAAGAGGAACTTCGAAAGTTAATTTTGTACTTAGTTTGGTCTTAGGGGACAATTTAGGCTTAAAATCAATTCTAGGTTTCAATAAATCATTTAATACTTCTAAATACTATAGGATCTGTAGTCGAGTGAAAACCCTTTGCGAAGTCGATTGCAAAGAAATAACAGATTCAATTAGAGACATAAATAGATATAAAGATGATTTGATACTGAACGATTACAAACAAACTGGTTTAAACGAGTCTAGCATTTTCAATGAAGTCTTTTTGTTTCACGTGACAGAAAATTTTACTGCAGATGTTATGCATGACATTTTTGAAGGGATTTGCCACTATGAGATTTGTCAAATATTATTAGCCTTAATCGACAATAATGTTTTCACTTTAGACACATTAAATTATAGAAAAAAAAATGTTTTCTTACGGATCTACTGAAATTGGTAATATTTCAGTTGAAATTAATTCGAACCGACTCAAATCCAATAATCTCAAGATGTCAGCAAGTGAAATGTGGAATTTTTCTCATTTTTTACCCTTGATAATTGGGGATTTAGTTCCTCGAAATAATAAATTTTGGAATCTTTTTTGTGTATTACTAAAAATTATTGATATTGTCTTACTGATTTCAATATCCGCAGATGATATTGATACTCTACGAAATTCCATAAGCTTTCATCACAAGCTTTATTTAAATTTATTTGGTCCTCTTAAACCAAAACATCATTTCCTTGTTCATTACCCTACAATAATAAAAAAAAGTGGCCCCTTAAGGTATTTATGGTGTTTCCGTTTTGAAAGTAAACACAAAAACTTGAAAAGATACGCAAATATTATAACTTCAAGGAAAAATATCGCATTTTCATTGTCAATGAAGAGCTGCTTCTCATTTTCACAATTTATCCACCAAAATAGTGGATTTCCGAAAATCCTAGATTTCGATAAAACAGATCCTGTAGATTTCAGGACCATTCCTGCCTATTCAAAAATAGTATTTTCAACACAAGCAATTCAAGATACTGAATCCGTTTACATGCCAAAATCTTTAGTTTACAAGGGTACAATGTATAAAAAACTTATGTACTTGTCGCAGGGAAGAAACAGCAGTTTGCGTTTGTTTAAAACTTTGGAATTCCTAGTTAACCCTGCAAATAAATTATTTATTTTATGCAACGAAATAGAGGTCAAAAAATATAATGAACATTATCAGAGCTATGAGGTTGGAGTTAATAGGACTACTTTCTGTTTGTTTGAGATTGATTTTTTTACCAGCACTCCACTGCATATTTACTCATTATCAAATGGAAAACATTTTATAAGAAATAAAACAATTTAGATTCGTATAATCCTAGAAACTCTATAGAGGTAAATAGTCGTGCACTGAATATTTTTTATGTTCTCTAGTAATCAGCCTATAAAACATTCCATATATTCGGAAGTTGTTGACTTGTCATAAATCATAACTTTCTGCATTTAGCAATTAGCATTTCCAAGTGATCATTAAAAAAAGATATGTGAAATTAAATAAAAACTATATTGTTGCGTATCTGTTTATTAGTGCGAAACAGAAAAGTTTTATGTATGCTGCAAATATATTTATGATTTTAAGCGGAATGTTGCTGAAATCAGATTCCTTTGTCATTTAAAAATTTTCGATTTTTTTTTTTTTTGTTTTACAAAATACCATGTTTGCTTTATATGTATTGATAATTACTCCAATAAATATATAAGTACTTATGTATTTGCATATAAGCGTAAGCACTCAAAGGCAATATGATAGTTAGACATAAAAATGCCTCATGTAATCTTAATTTTTGTAAGCTATCTACTGGTGACTGCTATATACAGATATTTGAATTTGAATTTAAAAATTTTTGTTGAAACTGCTGTATTGCATATGTATTTGTTTAATCCATGTTTGGACACAAATGTAAAAATCATTGTTCCTTGAAAGTCTGACTGCAACTGAATTTGTTCAGCTTTCATAATTTTAGATATTAACTGCGTAGCGACAAGCCTTATTATTGTAAGTAATAGTAAACCGTTGCTTGAATTCAGAATTATTATTGTAAGCTGTTATATAAAACTACATTTTGAATTACAATAAAATATTTTGGAGCGATATATGCGTCTTTTCATTGGTTTTTGCATAATATGTGAAATTGTGATCAGCGAATGAATGTTTTTATTTTCAGCGTGAACGGCTAAGAGCTTAATCTCCGGTCCGCATACTAAAATTGGAGTGTTTCTGCTGAATATACGTAATGTTTACATTGACAATATCTGCCATTCACTAATAGCATTTAAAGAGTTCTGAACGAATGCGCTTTAGTTTATTGTTAACAATTTTATAGTTAAAATGCAAACGTATTGAAGATTAAACCAAGCGTAATGCGTTTTAAATAACTGCAATAAACTGTTTGAATTGAACCTTAAATTTTCAACATAAATCGAATAGAGCTTTTATTTTGAATGCGCAAACGCGTTCAAATGAGTTTTGAACAAACGCGCAGTCGTTTATTATTAACAATTTTATAGTTACTATGCAAACGTACTTGATATCAAATAAAGCATAATGCATTTTGAAATAACTGCGACACACGTTTGAATTGAACGTGAAATTTTCAACATAAATGGAATAGCGCTTTTGTTTTGAACGCGCAAATACCGTTGAAAGGAAAGTAAATATATTTCTTTTTAATATCTATTTGTTCAAACTCACCGCGTTTAAATGAAATGCGACTGAATTTTTGATTCAACAATATCCGCGATTGGCGCCATTTTAATCGCGAAAATAGTAATCGTGAACAACGTTTTTGGTCATTTTGACAACTTTTTTCTTTCAGTGTATATATCGAGCCGCAGTGGATTCCTCCTTCGTGGTCTCGCTTCCTGGTGATTGTTGATTGTAGTTCACAGTCAATTCTTCTAGAACTTGAAGTACTCTTTTTACCTCCTCCTTAGCACTTTCGTTTACTCGTTGCTGCTTCTGTTAGTTACTTCACGCCTCAAGTTCGCACCTTACTCGTCCCGTGTTTGCCACTAATGATGTGTTAAATTCGCGAGTGTCTTCCTGCGGTATACGTGTCATTGCTGCCTCAGCAGCATCTCTGCTGGAGTTTCGTGAGTTTATGTCCTTGGCTGCGGGCTCAGTGGCTGCGCACTCAGTACTCAGGTTCGAATTTGACTTAGTCGAATTATATACTGCATCGAAATTCATTGAGAGTCTATGCCAGAATGTAGAGTCGATGAAACCACGGGCAGTATGAAACCTTGATTCGAGATAGTGATGTAAATGCTCCCAGATTATCGCGCAAACACAAACACTTCTGATTTCCTCCCAGCGTTGCATGTTATTTGTTTGCGCCGCAATTCCGATTGCTTCGAGGGGTTATATGATTTATGCTGCCGCATATGTTGATTGGATGACCTCCGTTTCCGCTAATGTGTGTATTTGCGTTTCGTTTCGAGCTCGCGTTGATTCCTGATGCTTTCGGCGCTTGTTACTGGTTGTGTTGTCCTTAATTTTGGCGTATAAATCAGAAGCAACCTAGCTACTTGAGTTTACTTTCCGTAATTTAACCAATGGTCCTTTTATGAATGAAAGTTTAAATTACTTGCTGTTAGTTACATCATTAGGTTACCAAAAAAATTAATAAAGTGTGGCTCAGTATTGCGGAGGTTGAACTCTTACGAAATCGCGTATGGTTGTGTTCGGGGTGAGCAACCCTTTGGAATCTCAATGTTCACCCGTATAAAATGATCAGCCAAATGAATTCAGTAACCCATTCTAAAAATGCGGTATACTATAATAACCACACCATAGACAAAAGCAGCACTCATAGCAATAGATAAAGTATTATATTTACTCTGTGATATGATGTCTGTAAGTCGACAATAAGTCAGGCTCTGTAGGAGTTGTTGGTAGTGAAATTAAATTTATCATAATCATGACCATTGGAGATAAAATTCATGTTAAGATGAATAAATAGGTCATTATTTCTATAAGGTTTGAAAATTTGTACAAAACCCTAAACAACGCAAAAAAGTTCAATATGTACTGCTCAAAATTATGTATTTTGAAAGAGATCTAGGCTTCTGAAAGGCTTTTAGTTTCTAAAACTGCCTCCAATATTTTCAAGGAATAAAACATTGCTCTTAAAGACCACAAACTCAATGAAATGCAAAAGTAACACTCAGTGACATTAATTTACGAAAGTCCTTGTAGAGTTCACCAGGAACAAAATATCTAACAATGACATTGATTTATTACAAAATGTCGCTCCTTTGAACAGTATTTATGTTCCAACTAAACTTTGTTGAGACAACATTAACAGATCGATTGTCTTTTACCTAATCGGAAACTTTCCCTATTGTATTTATATTTTCTTAAGCGAAAAATCGTAGGCACATTGACTCCCCACGCCCCCTTATTTCCTTCAAACGATTACAAGCAGGCAATCGAATGAAGTTCTATCTTGCATGACAACTTTACAGCTTAACTTTTTCTGGTTCTACAAAACTGTTTTACAGGACGAAGGATCCATTGTTTGGAACCATCTTCCCATTATGAAATCCTTACCACATTGACATTAACTCAACGTTCCGCATAAGGTCGTATACCATAGTCAAGCAATAAAATCGATCACTGTCAAGCAAGATTAAGGATCCTGAATGTATCAAGTCCTTTTCTCTGAAATCAATAGGTTAGTAAATTTACCTTCACCAATCTCTACGTCTGCTTTCCAACGCTTCTGGTACATGCATACGAGTATCACTCACATATACGAGAATCAAATCGTTCTGGTCCATTGTACGCGCGCGGTAAAAAGTTACTTTTGCTTCCATTCAAGGACTAATGAGTTTCACTTTGTGCTTTCTTTCACAGGATTTTGAAATGTAAGGGTGGTATTAGTTGGGAAACGGTTGGTCGTAAATTTAAATTTGTAAAATTTAAAGTGACAATATTGAGGAAATTACTTTAGGATCGATTGGAGATTGAAAAGACGAAGGGATTGAAGGATTTATTTGCAAATTTAGATAAGGATGTGTACAGGGCTTTTTGCAGCGTAGAAGGTTTTCGCTGATGGGTGTTTTACATTGTATGTAGGGATTATTGGATTTGTTTGATGAGTGTAAATGTGTAGAAGTTAGAGAAACGTAAATGAGAATTCAATGGAATCAGAATAAGGATTAGAGTGGGAAAAATTATTTGATGCATGGAGAATTTAATAGGAATAGTTGTAATTAAAACTAACCGGCTGTAATTAAAACGAACCGGCAAATAAAGATCCTCATTCCGTTCTTATCAACGTAAATGAATATTTTTTCCCTTCCCCCATGAATTTTCTCAATAAAACACAAACTTTTACCCATAGAATCCATCATACACCCTCAACCCCAATTCTACATGCTTTTATGCTAATATTATGACGTTCTATGCCCTAATTGGAAGCCATTTATTTCTTAGATATTACCCTTAACAATATACACCTGAGAGCGAGGTAATACAATTATTTGAACCCATGCAGTATCGACACAATGACGACAGCATAGCAGAGTGGTGCTATGACGGCTGAAGCCTGCATGCTACGTCTATCCTATTAGGCTCATGTCGTCACCTATTTCCCGTGTTCCTATTATCCTGAGAGCAATTTACGCCTACAATTTTTTCCCTCGTTTAACTTTTGAATATTTTAACCTGCACATAATATCTGAATGGTGAAGAGTGGAGGTGGGAAATACTCTCCTATTATTCTGCATATATGGAACGAGGACAAATGAGCATCAGCACCACATGCTGGAATGCTATGCCAATGTAAAAATTATGCATTCAAATACATGGTGAATAATCCCTGAGGGCACAAATTGATTTTTTGTTACTTTATTTTTATATCAGGGGTAAGTTTGTGTAAAGGAAATTGGAGATCATTACGGATAAATATATTTTTGAGTGAATTATGATACTGATGTTTTTATGCAGAATTTATAGACATTTTGATTGGGTAACTCTTAAAAAAAGGTTTAATTTAGTTTTCCTCATGATTTAATATTTAAGTAGAGAATCAAGTGCTAAATGAAATACGTGGTTAAGACAAGTTTAATCCTTTTAAACATATGACGCCCCATCTTTCTGATGAAACTCTCTTATATGAGAAAAACTAAAAATATCTTCAGAAAAAAACATGTCTAGTCATATAAGGTCATAAAAATCGAAAATCGGAGCAGTAGACAAGAGTATACTCCTGTCTGAAGGATCTTGTACTCAACACCACGCAACTAATATAAAAACTCATAAAACACCTTTTTTATGTATTTCAAATCAACTTTTACTCCAATTTAAGCGTTCGAAATATTTTTGCAGAATAGTAAATATCATTTAATATAGAGTGCTTTAAATATATCGACATTATCCATTTTCTGAAGTTATCGAGAAGATTCGATCAATAATATAGCATCTAGTTTGAGCAAAAAACTACAGAATAGACTTCATAGTTCTCTGTTTTCCATATGAAATGCAAGCTGGCAGCCCTTCAAAGCTCATTTCTGAGATTTCAAATAAGTTTCGAATCGGTTTCACTTGTTTATCTGGTTTGAGATCAGTCTGTGCTTGGGAAAATTAGTTCGGCTTAAAATGTACCAATATAAAATTACAATAAAAGCTTTGCTGTTCAGAAATCTGCCCAAGGGCCTTCAGTTGTTGGTTGATGTTACTGTTGACGTATTTTTTTACCATCTATTCATCCCGTTCCACACCACTTCTTCAAACTTTCACGCAATCCCGAATCATAAATATGAATTCAGCAAAGATTACATTAAACGTATTTTTTTTTGTCACGAGTGACAGTGCAAGTACTTGTTTGTGATCGTAAGATATTTGAGAGAAGAGTGGATAAAATTGCGTAGGAGGGGCAAAAACGAGTGTACAATTTAATCTCAATACATGAGTAACGAAAAAGAAGTAAAAACCTTGCTTTATTTATTAAAAGCTTTGATTCGTAGTGTTTCTATTGGTGTAGGAGACAAAAATAAGCAAGCTGCTGAAAATAGGTTATTAAGATGCATTTTAACTTTAGATTGGGGAATGTCTTCGGGAAACGAGGAAAACAGCGAAAGGTAATGACGTATGATCGCAGAGAGGATGAAATAAAATGATGCGCTTATTTTTCTCGACCGGGCGATAACTCATTCTATAAATTAAAGTGGTTTGAATTCTGCGCATTCGAGCCTCGTGATTGCAAATTATATTATTGAGCTGTGATTATTGCTTTTTAAAAGCACCCCAAAGACTGTTGTCACAAACAAATTCCTACCAGACTTCAGCACTTGCCTCTGCAACAAGTTTACCAGAATCACCCGAACCAAGTACTATTGGAAACTTTGTAAATAGAAATGTGTTGTAATCATTATTCATATTAAGAGTAAACATAGTATGTAAGTTAGGAAGATATATAATGGTTCTGCGAAAGTCTGCCTCCGAAAACAAACTGTTGAAAAATGCACGAATCCTTGGCGGTACACATATCAATGCACATACGGCAGTTTTAATCGAGACTTTGGTTGAATTAGATGCAACGATTCGATGGGCGGCCTGTCATATATACTCGACACAGGATGAAGTTGATGCGGCATTGGCTGAAGCAGATTATCCGATATTCGCATGGCGTGGTGAGACCGAAGGAGATTTTTGGTGGTGCAACGATAGTTGTGTCAATGCTGAAAATCGGCTACCAAATATGATTTTGGATGATGGAGGTGATGCAACAGAGTTAATGTTGAAGAAATATTCAGCCAGGTTTAAAATGGTTAAATACATGGTATAGAAAAGCATCACTGGGGTACATAGACTGTACCAGCTATTAGAATCTAAAGAGTTAACAGTCTCAGTAATCAATGTATTGGATTCCGTCACTAAAACAAAATTTGATAGCTTGTATAGCTGCAAAGAGTCTATGATTGATAGGGGAAAGCGTTTAACAGAAGTTATGTTTGTCGGGAAGCAAAAAGTCATTTGCGGATATGGTGAAGTTGGAAAAGAATGCGCACAAGTATTGGAAGCATTGGAATGCACCGTGTATATTTCTGAAATTGACCCTACCTGCGCTCTTCAGGCCAGCATGGACGGTTTTCGTGCGGCGTAACTTAATGAAGATAGCACTTGATTTGCTACATGGATGTAGACATTCTTGTGACCGCCACCGGTAATCAAAATGTTGTAGTTTCTGATCATATAGACAAATGAAGAATGGGCGTACAATCGGCAACATGGGACACTCGAATACCAAAATCGATGAGAATAGTTTAGGGACTCCAGTTCGATCGCAAACAGACCAAATTGGTTGGCCGGAGGGCAAAGGAATCATTTTGTTGACTGAAGGACGATTGGTGAATTTATCGTGCTCAAGTATCCCATCGTCCGTTGTTTCGGGAGCATCTACTCCGTTGTTTCGGGAGCATCTACTATACTGGCTCTGGCATTGATAGAATCATTTCATGGATTCAATGATTGGACGTTTACGTTTATGTAGCAAGCTTACATCTTTCCACATTCAATATCATCTACTCCTGGAGAAAATAAACATGAACAAATGGAAAACACTTGACGTCTCAATCAGGCACGGCCACCAACATTGAAAATAAGAAAAACTAATTAAAAAACACAGGAAAGAAAACTTGCAGCAAAGAAGGTTGGAGCCACGGATATCTGGAGCCCCAAAGGGTCAATGATGGTACTAGAATCCACGAGTCCAAGAAGTCGCGGCCAACTTCACCGAAGGCTATTTACGGGGCGAAAAAATTCCCATCCAAGGCGAGGACGGGCCGATTCGTGAGCAAAGGGCCCTCTTTTGGACTCCGTGTAGGAAGGTCACACCATCTAGCGAAGGAGGTCATCCCAGTCAGCAATTCTCGAGTTAGTGGCTGGATTATTCTTTCCGAACCCAAGGGCAAGACCAGAACGTGGCTTCCACCAAAACGACAACTCCAGCAATTCTTCTACGAAGGAAACGCCAAAAAACATCGGACCGCCAAGGACACGACTCGAGGAATCAGTGTTGATTTTCTTCAGAATACACGCGGCTAGCGTGCAACGGGACACGAGCAAAGAGGAAAATTTACCGGGGGCCCCTGTCGTCGAGGTATTCAAGTTTAGGTAATATAGTCTTAGAGTTAAGTCAAAATTGCTTTGAGAATGGTTAATAATGATAGAGTTAAAGGAAAAAATACTCATTGAGATTGTTTTAAAATATGTAGCATAACCTGTTAAATAATAATTAATAGTGAACTTTCAATGAATCGGATGTACTTTTATTTTTTTTCTCACAAACAAAAAAAGGATATAATCCGATAAAAGTGAAGTGTGGTACTTGATTCGGGAGTGATTAAGAAAATTTAAAAGCGCCCAATTTCTGCCCCAATAATCCGCAAGTTCTGGGGTATATTTGGTCTTTGTTTGATGCGAATCAGAGCTCACGGTGAACTTAATTCCATGTAAACTAGGATTTAGGATAGTTAGATTGCGAAATTGTCACGGGAGTTAGTTAGGTGGGTTGTTCTCCTCTTCTAGGCTAGTGCACCGATAAAAGCAGTGATTTTGTTTTTTCTCCTAAAATTGAAGACTCCGACGCGAGCCAAGCTCGTCTTCAGGCTTGGAGGACAACTTTACGGGTAGACGAGTGGCGCCCACGCCCATCTCCGACGGAGCAACCTGGGACCCAAATCGCCCGCAGCTGAAGTCAGAAGGTATGGTTGGTCATCTTCGCGAGAAAGTTTTATCGCGTAACACTGTCCTTGAACGAGCATGGAGACAATGAACACCAAGTTTCGAGGCCTTGTAAGCAAAAGCCAGTTGAAAACAATGTAATTAAAGTCTGTTCAGTTCAATTTTGAAAGCCAACGATAGTAAGACTGAAGTAGCTTCCATTGTAATCTGCTCAAAGGAACTCAATGCTTATAATGAAATGCATATTTATGTTAATGTGAACCGTAGTATGTTATGTATTAAAAATGAGTTTAAATAGTTCAAGGAGCTTACGAAAGAACAGAAACTAAAATATTTGGCGGTAGTAGCGAGATAAACTGAATGCAATACCTTAGAATAATATACAGCAGGCAATACTCAGAACTGACTTGCAGGGGGAGTACTAGTCAGCAGGCATACTATGAGTGGCTAGCATTCTTCACGAGTGCTGCCCCCATGAACTCTAAGCTATGGAGGTTGCCATGAAGTTCTTCCTCGGATGACAGATAATAACCCTGACCAAATCTAGACCACGCTATGGACAATGCTTTGGGACGTGATGGTTTTGACCTAGTTTCTTTGCACGGTAGCGTCAAGATAACACTCGTGCATGAACGGCTCGTAGCCAACTATAATACCTTCTCCGTCTTGGTAAGAACTTAGTAGGTCTCGGTGTAAGTTCGAAGTTTGCACCATTAGGATGGTTGTGTAAGTTCGATTGAGACAGACTCTAGATTAGCGCTGGTCTGGTTCTGAGCACTTATCCATATAAAGGCTTATGTCAACCCTCACATGGCCTCTTTGCTCTGCGAATATAACCACGGGATCAAAAGATGACTATTTACACGAAAGGACAAACGGCTTTGAAGGGTGACCAATCGAACTGGAGCATTTTCAACTAAAAACCTAAAAAAAAATTTTTTTTTAACCAAAAAACAGTAAAACTATCAACAATGACGGTGGAATCAGCAGGTACAGCCACAATATTAACAGCACATTAAGACTGGTGCCAACGATATCAAAAATAATCCCAAATATAATAACTGTAAGGACGCACAAAAAACGGGGAACAACGGACAGCCTTATCGAAGCTAAAATTCTTGTGGCATTCAAAGGTAGCAAAAAAAACTTTGCGTGTATGAGAGCATACTGAAAAGGAAGAGCGGGAAATTCTGTAGGGCACGCCAGATATTTTAGGGGTGGGGTGGAAATATAAAGAACATTGAGATCTTGGTCATTCGAAAGCGACTGAAACAAGGATTCTTAATGCTGAAACAATAACGAACTGTCTTGAACTCCACAAAGTGGTCCCTGCAGAAAAAGAAGGTAGGACTAGACAAATGAAGCGCCGTTTTGCGTTTTCACCGCCACCGTTAAAAATAATGCTGAAGCATTGTTCTTAAAAATAGGAGTGAGAGCCTCTTCCAAGAAAAGTGGCCGCTAAGTACAATTGCCGTTTAGTGACATCAAGAAAAAAAGGAAATCTGAAAAGCGGGGAGATATTTTAAAGGGAATAAAATGAGCATTAGACCCGCCAAAAACCAGCAAAGGTGTTAAGAATAAGCTCCTTGAACTGGAGGAGCTCCTTTTCTACATAAGGCATTACTGAAGGAGCTGATGGGGGTGAAACACTAAACCAGTGGTTCCAGACAGAACTGATAAAAATAGCTAAGGAGACTGCAAAGAAACTCCCTCAAAAAGAGCCAGAAAATATAGCCCACACATACAATTCGCAAGACAAAAAGGCCTGCTGCAAAACAGGAGAGACGAAACCCACGACAAAGAACCTGGTAGCAGGTATTGCTCAAAGAATCCCAAGATGGACGCAAAAGTGTTGCAATATATCAGGCGAAAATCTAAGACCCAAAGACACCAAAGCTGCCGTTCAAGCAGTGCGGCCAACCCAGTCGGGCCATATACTGGTTGGATTTGGAGTTGACAATAAAGAAGCACTCTGCAATAGAGTAAAGAAGGTCGCTCGGCAATAGTGCTACTGTAGCCTCACTTAAGCCGATGACAATGTCGAAATAAGAGACATTGACTGCGTTCTGGAACGGGTCAAAGTGAAAGAGGCCTGATGACCCCATCGCAAGCAGGATCAAAGCGGGGCTGACACAAAAAACCATAGGGGACAACGAATGGCCATCATTGACTTGATTGAAAAGATTCCGAACGATTTCTGTATAAGGGCAAAGTAGAAATAGGGTAGATCACCTGCCTTCTTCAATGCTTCATATGCCTTACTATGGTGACACCGCACAAGTATGCGAAGGACTTGACAGGAGTTCTCGTTCCTACAAATGTGGTCAAATGGGACATAAAAGAAAAGGGTGCACAGAAGAAGCAAGCTGTATCCTTTTCAAGGATGCTGATTCAAGACCAGATTCCGCACGTCTTGGAACCAGAAAAATGTTGTGTTTATTAGGAAGCTCTAGCCAAGGCAAAATCAGAACGTCGATGGCATGATCCAGTAGACAATGTGTATAAGGATTAGTGCGCCTTTGGCTACAAGCTTGGTACCCTACGAGTGCATTGCATACATGAAGCGAAAAATATGAACGAGATAGTGCAGGTACTTTTCTCCGCCCATTCTATTCGTGTTGATGCTGTCTACGGTGTAACAGCAATTGAGTGCCCATTTTTTCACACAGCCAGAGCTGGAAGAGGCAGTCCTATTACTGAAAGCAAGGAAGGCTAAGATGGTGTTCTAGCTGAGGTGTTGCAACTTGTCTCTCATCATTGTCCTAATTTGCTGCTCAGTACATTCAACGCTTGGCTGTAGGATGGGATTTTCCCGCTACGATGGAAAGTGTCGAGGCTTGTGCTAATTAGCAAGGGGAAGTGAAGTTCCAGATCGCAGCGACGGGTGTCCCTGTAAGTGATACTCAATGCCAGGAACGCCTTGAACTCCGCTAGATGGGATTTAAGTTCCAAAATATCTATTGCAGCTTCTGAGGGACACCCCGAAGGACCAAAGCCTGCTTCATGCCACAACACAAGGCCAACAAAGGATGGGAATAATATCGGGTATTGTCCAGGGATCTATCATTGTTTCAGGCCACTGGACTGTATTTTATGACAGGCTACTGAGACTGGAGATACTAGATGAGTAGCCCTTGATTTGCTACATGGATGGTGTTGTGGCTCTAGTTGCTAGACGCAACATTAAACTAGTGCAACTTGGACCAGGTATGCTGATACGCGTAGAGAGGGACTAGATGACTACTCGTGGGCTTAGTTTAGCTCTGAAGTAAACTGAAGTGACAAAGAAGAGAATCCCTAGAGTAGACGAACAATACCACATCAATTGTTGGGAATTTGGCGTGGATAAAGACGCGTTCTGGTTTCATTGAAATACCTATGGAAAAGGAACCCTCATTTTGCACATAACGTCTAATTTAAATAATTGAGGCTAAATAATGAGTAGATGATAAACTATTAAATGTAATTATGTAGCTTGCCAGTGTAAGTTATGTCCACTGTAGACGGTCCCAAGCATGCTTGAGAAAAAACGAGGAATTCTCGTGTTCCCCGCCCCTAGCTGCCATGGGTCCTAAATCCCATGAGCAAATAGTAATAAATGGCCTTAGAGTCACACATTTGGTTTACTTGTTCCTCCATGATGGAAGATTAAATGCCGAGAAATGCTAAAAACTGGGAATGCACCTGCAGCTCTGCTACTAGGTCCTACTTGCAGGCACCTCCTATATGGCGACGTAAGAGAGTGAAGACAAGTGTTCCGCACCAGATAACGGTGTCGAAATAATAACCACGGTGCAAGAATGAAGGTTGGGTGACGGGCAAACTCCCCGTTCCTTTAAAATCCCCCATTGTTTCGAAACCTATAGCATAGCATCGGAGTGAATTGCATCTACGACAACGATCTTGCAATCAAAAACAGGACTATGGCATTGGATCCTGGAATGTCAAATCACTGAACAACCCTGGCGCTGTTAAAGGCCTTTTACAATGGACCAGTCAATATGAATTAAACATATTGTCAATCCAGGAAACGAATTGAACTGGACGTGATACTCAAGATATGAGATTGCACACAATATTCAAAAGTGAGAGACCTGCTGGAAAGCGAAAGTTCGAGTGACCTTTACTGTAAATAGGGAGTTCACATCGCACGTAATTGATTTTAAGGAAATAACTGAACGGTTGTGTACGACCCGTATCAAAGCAAAATTTTTCAAAATTTGGCTCATTAATATACCCGCCCTGACCAAAGAAAAGGACGAAGAAACGAAGAAAATGTTCTACAATCATCTAGAAAGACTAGTCGGCTCATTGCCTACAAAGGACACAAAAATAATTCTTGTTGATTTCACCGCTGAAGTTGGCAATCAGCCTTCTTATCGGGGAACGACTGGAGGATAAAGCCTCCACGATGAAATGAATGACAATGGCCAGTGCCTGATTGACTTTGCATATTGCACAAATCTAGCCATACGTTCAACTTGCTTCCCACATTGACGCATACATAAAATGACCTAGGTATCACCGGGTGGCATCATACAAAACCAGATCGACCATGTTCCGATCCAGTAATGTTGGAGCTCGAGCACATTTGACGTCCGTACATACCGAGAATTCGTTTGCATCTCAGATAATTAGCTGCTTACACTAACCTAGCGATGTCGTATGTCAAAGGCGTATTCAGCGAAATTCGACGTCAACGGTCTTCAAACGGCGTCTGTAGCAAAAAAACTTCACAAAGTCATCCAGCACATTTGGCAACAAGATCACATGCCGGAAGAGTGCAGCCAATCAATTATGTTCCCAATCCTCAAAAAAAGGTGACAAGCTACAGTGCGAAGATTATAGAGGCATATCGCCACTTTGAACGGCGTACAAAATATTTTCAAAAACCTTAGAAAAAAAAAATCAGATCATACGCCAACAGTATTATTGAGGAGTATCAAGGTGATTTTAGAGCCTCATCTCATGGCTCAGCGCGGCACTTTCCAGAGATTTGCAGATCTGGTTTCCCAGTTCTAGTCCAGCTCCCTGCGGCTACCTACTGTACTACCCAACACCTCTTAAACTACCCGGCACCAGGAGCCACCACCTACCAACATCATAGACAACCATTCATTCAGACTTCCATGTCCTGTAAGCAGGAATCCCAAACCAAGACAAAAGTCCAGGTATGGAGTCCGCCTAGAAGACAGGATGTCAGGCATAAACGTACATGTCACACGTTCCCTAGTGCACTTATTCTACCTGGTTTGCCAGGCAGAAATCATGCAACTCTCTAACATGGTCAGAATGCAGGTTAGACTCTGACATCCAGGATCAGCACTTTGTAGCCACTCATGCCCAAAAACAGGCAATCCCCTCCGCAACATGAATGACAAACCTCTCCGGATTATCTCCAAGTCAAGCAGCGAAACTCCCATTAGTCGCTATGCCAGTGTATAGCGTCAGTCGAAACTGTACGATATACGGGAAGGCATGCCAGCAGAGCTACTCTCTGGCGCGTCGAGATAAGTCTTCTGCCAGTTACGCTCATTGCGCTCTCAATGAATACAGATGCTCCATAGCCCATGCAGGTGACAAATAAGCCAACATATATTCTCTTGAGAGAACTTCGACGAAGTTCCCAGTCTTTCTTACACACACGTCGCAGTATCGAGGCTAGGAGCGTGAGACGTCCCTTCATACTCCTAAAATGGGGCCAGAAGAATAATCTCTCACCCACACAAATTCCCAAGTATGTGACATCTGTCTCATACTTGAGAGGTCGTCCCTCGTGCCACACTGGCGGCGGACGGCCTGGACTGAGCACACCTTTCAAAAGCATCATCGATGTTTTCCCGACTGAGACAGTTAGCCCCACTTGGTTACACCATTGCTGCACTATGCGCATATACCGCGTGGTTTTGTCTTCCAATTACGGTCGACTTCGACCTTCAACCAACAACAACAAGTAATCAGCATATGCACACAGATTTCAAGCAGCAGAGAGGTCAGCCAGTAAGTCATCCATAAGAATTTTCTATATAAATGACCCACTATGGACCCATGAGGGCTTCTCCTCTGCACTGACTCTTCCATTTTGTCCCACAACCCATGAACAAATGCATTTCTGCCTGAAAAAACTAGCAGAAAATAAATAAGAAAAATTACTAAGAGCTGAGAAGAAGACAGTTGGCAGATCTTTCAGAAACTAAATACAAGAGGGGGAAGGGCCCAAGCTGGAGGTCATCATAGTTACGAGGCAATCTGAGCATAGGTGAGTGAAAATACACCAAACTCCGTGCAAATGGAACATCAAAAATATTCAACGATCTTGTAGAACGCATAACGCGCCTCACAGAAACCTGGTTGACAAGGCGAGTATCGAGCAAACCACGGCAAAGCCTGTGAAGGAAAGTTTCATCAAGGTAGAGTCGACGCATTTCCAGCGAAGGAATATTGAGGATGGATAAGCGTGATTTATTAAAAATGTAGGGAATATAGAATTTCAAGAAGACGATCTTGGTAAATCTTTTTTGTACAGCTTCTAGCATGAACTTCAAACACTTCAAATAAGGCGACCAAACTGGCGAACAGTACTCAAGGATGGGACAAACTAAACTAGAATATAATTTAACACACGACATAGGATCGGAAAAAATATAGGAATTTCTTAAGATCGAGCCAGAAATACGAGAGGCTTTAGAAGTAATTTCAGAAATATGAACATCGAACTTTAATTTAGACTCAAATGTGACACCCAAGTCCCTGAAGTGCGTCACCGTACATAGGTACGAACTAATTAACGTAAATTGAAAGCCTATAGGGCAAGGGTTATTAGAAAATGAAAGATGGATGCACTTAGAAACATTTAGTATAAGTTGGTTATAAGAACTCCAAGATAAAATGGCATTCAAATCATCTTGAAGCAAAGCACAGTCATTGATTGACGACACTACTTTGAAAACTTTGACGTCATCTGCATAAAAAGGCAGGAGGAGTTGATGAGAACGGATGGTGAGTCATTTATAAACAGAGTGAACAATAGTGGGCTAAGAATGGATCCTTGAGGAACACCAGAAGATGGATAGAAGGGAGTAGAAAGACAGCCTTGAAAAGATACCTGACTGACACGATTGGATTAGTAAGAGGATATCCAGTGGAGCAAATAATCAGGAACGTTGAGAAATTTTGGTTTACTCAACAAAATAGTGTGATTAACTGAGTCAACGGCTTTAGAGAAATACAAATACAAGGTTTCGACTTGTCAACGGTCCTCTATGGCTTTTGAAGTAACGGTCATGAATTCTAACAAATTCGTTGAGGTCGATCGCCTTTTGATAAAACCATGTTGCTCAGGAACGAACGACTCATGAGTAACTGAAGAAAGGTGCAAGTGTACGATTTTCTCCAGTCGTTTGGAGAAAGAGGGTAATAAGGAGAAAGGCCGATAATCGGCAACGTCTGAGGTGCTACCTTTTTTAAAAATAGGAGTTCCAACACGAAGGAAAAGAGCCTGGAGATAAGCTAGAATTAAAGAGAAGGGAAATGGGGAAACAAATAGAAGTAGCTAATGATTTCACAAAATGATTAGGAATAACATCGGGGCCTGAACTAACAGAGTTATCAAGTTCTAAAATAAGGTTCATAACATCTTCTCGATAGCAAGTGAAAGGGAATGAAGATGGCGTGTGTACGATTGGGAATGAAGGGCTATTGCTGGGAGTAGCATTGAAAGTAGAAGAAAACTGAGTTCTAAAAAGTTCACAAATCCCGAGAGGTGAAGTTGCTAAGCAGCCTTTCAAATGAAGCGAGGATGTGATACTTGGAAGAGAATTTAAGAGAGCTTTTATATTTCTAAAATCGTTTTGAATGATTTGAGTTTAAAGAGCCTTCAATACTATGAAAATAAGAAGTTTTAGTGATCAGCATCTTTCTCGTAGCACCGACCTCAGATGACAAAAAGCTAAACATGACTCAAGGGATCTGTCACGTGAAAAACCTTGACGAGCTCGGTCTTTAGCTTGCAAGGCTCGCCCCACATCGACAGTTAACCAGGGATAGTCAGAAGAGTTTCTTATACTGACAAGTGAAGTCGTGTTAGACATGGAAGCGTTTAAGAAATCATAGAAATCGTTACAACAAGTATCCGAGTCAAGACCGCGAAAGAAGGAGGACCAATCAACAGAGTGAGTCGTTTCGGAAAGTTGCTCTTTCCGACGACAACGGACAGAAGCATAAGACATAAAAGAAGAAGAAAGGATGCAGAGCTTGCCACCAACAAGTAGCAAGACCCGATTTAAATACTCTAAGAATGGCTCAATGGGAATACCAAACTCACAATACACACTTACAACAAACTCCCCAAAACTAACTTTCAACCACACACACACACACACACACACTCACACATATATATATACTGCATTCACCCGTCAAATAATGCATAGGCAAGTATTCAACACTCACATCATTGACTACAATAGCTACTTTGCCTGCCCCCCGGGACGCATATACACGCATATCAGAGGGAAAGCCCTTCACAGCCCCATACAGGACCCATGGTTCCTGCAGAACTGCATTGGGGATACGATTTTCATGAAGATATGCTACTAGCTCACACATAACTGCAGAGCTCCTCACACAGTTCAACTGTACGATTTTGTGGGCAGCTACACTAGTGTCTAGTATTCGCCCGTGCATCCTGCTCAGCCTACACTGGACAGATGAGTGCTCTAATTGTATGGCCTGCAGGCAGGCCACGAGTGGCACAATTCCTGGAGTGCAGCGGATTACTGCAACGCGATACACTGTGCCCCACCTGCGAGTAGCAAGAGCAAACTAGACACCCGATGGCTGAATCCCAGACAATGGAAACCTGCGCCAAACGGGTCCTGATGTCGTCATCTATACCCATTTAATTCATACATATGCACTCTTTTACTGCTAAGGGGAGCCTCGATGATCTGCTGGGTGCCGTCCACAACAACATTAGATTTGGCCATCGGTCCCTCACAAATCGGCCTAGAGATGATACGGGTGCCCTTTTCGAAATTTTTCCTGCTGACGCGGTCGCTCAAGCTCGTTTCATAAATGGTACCCATCAGCTCATCATTGCTCAAACAGCAGTCAACTTCGTAAATTACCGCCTACACACCGAAGCGGTCCTTCACCCCAACCTCCAACTGGTTCTCCGCAAATATTACGTTTTACGCTACAACTTGTCGCTCTTGTTCGGACGGCATCCTTATTGTGACACCACCAGCCTTGAGCTTAGACACACCATATACCCTAGCTCCCAACTTAGGATCAACCTCCTTCCTAACTACCTCGACTAATTCTTCGGGTGTCGTCCAACTTTCTTGCTCCGCGTGACCACGCTCCACGTACCCATCGGCTTTGCCTTCGGTGGACGCGGGACAAGGCACGGGAACGTAGCTTCCTACAATACCTTCAAATACGAAGGTGCACTTACTGGTGCACTTGGTTGCTGGGGAGCTACGTTAGCCCGTCGCACTTCTTGTAGTTGCGCAACATAGATATACACCAAATTTCCGTTGACTGTAAGTAAGCATATGACAGACATAGCATACTGTACCAAATAATGCTTTACTTTGGTATCCCACCCAAATTAGTCCGTCTTACCAAAATGACAATGAAGTCGACAACCTCCCAAGTCCGCATCAATAACCATTTTGCCGACGTATTTGACACAAATATTGGACTAAAACGGGGAGATGAGCTGGCCCCTTTGCTATTCAATTTGGCTCTGAAATATGTCATCAAAAAGCTACCGGTCAGGACAAGTGGTACGCTACTGTTCAAGGTGAGCCAAGTTATAGCATTTGCGGATGACATCAATATTTTTTCTCATGGTTGTTAACAGCCACCAAAGAAGTTTACCTGAAATCCGACAGCTAACAGAACTAGTAGGGCTAAAAATCAATGAGAATAAACAAATTCCCATAACTCAGTCGAGGAAAAATATCTCAAATACCCTAAATATCACATTTGATGAATAAAATATCAAAAATGTGGGCAACTTTGTATATTCAGGCACCAAATAACGAGAACCAGTAATGAAAGAGACGAAATATTCCGAAGAATACCGCTCGCAAATGACATATTTTATTCAGTTTTGACGATCTTGAAGACCATCTGCATACACAGGAAAATAAAGCCTCAAGTATACAAATCTGTCATAAGACCTGTGTTATGCTATGGGTGTGAAAGATGGACCCTAACCCAAGCATCTGCAAATATACTCAATGCCTTCAAGAGACCGGTCCTGAGACGAACAATAGAAAATACAACCATGAGCTGTATGAAGTTTTTGACGAGCCCGAGGTTTCAACTATTGTAAGATTGCGGAAGCTGCAATGATCTGACCACATAAATCGTATGGATGAACAACCAATACTTAAAAAGGTATTCCTTGGGAGAATTTAAGGGCGGATACCAGTTGGGAAACCGAGGAAAGGCTGGTCTGACTCCGTTGACGAAGACGGTTCATCGCTGCTCAGATTTCAAAATTGGAGGACGTGGTCAATGGATCAAGACAGCTAGAGGCGCTTATTGCAGAAAGTGATGACCCGAGAGGGGCTGTAGCGCTACGAAGAAGAGGAGATCACCCGCCTTGAGAAGAAAGGATTTTTTTGATTTTATTGCTATTTTGAAAGGTTGTAAGCATCCGAAATATAAAATTTGCAAATAAAAATACAAATACTCGAACCTATGACACTGATAACCTCTTTTTCAGTGAAACCTATAGTTAAAAAATAATTTCACCTCATTGATGTTTCTATACTTTTAGAAAGTTCTTTTGTTTTAACGCATGTTCCTTTAAAAATTCAAATGTTTCTGAAAATGATTGAGATATTGATTCAGTGAAACACGTAAAGGTAAAAGTTTGTAAGTTTAACTTACAATACCTTCACCATTTTCAAATCCCTCCACAATTTTTCGTTAATATAAGAACATCTAAATTTATGACTTTTCAATAATGTAAATATTCTTGATAGAACTTATTCAATTTTTGGAAGTAACTGTTGAATTCAAACTTCTGGTAATTGATTCCCATTGGAGTTGGTTTCACATTTGAGTTTCAATAAACGACTTCACATACGAGTACTATCCAAATGTGGATTTAATTGAAAAGTTAAGTCATTGACAATATTCGTACAGAATGAGAATAAACATGGAAGTTAATTAAGTTTTTGGAGGGGAGCATAGTATTTTAGAAATACAACAAACAAACTTTAACATCTCATATCTAAGGAAGTTCAAATTTTTCCTCACCCTGGAATTACAATGGATTTTTCAAATGGTATTGATATCAAATTATTATTTACTTTCCCGAGTTCTATTGCCTTCTACTCTAAATAATAATTATGAAGCACGCAACTGGAATACAAACTCCTAAATAACTTTTATTCGTTTTGTATAAAGTTTTCTTTTATATTGGAAATTCAATTTGGAGCAAAATTAGAAAGTTTGTAAGGCTTCGGGAATTTCTTTTAGAATTATGTGGGTAGCATTTTATGTCCTTATTTTCGTCTTAAAATAAATGTTCTTATGATTAATCAAAATTATTAGTTATATCTACTTTACAAAATCGATAAATGTAAACGATTGTGTTCGGAATTCATTGATTGATTGATAGTCAGCGATAAAATATATAAGCATGTAAAAACAATTGAGTAATTATGTCTAAGGAATTTTATTGTTCTCCTTGATAGTTTGTATGATTAATTTTTATAACAATACATGCGATAATATCTTGATATGCTTTTATGGTTAATAAAAGGAAGCTTAGCGTTTTATGAGTGTGGTTTCATTAATTTTATGACTTTGTCGACAGCCAAAAATGTCGTTAAATTTTTTCAACCAAATAATACATGAAAGTAACATTTGACCTTAAGAGAAATTAGAAAATTAGTCTGTTGTTTTGTATATCTATAATTTAGGAATTCATACATTCGTTTAAGCACATACTTAAAGCATATACTGGAGACATAGACTGCGTGACGGATCTGGCCGAGGTAGAAGAGGCCATCAAAAAGGAGTTCCCTAGCGTGGGAAGGATCAAAGCGAGACTGAAACCAGAAAACAACAGGGGACAACGCATGGCCATAGTTGACTTGACCGAAAAGGACGCCGAACAATTCCTGAACAAGGGCAAAGTACGAATTGGGTGGGTTGTCTGTAGGATACGGTGAAAAGCAACGCCTCTTCAATGTTTCAAATGCCTTGGTTATGGTCACACCACACAAGTATGCGAAGGACCCGACAGGAGTTCCCTATGTTACAAATGTGGTGAAATGGGACATAAAAGAAAAGAGCGCACGAAAGAGGCACACTGTATTCTTTGCAAGGATGCTGATCCAAAACTTGATTTTGGACACGTCTTGGGATCAGGAAATAGCCGGGTGTTCCAGGAAGCCCTAGCCAAGGCA
Source organism: Odontomyia ornata (assembly GCA_963969285.1). Lineage (NCBI taxonomy): Eukaryota > Metazoa > Arthropoda > Insecta > Diptera > Stratiomyidae > Odontomyia > Odontomyia ornata. The sequence goes on from OZ017741.1 coordinate 37,188,274, forward strand.
AAATCAGAGCTTCGATGACCCGCATCCTGCAACTAAACCTACACCGCAGTTCAATCGCCCAAAATCTGCTTGAGCAGTTTGCGAGGGACATGAAAGCCGACTTCTTGCTGCTGAGTGAGCAACACCATAATAAAAGTCCTGCATTATGGTACTCTGATGAAACTGGTACTGCCGATATCTGGGTTCGGAACAGTGACTTTCAAGCGGAGAGTTGTGGACTGTGGGATGGTTTCGTGTGGGTTCGGTGCTCAGGGATCACCTTCTTTAGTGTGTACCTAACGCCTAACGAGTCGATATCATCTTTCCAAGCCAAGCTTAATGCTTTGGAGGGCACTGTCTCGAACGCAGAGGGTAAAATGCTTGTTGGAGGCGACTTCAGTGCTAAAGCAATCGAATGGGGCATGCCTCAGATGGATCCGCGGGGAAAACGAATCCTGGAAATGGCGGCCAGGACGGCCTTCATCGTACTAAACTCTGGAAACACGCTGACTTTCCGCCGTATTGGCTCTGAGGGAACCATACTGGACGTGATATTTGCCTCGGAGTCCTTAGTGCGGAGGATACACAACTGGAAAGTATTAGAGGACTACTCAGCCAGTGATGATCAGTGCATTCTGCTTGAGATAAGTGATGCTGTCTCCTGACGTCCGTGCTCTCGGCCTCCTACAACTGGATGGAACATTGGAAGAATGGACATCGAGAGGTTCGTCAAGGTTCTCACAGCAGGTAAGCCGCCGCAGGGAGCTTCGGAGGGGACGGAAGAACTGGCAGCTATGAGCATAATTACGACTGCTTGCTGCGCTTCTATGCCCCGTCAAAGACCCCGGCACGGCAAGCCCCCAGTGTACTGGTGGTCTACTGAAATCGCTGAAAAGCGGAGGGAGTGTCATCAGCTTCGGCGTGAGGCTCAACGGGCGCGGAACCGTGACGAGGCATGCGACTGGGTGGCAGCATATAAGTCGGCCAGGAAATGCTTTCGCGAACTGATCAACAGTACAAGGCTCGCTACTGGCAAGACCTAGTGGACAATGTGAACAAGGATCCGTGGGGCCTTGGCTACAAGCTGGTCATGGGGAAACTTGGTGCCCTACGGAAGCCTTGTATACATGACGTGGAAAAGATGGACGTGATGGTGCGGGGAGGAACTACCTAAAGGACCGAAGCCTGCTCTACGACACGACACAGGGCCAATGAAGGACGGAAATTACATCGGGTGTTGCCCAGGGATCTATCCTTGGTCCGGACCTGTGGAACGTGTCTTACGACGGGCTACTGAGACTTGAGATGCCAGATGAGGGGCGCTTGGTCGGCTATGCGGATGATGTTACGGCTCTGGTCACTGGACGCACCGTTGAACAAGCGCAACTTAGGCTAGGTATGCTAATGCGCCGAGTGAGGGACTGGATGACTGCTCGCGGGCTGAGTTTAGCACTGGAGAAAACCGAAGTGGTCATCTTGACAAAAAAGAGAATCCCTAGAGTTAGGATGATCAGTATTGGAGATATACAAATCGAATCGAAGCCAGCGGTGAAGTACCTCGGGCTACTGATCGACTCGAAGATGAGTTTCTCTGAGCAAATCAGGGCAACGGCTGAGAAGGCTGCTTCGGGAATATCGGCCCTGAGTCGACTTATGACCAACGTAGGGGGACCCAGCTCATCAAGAAGACGCATCTTGATGAGTGCTGTAGGGTCAGTGCTACTGTACGGAGCAAAGGTATGGGGTGACGCTCTCAGCAAGGAGGTATACCGAAAAAGTTTGGCACAGGTACAGAGAAGAGGAGCACTGAGAATTGCATCTTCGTATTCAACAGTCTACAACTCAGCGGTGCGAGTGATTGCAGGCATGATACCTGTCACCCTCCTTGCTAGAGAGCGCCACGCTATTTACTTGCGCCGGAACGAGGATGCGACGGAGATAGTTCTCCGCGAGGAGAGGCAGCGTTTGCTCAACGATTGGCAGCAGTCTTAGGTGAATTGCACGAAGGGAAGGTGGACTGCGCGCCTCATCCCGGATGTGAGACCATGGCTAAGTTAAAGGCTTGGTGAGACTGATTTCTATCTGGCCCAGCTATTGAGCAGGCACGGAAGTTTTCAGTCTTACCTGCACAAGATCGGTAAGTCACGGTCTCCCAGTTGTCGGTTCTGCCTAGGAGAGGAGGGCAATGCCTGTCACGCATTATTTGCGTGTACAAAATGGGTCAAGCTGCGAAGGAAACTCTACAGGGAGACGGGAGAGCTCCCCCGGATAATATAGTTGGGGTGATGCTAGAATCAGTTGACAAATGGAACCAGGTGGCACATTATGCTCGGGCAGTCCTAAAATATAAAAGGGGCTCACAGCAGCTGGGGGCGCTGGGGCTGGGGGACTGCTCTACTGGCAATTCCTCTTCCCCTCTCCCCTCCCGCTAGGAAAGGGACTCCCCAGCTTGAAGGTGCCCCACGGCGTAACAAAACGAGACCTGGCCCGAAGTAATGTGTTAAACGGTTCCAGGCTGGGTTCTCAGGTTGACAGGGGAGGTGTTTAGTGGGTAGTCCAGTCGAACATAGGAGTCCCACACTCTGTGCATAAATAGCATTCACCTCCCTACCACAAAATTGCACGTTCAGATATCGACCAGGCATAAATTATTAAGGTATTTGACATGCTCCTAAATGACATCCATGACCTAAGACTTAGAAACCTGTCACCCTTAAATTGTTGGCGGCATTCTTGACCTCAATTTAGGCGATTGGCGATTGGTACTAGACAAACTTCATGAAAGGGAAACAATGCGTTTAGAAAGACATTCGTTCAAACGAAACAGTAGGAATGGAAATGTAATTATAAGCACCAGACTTAGCTAGGTTTAGCTTCATCTCCGCGCAGCATAATATACTACAGAAGGCCTACTCAATGACAGCGTGGATCACAAGACACGCTGTCACTTCATTTGGAACAACAACAAAATCAAAATACCGGTAGTAAATTGTGTGAAGCACCATCAACATCTACCAGTAAGAATAGCAATCAATCAAACACTGCAGATTCTAAATGCAATCGTCATACAACTCCTATGTATACAGAGCATATCAACCCTAAACCAATCGGCAGCTGAAGCCACCACAGAGTCAACTAAGGGTGGTGCTGACAAAACAACATCCAAGGAGATAAAGGAGGAAGAAAACTACAACTCCATAATCGTACCTTAGATTAGGTGATGAATGCAGCCACTGTTAACCCTTTTACACTCAATGGCCTGCTTATGCAAAATAAGAAAACGTCGAGGAAGCATATGGGATGCGAAAACGGTCACATCTACTCGCTGCCCGTGAACGCGTTCAGCGAGAGGCAGAAAAGTCTCACAAAACGAATAGTACAAGTTCAATTACTAAAAGCGATGGCCACCATAAAATAAACCTGAGGATGAGGATAATAGGAAAGATTTGCAATATCAGACCTCAGATCTTTCAGGCAACAAGATCCAATAAAAAATAAAGAGTGCGTAACACATGGCAACAGTTCAACGCATTTGAACACTGGCAGAACATCACATCCAATGTGAGATAATCGGGGAATGCAGAAATTGATCCCATCCAAATAATCGTCACCGTCAATGGCTGGAGGCAATTGCAAAATGCAATTTGGATTAAATTTAAATCAACCTGGACAACGAAAGTTTATCAATATCCGTGAAAAAGAATTAGAGTCTGAAACCAAACAAATGCTTTCAAATGGCCTAATTCGAAAATCTAAATCAACATATAACTCTCCTCTTTGGGTGGTACCCAAAAACATTGATAATTCAGAGGAGGAGTGGAGAATTCTAATAGATTACAGAGAACTTAACGGGAGCACAATTGAGGATACATCTCCAATTCCCAACATCGAAAATATTCTTAACAAGCTTAGTGACGCCCAGCCCTTTACCACGTTGAATTCTGCAAAAGGATTCCACCGAATTCCAGTTGGTGAGCATGATAAGGCTAAAACAGCTTTTTCGACTTTTCATGGTTACTATGATTTTAACTAGATACCATTCAATCTCAAAAACGCACTAGTTTCCTTGGGTGGCTTAATTAATAAAATTTGCATAGTTTACCTTGACGATATTCTTATATTTTCTGCCCCACCGTTATATGGGGGCTACTTCGGCTGAGGCTTCCCCGACCAAAACTAACTTACTCCAAAATTGGCGTGGGCACCACTCGTTTGATCCTCTGAGCCTCCCAAGGGGTCGTCTGAACGAGAAGGCGACCGTCCGGAGCGAAATTAACAACTATACAAATTTTGGGGCTCGTCGCCACTAAGCCGCGAAAATCACCTTCAAAAAGAAACTCTGTCCCGCAGAACGAGTTAAAGTGTTTCACTGCCACACAAAACTCGTAGTTTCCCACCCCAGGGTAACCGAATTTGATTGGAACACTAACGTTCACTGCACCCGCTGAACACTACTACCCCACTTAACTTTTCCAGGTCTTCTTGCCTGGTCAATGTCCTGGGAAAAGAATTCCCGAGCCACACCTATCACAGCTGAAAACGAATATATTTATGTTGTATGGAAAGAAATAAAATCTAAAATTACATTTACTCGACTTGAGTAATATTCTATATTTATTACAACTCGACCAATGCAAAGTAAAATTTAAGCCACTTACATTTATTCCCTGCTCTAATGAGGGGTCCCCTTTCTTCCGTATTCCTGATTATCGCCACCGCACAGCTGTCTCGTCCCAATTTAATGTTCCGGTGTCCAGGGTTCGTCTCCAATTCCTCGTCAATGTTGTTGCTGAGTATTACTCTGTTATACTCGTACCTCGGCCGGTTGCTTGAAAACTCCCAAAGAAAAAGCGCGCCAATCTTACCGGGCTTTGATAACCTCCGGGTTAACGTTTTTCCTCCCGTTCACCTGGAAAATCATGTTTTTGGAGTGGTTTTGTTCCGTTTGTGCGAGTAGTTCCCCTCGTTTGATTTCACTCATAACAAGCTCCATTCGATGGCGATCCTACTGGGAATTAAGTGCATTATCCGCTGAATGCATTTGACTGAAAGTTCAAACTGTTGGTAATGTTTATTTACATCACTACGCGAGATGAGGATTTCGACGATAATTCTAGCTTTGCCCTTTTTCCCCTTGAGCCGGCGCTAATATTTCCTAGTGTTTCTCGTCCCCGCCGGTACTCTAATCGCTGTGTGTGTATAAACGAGATGTGACAATTAAGTAATGAGACTTGTGGTAAACTTGCGATCTTGAAATTCCCTTCCCCTTCCCCGGCATCTTTCCCCTCTCCATTGATATATTTACCATTGCTCTAGCTTGTTTAATTCACCTGCTGCGTCGTGTTGAGTAGACGTGTGTTGGTGGTGCTCATCATGGAAATGGAGAAACAAAATCAGTTGTTGGTTTTTCTATTACGACCCAGAGACCAAACGCCACAGCTCACAATGGTTGTCTCCACACGCTCTCTGCCCAAAAAAAGCTCGCATGATCAAGTCGAAGGTGAAAACGATGATTATTGCCTTTTTTAATAGCCGTCAAATCGTCCACAAAGAATTTTTTCCATCGAGGCAAACCGTAATTCAAGTCTACAATTACTTAGTACTCGAAAAATTGCGAAAACGAGTCAACAGGATACGCCCAGACATCGTTCGTAATTGGATACTTCATCACGACAACACGCCGTGCCATACCGCACGCAGCGTGTCCCAAGGGATCGCCGTATTGCAACAACCGCCTTATTCGCCCAATATGTCACCCTGTCACTTTTTTCGTTACCTAAAACGAAATCGGTGGTCAACGGAAGCCATTTTGAGTCAATTACGGACATCCAGGCGGCCGCGACGAGGGTACTCGCGGACATCTCAGTCAAAGCGTTCCATAAATGTTACGAAGCATGGAAAACGCGCTGGAATCGTTGTATAGCTGCCAAAGGGGACTGCTTTGAAGGGGATGGCAGAGTCGTAGAATAATTTTTAAATATACGGTTTCCATGGAATCAGTCTCATTACTTAATTGTCACATTTCGTATATCCACCAGTTTTAACTAATTTTGGTCATCTAATCTTTTCTCGGGAATGTCGGGATTTTCTTCGTTTAGATTTCCGCGAAGGATTAGTGAATTTGATGCAAATAAGTGTATAGTGCGCTTTGGCACGATGTCGTTAGCTAGTTAGGAGATGAGGAAAGATATTCAGCAGTTGTATTCGTGTTTCTTTCTTGCAGTTTAATGGCTTTATCAGCTTCTCCTTGTTTCAGCTTGTCGTAAATGGCGGTCATTTATTGGTGTGCCAAAGTGAGTTTTTGGTTGATATTTTTAAGCTCATTCATAGCCTCTTGTTTGGCTGAAAACTTATCACGAAGCTCTGTCAATTGTTTTGTGTGGACGTCACGTAGTTTACCTATCTGATATTGAACATTGCGCGTAACGCTTCAGCATTAATTGTTGAAACATGCTCAGCTATTTTTAGTTTGGCACATTCTTCCCGAAAAGCATCGATTTGTTTTTCAAGAGTTCACTTTTTGTTCTCAGACTCTCGCATTGATTCCTACAGTGACTTCAATCTGGCTTTATGTTGTGAGCTCAACAAACTGCATTTGCCTAAATCCTTTTCATATTCAGAAACCTTTTTATTTGAATCTGTTTGTAACGCCTCCAGATTCTGACATCTTGTGCGATATTTTTAGCTTCTGATTTGATTTTACTAGTATAAAGTCGAGTCACAGTGAATTTCTCTTCAATCTTACCACCTGGATCAGGTGTATTCATCTCCATCTCACTAATACTATCCGTGCATAAGGATTGTCCAATATTCCACCGATCACGCAAAATATTCAAGAGCATTCCATCAATTCGTTTCTTAGGATGCGCTGACATATCTTTCAACTGTTGCAACTCCGATGTAACGACATTCAATGTGGCCTATTTCTGTTCTAATTCCTCGTTCATAGTATCAATATCTTAGTTTTTGGTCTCGATTTGTGGTGATTTTTGATCGTAGCTAACAGTCAATTCTTCTAGAGCTTGAAGTACGTCTTTCACCTCCTCCTTAGCACTTTCGTTTTCTTGTTGCTGCTACTTTTAATTTACGTTATGCCTCAAGTTTGCGCTTTACTCGTCCTTCGCTTGCCACCAATGAAGTGTTAAATCCGCGAGTGTCTTTCTTTGGTAAGCGTGCCGTTGCTGCCTCAGCAGCATCTCTCGGCTCTCGGCTGCTGGATCTGCATGAGTGTGAAGATGTTTGCGGCGGGATCGTTAAGTTTGTGTGTGTTTGTGTGCTTGGCCGTCGAGTTCGGGTTTGACGACACCCTCACGTTAAGATCCGCACTCAAAATCGTTTCCCTGTAAATTTCGATAGCACTCAGGCTCGAATTTGAATCAGTCAAATTAAAGGGTTTTCCAATAAGAAGTATTATTTTGAATAGCACGCTGTTTGAATGGATCTCACTTTTAAAGCTGCCATTTTTGACATTTGACAAGTAAAAACTACGCCATTAATAAAAATGGAACGATACACGCTTCAACAACGCATTAAAATTATTAAAATTCACTATAAAAATGGTGAAAATTTGGCAGAGACGGTTCGTAAAACTCGAATGTTTTTGGGTCGTCATGAAGCACCTTGTCGGACCACAATACAGAAATTGGTGGGAAAATTCGAGGTTTTGGGACAACTTAATGAATTGAAGAATAAAACCTGTGCACGTTACTCAAGAACAGCCAAGAATATTGCTGCTGTAGCCGAAAGCGTTGAAGAAAACCCAGGTTTGTCCATTCCTCGTCGTTCTTTGGAATTAGGAATTCAGCAAACGTCATTATAACGTATTTTGCATAAAGATTAACGTCTTAAGGCTTATAAAGCTCAGTTCACACAAGACCTCAAGCCGGTCGATCATCAACAACGTCGTGGTCTTTGCTGATTGGGTCCTTGAAATGCATGAAAATGAACCGGAATCCCGTCGAAAAATCATCTTGAGTGATGAGGCCCATTTCCACCTCGGTGGCTTCGTCAACAAGCAAAATTGTCGCATCTAGGGCTCGGAAAATCGAAGAGCTATTATTGAGAAGCCTCTCTACGAGTATCCTGAATGTGTGACTGTTTGGTGTGGGTTATGGTCCAGCGGAGTCATTGGACCCTACTTTTTCGAAAATGAGGCTGTAGCAACAGTCTCGGTGAATGGGTTGCTCAATTGAGAGATGATTGACGATTTTTTCATGGCTGGGATTGGATGGTATTGATCTGGATACCGTTTACTTTCAACAAGACGGCGCTACATGCCAAACAAGCAACGAAACCATTGGTATTTTATGGGAAAAGTTTCCGGACCGTGTTATCTCTCGAAGAGGTGATCACAATGGCCACCGACTTCTTTGATTTAACACCTTGTGATTCCTTCCTTTGGGGACACATGGAAGAAAAGGCCTACTCCAATAGCCCAGTGTCGATTCAAGACCTCAAAGATGGAATTCGTGAGTGTTGCGCAGGAATGATCAAGAAAACAAAGGAAACGAAACAGCGTTACAACAAAGAATAAAATAAAAAAAACGTGTTTACTCGTTGACGGTCAAAAACAGACTGGTTTATTGTGTAATGAACTGAAGAACATGAGATGACTACGTTATAGAATTCAAACAAAGAAAATAGATCAGAGAGAGTAGAGAACGCATACATTAACACTCCCACTCGTTCCTCACCTCTCAAAAGAATACAAATTATTTTATATTTAAAGTATTACGTAGCTTCATAAAGGTTTCACGATTAAGTCCTTTGGTGAATAGATCTGCAAATTGGTCTGAACTACCAATCTGCTTAATCTTGATTTTGTTGTCAACAACCAATTACCTCGAATAGTGAAATTTGACTTCTATGTGTTTCGTGCGACGGTGAAATACTGGATTTTCTATTAATTTCTTCGCTGCTACGTTGTCAGTATACAAGATAGTTGGCTGTTGTTGCTTACAGCCTATAGATTCTAGAAGTAATCTAGCCCAAATTACTTCCTTTTACCGCATCGTGAGTAGCTACGTACTCGGCTTCAGTTGTCGATGTCGCTACTATTGTTTGCTTCCGTGAAGACCACATCACGGGGCTACCATTAACCGTTAAAACTACACCACTGACACTTTTTCTAGTGTCTAGGCATGCTGCATAATCAGCATTACCATATGCATCCAGTCTGCATACATCGTTGCCCTTAAATGACAGTCCGATGTCCAAAGTACCTCGTAAATACCGTAGGACACGTTTTGCTGCTTGCTAATGCTCCATTGATGGTCGTTCCAAGAATTTTGATAACGTGGAAACAGCGAATGTAATATCGGGGCGTGTACCAACAGATAAGTACATCAATGCACCAATTAGTTGTCGATAGGGTACATTTGCGACTTCTCCGGTATTTGCCACAAGTTTCGCATTGCTTTCGTTGAGATCGTCTTGCAGTCGGACATGCCAAATCGTTCCAAGATAAGTTTGGCATATGCTGACTGAGATATTCAAATAATAGAATCGGTCTCCTTTTGGATTATATCAATACCCAGATAGCAGCTTGCAATATTGCTTTTAATTTCGAATGTATTGCTCATTTTTAGCAGCAGATCTTCAACGTCAGACTCGAGTCGACCACATACAAGTCCGTCATCGACATACAGCACCACCAACAAATTGCCACCTTTGCCAATGTATAGCATGGGTCAGCAGATGACTGCATCAACCCAGATTGCTTCATAAAATGATCGAATTTGATATGCCATTGTCGAGGAGCTTGCTTTAAGCCATACAAGGCCTTCCGTAAAAGATGAACTTTGCCTGTTCCATCGTCGAAACCATCAATCTGCTTCACATATATTTCTTCTGCTAGTTCGCCATACAAGAACGCTGTTTTGACATCGATTTGGAGTACTCGATACTTTTTGGCTGCAGCAACTGCTAACAAAGTACGAACTGATTCAAACCGTGCCACCGGTGAAAACGTATCATCGTAGTCGATTCCCTTACGCTGACCGCAACCACGCACCACTAAGCGTGCTTTGAAGCGATCTACAGTTCCATCAGGGTGTGTTTTGATACGATACACCCACCATGTTGAGATAGCTTTCTTACCACTAGGCAATTCGACCAATTGCCCAAGAGCACCATGATCGCTTAATGATTTCATCTCGTCTTTCATACAAAGCTCCCACTTGTTAGCATCGGCACAAGACCGAGCCTCTGATACGCTGTTAGGAATGACAGTATCTGCAATGAAGGCACAACCGGCATTTAGCAGTTCTGCCATATTTACGGAACGAACATGGGATCTTGTCCTTTTCGAAATCGGAGCTTCCTCAATAGATCGACTTCTCGTTCGAATCGGTGAAATATTCGGTAGATTATTGTCATCGTCAATCGCATCGTCAATATCATCAATGTTTGAGCCATCACTGACTCTGATTGGCTCGTTGATAATATCAACGGTTTCTGGCGTAGTTCGCTTCGCAACAGTTTCTGCATTTTCGCTCGTCACATATTGAGTTTTCCGTAAATGAGTATCTTCTTCTACAAATACGACGTCACAACAGGTAACTACTTTGTTAGTACCAGGACGCCACAATCGATAGCCTGCAGGCGCATACCCAACTAAACGCAAAATTTCCGCTTTTGGTTCTAGTTTCGACCGCTTCGATTCATCAATCAGAGCGTATGCCTTGCAACCAACTGTTCGTAATTTTGTAAGCTCTGGTTTTCGTCCGTACCATACTTCAAATGGTGTAAGACCGCGAAGACGATTGAGCGGTATCACGCAGCGTAAGTTAGCTGCAGTTGATAAAACTTCAGCCCAAGCTTCGTATGGCAAGCCATTACACAACATTGTGCGTGTCGATTCTAAACAAGTTCGATTTTGCCGTTCTGCACGACCATTCATCTGTGGACAATATGGCACTGAGTTTTCCATTTTAATCGAATGCCGTAAAAGTAAATCACGCATTGGTTTCCCCGTAAATTCACTCGCGTTGTCGCATCTGACCCGGCGAATATCATGTCCGACAGATTTAGAATTTATGGTCAGTCGTTCAAGCGCGTCGACTACTCTGTCTTTTGTTTTTAAAGGTTCGGCAAAAACACTTCCACTATAATCATCAGTAAATAAGACCGCGAAACGATTTCCTCCACAAGACGGCACTTTCATCGGACCGATAATATCGAAATGGATAAGTTCTGCGCACTTTGTTGCTCGCTTCTCATTTTTTACATATGGTAGGCGATGCATTTTACCTAATATGCATGACTCACAAAATGTGTTTTCGTTCGCGTCGCAGGTAGAGTTATCATTTTTACTGTCTTCTTGCCCTTCAACTTTAATGTTTCCGAACAAATTTCGTTTCAACATTTCACGAACCGCGCGATAATTCGGATGACCCAATCTTTCATGAAGTTGTCGAACACTTACAGACGCGACACATGCATTCGACGGTTGAACTTCTTCATAGTCCATTTCAAATAGGTTGTTGTTTACTTTCCAGGCACAGCCGACTATTTTACCATGTAATTTCAATACGGCTTTAGATCCTTCGGCTTCGTGTCTAGCACCCTTCTTCGAAATGAACGAACCTAACGACAGAAGTTTTCGTTTTAAGTGCGGTACATGATAAACCTCTCTGATCGTTACGAGACCAGCCGACTTAGATACGAATTGTAGCGATCCCTTGCCAACTGCATAAATTATATGATCGTTTGCTACTGCGATAGGTTTCTCGTCTCTGCATAGCGGCACATAGTTGAACATGTTCGAGCAATCGTTTGTCATGTTGTCTGACGCTCCGCTGTCTAATAGCCATTTAGAGTTGTTGTTGTGTGTGTTAGATGCATTGAATACAACATCTTCAGTGATTGCACATTTCGCATCCGTGCCGTAAGTATTCTTCTTGTTCTTTCGGCGATAACAATTTTTAGCCATGTGGCCAAGTTTGCCACATTCAAAGCATTTTATTGCTTTCCGTTTAGGCTTACTTGCATACAATGCTTCGTTTGGTTCGACGTTGTTGGTACCTGCACCTGGTTGCAGTTAGTTTTCGATTATCTCTAATTGTTCACGCAGCTTGTCAAAGGATAACGAAACTCCTGATGCGGCTGAAATCATGTTCGTCTGCTTGAAAGTGGTGAATTTTGCAGGTAATTCGTTGATAACTTTGGCTACCATGTGTCCGTCGGTTATTTCATCGCCAGCTGTATGTAGCCTTTGTTTCAAAACGGACAATTCAGAGCAAAAGGCACCGACACTTTGGCCTTCTCTGAATTTCTTGCCCATAAATGCCTGAGCCAACAAATATTTATTTGTTTCGGTTTTCGCTTCGTACAGCGATTTGATTTTTACGAACATTTCTCTTGATGTCGTACACTCACGAATAACCGCGTGATCATTCGCGTTCAGGCCTGCTGATAATATGCGTCTCGCTTTTGCATCCCACATCTTCCATACTCGGAGATCAGCAGCTACTTGAGGCTTAATTACGACGCCATTAGCAACCTCGTCAACACCACACATTTCCAAAGACGCGTTGACTTCGAAAAGCCACTCTTCGTATGTCGCCTTGCTGAGTTTCGGAACAGAAATCTTTTCTTCTTGTCCAGCCATTATCAAATTTCAAAAAAAAAAGTCCAACACAAAAGAAACCACAATGAAATACAAATGTCACTATGTCTGTAAAATACGATCCCGATTTTACACTTATTAAACTTTCGATTTTTGCACTAGAACTGGACCAATAACCTGTTGCGCAGGAATGATCAAGAAAACAAAGGAAACGAAACAGCGTTACGACAAAGAATAAAATAAAAAAACGTGTCTACTCGTTGACGGTCAAAAACAGACTGGTTTATTGTGTACTGAAGTGAAGAACATGAGATGACTACGTTATAGAATTCAAACAAAGAAAATAGATCAGAGAGAGTAGAGAACGCATACATTAACAGTGAGGCTATCGAGGACATAGGGCAGCCACTTCGTAATTTGGTTATGGAAAACTTCATGAAAAGGATATGGTATTGTAGGCATCGTCGTGGTGATTATTTGCCTGATGTTATTTTTCACAATCAGTGGCATACCTTTTTCATCCCGTTATTTGTGAAATACAATTTCATTCATATGGCTGCAACAGCTGGCGTGACAATAGGCCATCCTCTCAGCCCAATTTTTCAAGACATTGTTTATGATTTCGGGACCTATCTGAGCAATGGTTTGTTGAATATTCAATTTCAGTGCTTGAATTATTTGTGAATTTTTTGCATAACATCGATCTTTCATAGCGCCCTATAAAAAGAAATCCAACGGTGTCAAATCGCAGCTTCGAGGCGGCAAAATCGACATTGCAAAGGTGCCTGATTACATGATTTCCGAATGTTGTGCGCAAAAGATCGATTGTTTGATGAGCTGTATGGCATGGCGCGCCTTTTTGCTGATATCAAAGGTCAGTCAAGTCCAAATTCTCAATCTCCGGCCACAAAAAGCCGGTTACCTTTGATCCTAAAATTTTGAAAAAATCATGGAAATAGGTCTTTTTGTGTTAGTAGGCGACCAACAAATACCTCAAGAGTCAAAATTTGATAAAGTTTGTTAATGATAGTACATTTTATGAATTTTGGATTTTTTCCTACAAAATCATAAGGGGACCCTTAAATCTACCAAATGAATAATATTAGCATTTACTATTTCCTTACTAATAAATGGAGCATAAAATAGTTCCTTAACATACGAGTACATATGCAAGTTTCAAATTTCATGCTGCAACGCAACTTAGCCAGTTATTGGGCACCTTTAGGACCTCATATCTACCAAAGTCCTTAAAGTGAAGTTTTGCAGCCCCCAAACATTTTTACGATATTAACAATGATGCGAGGCTCGTGCTGATCAGCAAGGGGAAGGGAAATCCTGAATCGCCGTCTGCATACCGCCCGTTATGCATGCTAGACACGGCTGAGAAAGTGCTAGAGAAACTCATCAACGGAAGACTCACTGACGCGATTCGTGCTGCTGGGGACCTATCTCCTCGGCAGTACGGCTTTAGAGCAGGACGTTCTACCGTTGATGCGATTGTAGAGCTGGTGAGCGCGGTCCAAAAGGCAGAGGCATATAGTCGCACCAAGCGACGGATCGTCCTGTTGGTGACACTCGACGTCAGGAATGCCGTCAACTCCGCTAGATGAGTGGATATTCTGGACACGCTGGAAAACTCTTTTCAAGTTCCAGAATGTCTAATGCGGCTTTTGAGGAACTACCTAAAGGACCAAAGCCTGCTCTACGACACCAAACAGGGCCAACGAAGGATGGAAATTACATCGGGTGTTGCCCAGGGATCTATCCTTGGTCCGGACCTGTGGAACGTGTCTTACGACGGGCTACTGAGACTTGAGATGCCAGATGAGTCGCGCTTGGTCGGCTATGAGGTTGATGTTGTGGCTCTGGTCGCTGGACGCACCGTTGAACAAGCGCAACTTAGGCTAGGAATGCTAATGCGCCGAGTGAGGGACTGGATGACTGCTTGCAGGCTGAGTTAAGCACTGGAGAAAACCGAAGTGGTCATCTTGACAAAAAAGAGAATCCCTAGAGTAAGGATGATCAGTATTGGGGACATACTAATCGAATCGAAGCCAGCGGTGAAGTACCTGGGGCTACTGATCGACTCGAAGATGAGTTTCTCTGAGCAAATCAGGGCAACGGCTGAGAAGGCTGCTTCGGAAATATCGGCCCTGAGTCGACTTATGGCCAACGTAGGGAAGACGCCTCTTGATGAGTGCTGTAGGGTCAGTGCTACTGTACGGAGCAGAGGTATGGGGTGACGCTCTCAGCAAGGAGGTATACCGAAAACGTTTTGGCACAGGTACAGAGAAGAGGAGCACTGAGAATTGCATCTTCGTATCCAACAGTCTCCGACTCGGTGGTGAGAGTGGTTGCAGGCGTGATACCTATCGCCCTCCTTGCTAGAGAGCGCCGCGCTATTTACCTGCGCCGAAACGAGGATGCGACGGAGATAGTTGTCCGCGAGGAGAAACAGCGTTCGCTCAACGATTGGCAGCAGTCTTGGGTGAATTGCACGAAGGGAAGGTG
The DNA here is from genome assembly GCA_963969285.1 of Odontomyia ornata. Classification (NCBI taxonomy): domain Eukaryota; kingdom Metazoa; phylum Arthropoda; class Insecta; order Diptera; family Stratiomyidae; genus Odontomyia; species Odontomyia ornata. The sequence continues at coordinate 37,203,332 of OZ017741.1, forward strand.
GACTGCGCGCCTCATCCCGGATGTGAAACCGTGGCTAGATCGAAGGCATGGTGAGACTGACTTTTATCTGACCAAGCTTCTGAGCGGGCACGGGTGTTTTCAGTCTTACCTGCACAAGATCGGTTAGTCACGGTCTCCCGATTGTCGGTTTTGCCCAGGAGAGGAGGATAATGCCTGTCACACATTTTTTGCGTGTACAAAATGGGTCAGGCTGTGAAGGGAACTCTACAGGGAGACGGGAGAGCTCACCCCGGATAATATAGTTGCGGTGATGCTCGAATCGGTTGACAAATGGAACCAGGTGGCACATTATGCTCGGGCAGCCCTAAAATATAAAAGGGGCTCACAGCAGCCGGGGGCGCTGGGGCTGGGAGATTGCTCTACTGGCAATTCCTCTTCGAAGGCGCCCACGGCGTAACAAAACGAGACCTGGCCCGAAGTAATGTGTCAAACGGTTCCAGGCTGGGTTCTCAGGTTGACAGGGGAGGTGTTTAGTGGGTAGTCCAGTCGCGTATGGGAGTTCTACACTCTGTGCCTAAAGCATTCACCTCTCTACCACAAAAAAAAAATGATGCACGCGCAAAAAGTCAGCCATTACAATTTGGCGTACGTCGGGCAGGGTGCAAATTTTATCTAAAATCGGTCTGTAAAATCTTAGTCCTTCCTCTGGAGTCTGGTATTTTAAATACTCTTTTATAATCATATAAAATAAGTACTCAAATAATGTATGTAAATTTCAGCTTATATTATGACGTAGCTAAGGTCATTTTTTTGACACTTTTAATGGACCTTGTATCTGTCACATATGCCTGTAGTCAAGGGTTTCATCCCCTGAGTAGTCTAATCTACAGTTTAATGAATGTTTGGTAGCCGCTGACTCTCACTCTGTTTCTATATTTTTCCCACTATTTTCATTTATTATAAGGTTAAATGAACAATTCATTAGATAGTAGTACGTACGAGTATTCCACCTGAACTAAATAAAAGTTAAGGGTTATGGAAAATCAATGAAAATACCTGAGATAAATCTTGCCTTGGATAATACAAACCAGGATACTATGAGAAACAACCCAATTGACTACTTTTACTTTCTTTTTTTCTATCTTTCAGGCTCATTGAATAGCGAGTGGCTGTTTTATTAGTGTACACAGAAAGATGGCTAAGATAGGATAGGACAGGATAGCATAGTTTGGTGTACTAACAGGACAGCGACGAAGACAGTGAGAACGAAACGACGACAGGATGTTTGCTTTAGTTGATCCTTATTTTGTGCATTGTTAGCATAGCATTATGTGTACTCGATCCACTTGTACTGAACGTTGGAAGTGAAAAAGAAGGATACATTCAATTGAGTTGAGTTCTTGTCATTCTGCGACAGGTGAAACAAGACATAATACTGAAGGTAAGCAAAAAAATTTTACTATTGTTATGTTGTCCTCTGATTAGATGGCAAAAAGCATTCACAATTGGAATTTATGGGTGTATTGGATGTCAAGCAAAAGGTGGTAATTTGGATCGTTTGAAATTTGTATTTGGTCAGTTTGAGTCCGAATGAGTTTGGATTTGATTTGGTAGCATTGGATTTTTGTAACTTAGAAAAAATTTCGATTTTTAAGATAATTTTCTCGGAAAAAGTTTCTCTTTTGCTGAAATTACTTTATATTGTCGCGTGTTATGGTTCGCAGCCAATAATTTTCATGTTCCAGGAAAGTGAAAACGCAATGTTTTTTAAATTAAATGTAAAGAATTTATTTACTAAAAATGCACAATCACTCATTTAACTATTTCACAAATTGTCTATTAATTTTTATTTCAACTGTTTATCACTTCAATATTGCTTTTTACTTCGCACTTCACTCTATCGCAGTTTACTATATCGCGGTTGTAATGAATCCTCCCATTCATTCAACTCGCCTTTATATAGGGTCTCTAGTCATTCAATTCATTTCTCGTACATTGGCGAATTGCCTGGAATATTCGAGCAGCTTAATGAATGGGCAGTGACTCGCTTTCAGATATTGATCATGCTTGGTGGGTTTTCGAGTACATTCGTTTGTTGATGTTCTTAATGGTTGTGAAAACAATTGCGACAGTGGCTCGCAGAATTATTTATACATGTAACAATATGTATATATGTATATATAGGTTGGTCCAACCAAAACGCACTATTTTAATTTAAATAAAACAAAAAGTTTTCAGAAAATTAAGTTAATAATTTTTTTGACCATTATAGAAGGATCTATGACAATTATGTGTGAAACAAAATATCACTTAAATGCTCGTCACGGCTGTGGTGGCATACTTCTATCCAATGGTCCATATTTTCAATGACTCTGAGACATAGTTGAGGTTCAATGTCGTCAATGTGCTGAATTATCTCATTTTTTAGCTCTTGAATTGTTCTTGGCTTTTTGATCTACACTTTTCCTTTTAAATATCCCCAGAGAAAGAAATCCAACGGTGTCAAATCACATGATCATAGCCGCAACGTGGGATAACACGGCCATTGTTTCGTTGGCTGTGTGGCACCATCCTATTGGAACCACATATCGTCCAGATCCATAAGCTAAATTCCTGGCACAAGAAGTCCGTTATCATCTCGCAATAGCGAACACTATTCACGGTAACTGCTTGGCCGTACTCATTTTCGAAGAAGTATGGCCCGATGACGCCGCCGGCCCATAAACCACAACAAAGATTCACTCTTTGTGGATACATCGACTTTTTAACAATCACTCGTGGATTCTTATTTGCCCAAATGCGAAAATTCTGCATGTTAACGAATCCAATGAGGTGAAAGTGTGCCTCGTTCCTGAAAATGATTTTCTTTGTAAAGTCACCACTCCTTCTGTCTATTCAACCAACCATTCGGCGTATTGCTGGCGCTTGAAATGGTCAGTAGGCTTCAGCTCTTGAGTCGATTGAACCTTGTAAGCGTGTAGATTAAAATCTTTATTCAAAATTCACATCAGTGATGTTCCTGAGATGTTCAATTGTTGGGCACGACGACGAGTGGAGGTTAACGGCTCTTCTGCCTCACTATCGCAATCAACAGCAATAATTTCCGCAAAACGAACTTTCTTACAGACCCGATTTGCTGAAATTTGTGCACAATTCTACCGATCGTGGACACATTTGGTCGATTATGCTCACCAAAAAAATCACGAAGTGCACAAAATGCATTTGGATTAGAACGCCCATTTTTGTCATAGGCTTCAACAACCTTAACGCGCTGCTCAATTGTATACCTCTCCATGGTTGAATTTGTCAAATACTGAAGCAAAGAAATGTCAAATTAAATTGGGCGAGTAACTTGACGTTAAGGTGTGACTCACAATTAGCATCGTGCATTATGGTTGGACCACCCTTTATAATTGAATCTCTAAAGTGGGATGGTGAGGGTCCGGCTTAACATAAGAAGAAGCAGTCACAACATCATTCGGAGTGTTCAAATTTCCCGTTAAGGCATTTTGACTTCGAAACGCCACGCAAACGTTTCAGCGGCTGCTGGATTCTGTACTCCAGGGAATTAATATCGCTTTTGTTTACTTAGATGACATCCAAATCGCATCGTCTACAACCGACGAGCATGAAAATGTCCATATTGACATTGTGGGACCGCTACCGCCATCCAAGAGGCAAAAGTACATACTCACCCAGTGGCTGGAGGCAGTACTCATCATCAACATCTCAGCAGACACAGTAGCAACTGCTTTCTACACGCACTAAATTTCACGCTTTGGTTCACCTGCAGCAGCTTAAATCCTCGTCAGCCGAACACCACCGCAAAGATAGTACTATTGTGTCCAAAAAATAAGGTGACATTTGAATTTAAAACTGCGCCCGTCGAAGGATTTGAAGAAATATTTTTTTTAGGTTGGTAGTACTGTCAGTGACATCTATGTCAAATTTACATGTCAAAATATTCATTGGTGTTTGAGATACGCATCGTTTTGTGAGCTGCTAAAAGGGAGCTTTTTGTTTTTTGCGACGTCGAAATTTGTTGAATTTGCATTAAATTTTGTTTGCGGAATCAATTTTCTGCTGCAGATACATTGAGGATGGTGCAGAAAGCCTTTGGTGATGAGACTATGTATGAAAAAATGTTTACAAGTGATATAGTGGGTGAGAACGTGTCGAAGACGAAGAGCGACCTGGGCGACCAGCAACCTCTTCTCTTCTTCGATTATCCTGGTGTTGTGCATTATGAATTCCTTCCGCCGGGCCACACAGTCAACAAGGAATATTATTTGCACGTTATGCGCCGTTTGCGTAACGCTATCCGCCTAAAAAGGCTGGAATTGTGGAAAGACAATTCTTGGTTTTTACACCACGATAATGCACCATCCCATCATGCACTCGTAGTTCGTGATCATTTCGCCAAAAACTCAATCCATATCGTTCCGCGACCACTGTATTCACCTGATCTGGTGCCTTGTGACTTCTGGCTGTTCAGCAAGCTCAAAAGACCGCTCCGAGGACACCGTTTTGATACGATAGAGGAGATTCAAGCCGCAGCGAAGACGGAACTGAAGGCCATCCCGGAAACGACGCGTATCTCAAACACTAACGAATATGTGGGCATAAATGTCACTGACAGTACTACCAACCTAAAAAAAAAATTCTCCAAGTCCTTCGACGCGCTCAGCTTAAATTCAAATGTCACCTTATTTTTTGGCCACTGTAGTAGGGAGTACAAATTAATTTGGTCCGTTTTTTTACGGTCAAAAACGCATTTATTTCAAAATAAAAAGAATTAAAAGATTAATCAACGTATCGTCCATCGCTCGTTACTACTTTTTCCCACCTCTAAGGCAATTTTTGAATTCCCCCTCGAAAAAAATGTCTCGTCTTTTGAGGTGATCCAAGTTAGAAGCCAATTTTCGATTTCTGCAAAAGTAGTGAACCGATGACCTGCCAATTCGTGCTGAATCCGTCGGAACAACCAGTAATCAGAAGGAGCAATGTCCGGAGAATACGGCGAATGTGGCAAAATATCCCACTTGAGCGTTTTGTTCATCTTTAAGGACTTGCATATTTGTGCACGCGACACGTGTCGAGAAACTGAAAAAAAACTCGACAATCCTCTTACCCGGGAGCTCACCATGAAATCGATAGAATTAGCTGCAATGTTTTTATCATTTCTATCAATGGGAAAGAATGCCAAATATCAACGGAAAGGCTGAAGCCGGCATACAGAACATAAAACGACGAGGACATACTCGTATCAAGTTTGGTGCAACCTACCATTAAAACTTGTGCTGGCCCAGAGGAGAAAATTCGATTCACGACAAACTAGCAAATGTCAAAATGAGCCAATATCCACACATTTGTTGGTGGATCCTGTAGGAACCACACAGCGACGCTAGCGCACCTAATAACCTGGAGCGGAGCTAAAGCAGACAAGAAGTCAAATCGACCCTTCTCGATCCGAATGGTCAACCGACCAGACGCTTTAACCAGCGTGATCCGTGGTTCATTCAATTTAAATGATTTTATTGTACGTGTTGTGCAAAGTTAAATACACGTTGTTTTCATTAACCCTGCGTTTATTTATCGCACGTCATGCACAAGACGCTACACAAGACTGTACAAAATTGTAAATATTGTCTTTGTCTTGTAGAAAAAAAAAATAAGAAGAAGAAAGCACTGACGCGTGATCAAAAAGCGCACCACGGGAAAGTACTGAAAACTTGTCTTCGAACCTTACACGTTTGCCTTAAAATAAACACTGTAGACACAAGAAATAGTTAAACAAAGACACAGTGAAAGCTTAAGATGACTGTTGAAGCGGATGTGAATAGTTGTAGTTAGTTAGATAAAAGTTAGAGTATCTCATTGCCTTGATCGAGTGTATCGGCACTCGGTCCCCCAGCTGCGATGCGTTCTGATTTTAAACCAGCACTTATCATAACTGAACGGGCTTATAGTCCGTCTGAAGAAGAACCACTCAAAACAAATCCCGTTGTCGCCAACGAGACTCGAACCACCGACCTTCGGCTTATGGAATGAATGCTCTAACCACTACACCAAGTGGACGAAAATTGTCATTTCACAGCTTATAAGAGTAATCTTTGACATTAATCTGTTTAATCAACATCTCCTGAACACTTAGTTACTCTTGTAATAAAATGTCCTTCCAAAATCAAATCCAATCAAAATTAATAAACATTCATTGAACCGTTCATCTCTATTGAGAGCATTTATTAAATTCACTTGACCACGCACCATAATAGTATTAGCCTGCCGAATTCTATTAAATCTCTCAACAGACTTTCAACTTGGGACCAATCAGGACTTAAACTAATAGAAATCCACTCAATGTACTCCCAAACACATATATTCACTGCTCACAGCTTAGAGTTACGTTACCTCACGTTACACTGCAATTTAATCAATGTTTAATGTGTGCCAGGACATCTTAATTCCAAATTGCTGTAGAAGCCTTAGTCGATACACAATATCCCAAATGCGAGTACATATGAAAGTGTTAATAGATAACAAACCCAAGGACAACATTGAATTTACCTTGAAGCGTGTACACAATGTTCAATCGAAGGACGTTATATTTATAGATGCGAAACCAGGACAAATTCGAACGCCTCAAGCGTAACAGATCATCCTACGGCAAATGCATTCAGTTTGCACATGGAAGGGATTCATCTTGTTGCTGTTTTGTTATTACTATGTAGGCGTTAATTACATCTTGCCCAAAGGTGCAGCGAGTTCTGTAGGTAGTTTGTAATTAGTAAAGTAGCAGAAGAGGATTTACACATCGCCACATATGAATGATAATAACACGCTTCTGTTTCTGATTGGCTGGGAGTTGTTGCATACAAAAGGATATACAGGATTTTCAGATTGAACTTGTTGGGGATGTGTCTTAATCCTTAGAAGAGGAATTGGAAAATAGTTCAATCTTCAAGCTAATCCTTAGTTTCGAAATGATCATAAACCTCAATTTCGTAAACGCAAACTAAAGTATCCTTCACCGTTTTCACGTTTAAACTGCAATAGACTACCCCTAACGAAATTTTTCGCTTCACTAGGATTAGCTAGTACGAGTATATCTCATGTATCGATGACATGCTCAAATTTTCTCTCAATGAATGGTAAAAGATTGGAGAAAAGTAAAAACAAGGAACAAGCTCGTTCAATACAAAATCCTGTATTTGCACTTTCATCAAAAGTTATTGGTATCGGAAAGCAATTTGTGCTGGTGGTTCATCCTGGCTCTAAAACGAAGAAAAATTCTTGGCAAATACGTAGTGCACATACTAAATAACGGCGAATAAAAATCCAACAAAAAATCCTCACCAAATGTGCAAAATAGAGAGTTTTGCTGCGTTGGCTGCATCGTTGACTTAGAAAAATACATAAAGTTCTAGCTGAATGCAAGGATAAGGGTAGTTTTAAACTGCATCAGAGGAAATACGGCTGAGAGTAAAACTCAGCAGAAAAAAAAAAACTTGGAAATGAAGAGAGAACGGGTCAGTGTAAGAGGTAGTAGTTTGATGCTTTCTATTTGCTCTACTGACTTCATTAGACGTAAATTAAGGCAAATCCTTTCTATAGTCCCGGCCGGATATTGTGGCTTCTAACATAAGGGCTAACCACTAGAGTTGGTGGTGAAGTATGTACGCGTAGTTTTCATTCTTTCCGGGAGAGGTTTGTATCAGTAGCGAGATAAAATTATACGCAATGGAGTTTCAGGACTTCAATCGGAAAAAATTTATAATTTTCAAAATTTTTTTTAGAGAGGCAAATTTCCTAGAACAAAACCACAATTTAATTGACTAAGCTCATATGCGGCAGCTTGCTACCGTCCTTAAATTGGTAAATCCAGTTTTCTTGGACGGAAGGGTGCAAGAGAAAGAAACATTGACAATGCACCCTTCTTGTCTCAGAAAACTCGATTTATCTGTTTGAGGATGGCAGTAAGCTGCCGCGTATGACTAAATTATTCCGTTTTACCATTTGCCTTAGCGCTGTAAGTTAACGACAAATTGTAACAAAAGACGACAGACGTATCATACGAGGTGTGACAGTTAAGTAAGTTCCATGAAAACCGTATATTTAAAAATTATTCCACAACTCGGCCATCCCCTTCAAAGTAGCCACCTTGGGCAGCTATGCAATGATTCCAGCGCGGTTACCATGCTTCGTAACATTTCTGGAACGCTTCAACTAGGAGATAGTGTGAGAACTCTTCCCCGCCCATTCCGTCCGTATTGACGCTGTCCATGATGAAACAGCAGTCGAGTTTCCACTCTTCTCACAGCCGGAACTGGAAGAGGCAGTTCTTTCGTTGAAAGCGAGGAAGGCTCCAGGTCCAGATGGTGTTCTGAGGTGTTGTGGCTTGTCTATCACCATTGTCCTGACTTGCTGCTCAGCAAATTCAGCGCTTGCCTTCGAGATGGGGTTTCCACGATACGATGGAAGGAGGCGAGACTCATGCTGACCAGCAAGGGGAAGAGAAATCCCGAATCGCCGTCCGCATACCGCCCGTTATGCATGCTAGACACGGCTGGGAAAGTGCTAGAGAAACTCATCAAGCGAAGACTCACTGACGCGATTCGTGCTGCTGGGGACCTATCTCCTCGACAGTACGGCTTTAGAGCAGGACGCTCTAACATTGATGCGGTTGCAGAGGTGGTGAGCGTGATCCAAAAGGCAGAGGCATATAGTCGCACCAAGCGACGGATCGTCCTTCAAGATGGGTGGATATTCTGAATACGCTGGAAAACCCTTTCAAGTTCCAGAATATCTAATGCGACTTTTGAGGGACTACCTAAAGGACCGAAGCCTGCTCTACGACACGACACAGGGCGAACGAAAGATGGAAATTACATCGGGTGTTGCCCAAGGATCTATCCTTGATCTGGACCATTGAAACGTGTCTTATGACGGGCTACTGAGACTGTAGATGCCAGATGAGTCACGCTTGGTCGGCTATACGGGTGATGTTGTGGCTCTGGTCACTGGACGCATCGTTGAACAAGTGCAATTTAGGCTAAGTATGCTAATGCGCCGAGTGAGGGACTGGATGAATGCTTGCGGGCTCAGTTTAGCACTAGAAAAAAACGAAGTGGTCATCTTGACAAAAAGAGAATCCCTAGAGTAAGGATGATCAGTATTAGCGACTTACGCATCGAATCGAAGCCATCGATGAAGTACCTGGGGCTACTGATCGACTCGAAGATGAGTTTCTCTGAGCAAATCAAGGCAATGGCTGAGAAGGCTGCTTCGGGAGTATCGGCTCTGAGTCGGCTTATGGCAAACCTAGGGGGACACCTTTTGATGAGTGCTGTAGGATCAGTGCTACTGTACGGAGCAGAGGTATGGGGCGATGTTCTCAGCAAAGAGGTGTACCAAAAACGTTTGGCACAGATAAAAAGAAGAGGAGCACCGAGGATTACATCTTCGTATCCGACAGTCTCATACTCGGTGGTGAGAGTTATTGCAAGCGTGATACCTTGCTAGAGAGCGCCGCGCTGTAATAAAGTCGCGATGATGCTCGAATCGGTTGACAAATGGAACCAGATGGCACATTATGCTCGGGCAGTCCTGAAAGATAAAAGGGACTCACAGCCGCCGGGGGCGTTGGGGCTGGGGGATCGCTTGTCTGGCGCTTCCTCTTCCCCTCTTCCCTCCTGTTAGGAAAGGGATCTCCTGGGACCTGGCCCGAAGTACTGCTGGAACGGTGCAAGGCTGGGTTCTCAGGTTGACAGGGGAGGTGTTTAGTGGGTATTCCAGCCACCTTCTTGCGAGCGTGGGGGTCCAGAACTCTGTGCATAAATGACATCTACCTCCCTACCATACAAAAATAAGAGAAGGCGTATCAAAACAGGTCCTTCGGTAGCCAAAGAGAATATCACCACCAACATCCAAGGCAAATAGGATGTCCATAGATTGACCTCCTTTTTTGTAAGAAAGTAGCCGTGAATAAAAGTAAAAGAACTCCCGGTGAGAAGCAACAAATAAAGATGAAGTATTACAAATCGAGATCAAGGATAACACAAAAATGAGGCATACAATTATAATAATCCAAGCCAATTTTCATTGTAAATCTGACTATTTGCTTTCCTCAAAAGGATACTTACTAAATAAAGTACTATAATAGTAGGGGAATACTAAATAATTAAATAGAATTCTTTTCTAAGGAATCTATTAGCTCAAATTTGCAATCTAACATTTAATGAACTTTTTATCTTTTGCCAAAATAAAAAGGAATCTATTCAAATTAAATACAGCGAAACTTTCACTAGGATCCGTTGTGTACCATCTTGACGTGGAAATCGTTTTTAATATCTGCAAGATTTTCGACAATATTTGAGTATGTTGTGATTTCATCAGAAATTGGTGTAATTATTTTTCGGGTACCGCTTAGGCTCCACCAGGTTTGATAAGTGGTTCGCAATGATTTGCTGAGATCTGAGGTGACCTCTACAAAACCTCCACGTAATCTAATTAGGCCTAGCCGGCTTGGCGAAAATGGTGCTGCTGGCCCCTCTGTTCAGCCACCTGAAGTTCAGGTTTTCAATCTCTGCGGGTATTCCAAGTAAAGATGTCAACAATGAACTTGCTCAGCTCGTCACTCGACTCGTAACAGAGACCTTACAGTATCAAGGAAGGGAGTTAATCAACTCTTTAATGAAAACGACGGGAGCTTGGCCGATATGGATAAGATCCCCGACATCATCAAAAGCCTCAGGGTTTTTTCGGTCGGCCTCGGAGAGTTCAATTCCTGGAAGAAAAGCGTGGAACGCATACTCAAAATATACGACCATCTCAAGGGGACACCCAAGTACTACGGGATTCTGTCAGTGATCAGAAATGAGATTACTGGTCGCGCTGATGTCGCAGTAGAGTCCTATAGTACACCCTAGAACTGGCCTAGAATCTAAAAATGTTTAACCCTGAACTATGCAGATAAGCAAGATCTCGGTACACTAGAGTACCAAATGATGACGCTGGTACAGGTAACGAATTCTATCTTAAGGCTTTACCAAGGAGCCTATCAACATCTTTCACTAGTTCTCAACAAATTATCCTCAATGGAGCTAAGCAATGAGTCTGCCAACAACATGACCCAGGCCTATAGGGACAAGGCACTGGGCACCTTCATCAGGGGGCTACGTGGTGACCTTCCAAGGCTCCTGAGTATTCACGAGCTAGCTGACCTGCCCCGCGCGTTGCACCTTTGCCTGAAACTCCAGAACGTGGACTACCAGGTGCAGCATGCAAACAGTTCACAGAATTTATTGCGAAAATCCTATCACCAACAATCACCACCGATCCCTCCTCGTAGAAGCACGCCCCCTCAGCCAAAGCCTTTATCAATTCCGGCCTCCAGGCAAACAGTCTACCCTGGATTGGCACACTGACCTCGAAACTCTCCACTACCGTAAGCGAATCAAGAGACCTTTCACCAAAGATAACCACAATTCTCTTATCCGAGGCAATTTGCACATAAGCTGCAACCTAGGACTGAACCTATGGACGTTGATACCTCACGGAGGACTAACGCAATCAACTACGCGAACAAACCTCGTAATCTGCCTGTGCTACAGAAGCGTTCACAACTCCAACAGCACTATCCGCCACAAAAATTACAAAGAATTCATCATACAGAGACTGATAAAACTGGCGAATCACCAGACAAATACGAAACAACGAACAGGAACGAACGTTAGACGAATACATCGACGAGATGGATTGCGAGAATATCGACAAGGCAGAAGAAATGGACAATATCTATTTTTTAGTATAATGTGCTCTTCGCTCCCCTACTTCGAATACAAATTAAGGAGCGGAGACGTCTTAAGGTTTCTAATCGATACAATTATGTCCAGCCAAGACATATCAAATATCCTTTACCTAGCGAAAAGAATTTCTATGAAATCTGTCTGAGACAACATCCAAGTCACTCATCATTCATACATTCGACCGTTCGGCAATATTGATATTTTTCATACTTTAATCATCTGTTAATGGGATCATCGGGAACGACAGCTTGAAAAGTCTGAAAGCCATAATCTACCCTAATGATAACCTTAAGATAATAAACAATAGTATGCATATCCCTCTTAAACAACAAATCTCTGACATAGTCCATAGCTGCTAAAACGGAGCACCTTAACAGAGAGTTGTCCAAGAAGCTAAACGCAATCATTATCAAACATTTGAGTCTTCTCTCAGACCTCGACGGAAAATTAACCTTTACTTTTAAGATCAAGGGTGAAATTAGAACGATGACCAGCGACCCCGTCTACTCCCGATCCTACCCATACCCTATGGCCCTAAAAGGCGAAGTAGGTAGGGGGATCAATAAACTATTGGAAGATGGTATCATCAGACCGTCATGGTCTCCCTGTAACTCCCCGGTGTGGATCGTTCCAAAAAAACTGGATTTACCCGGAAAAAAATCTAATGGCCATTGATTGTCGAAAGCTAAACTCGGTAACCATCCCTGACAAATAACCGATCCCCAAAATCAATTAGTCTTGGATCTCAAGAGGATCCCGCTCAAGGAGGCCGACATTCCAAAGACCACTTTCTTTGTAAACAATGGGAAATTTGAGTTTACTCACTTACCATCCGGTCTTAAGAATGCTCCGTAAATTTTCCATAGAACGCTAGATGACATTCTACACGAACATATCGGGGAAACATGTCACGTCTACATTGACGACATCATTGTTTTTGGGAAAGACGAGCTCAAGCGTCAGAAAATCTTGATAAAATATTCCAGACACTACGATCGGTCAATATGAAAATTCAAATCCACAAGTGCAATTTTTTGAAAGAGGAAATAGAAACTAGGAAGCTTTAGACACTGAAGATGTTTCGAAGTAGTCAAAATGCGTCTGCTCACACAACAAAGCAACGCCCGGTAGCTTTTAAAGAAAAAAAGGAAGTAGAATTTTTGATATATCTCAAGAGCAAAAGGGGCATTAAGACCAACCCTAGTAAGGTTAAAGCAATTATTGACTTTCCCTCGCCAAAAACACTCAAAGACCTGCGGTACTTCTTGAGGATGCTGGCTACTACAGACGTTTTATCCTAAACTACACTAGAATTGCCAAGCCCCTAACATCCCTTTTGAGAGAAGAAGATGGACGTGTGTCCAAAAATCCCTCCAAAAGCAAACCTGTTCATCTAAATTCAGCAGCAATAAAAGCTCTTAGCAACTTCAAGAATGCACTCACCTCTAAAGACGTTACCCTCATTCACGCAAACTTCGAGAGAGAATTTAAGCTCACGACCGACGCCTCCAGCTTCATGATCAGAGCCGTCCTCTCTCAAGGTAGCAGACCAATCTCTTTGCTCTCACAAACACTAACGAAGACTGAAGAAAAGCGAACGAAAAGTAGATGCTTGCCATTATCTGGGCTTTAAATTTCTCAAGAAACTATCTTTACGGATCTCGAAAGGTAAAGACCAGCAACCACTTACCTATGCTCTATGCAATAAAAACACGAACGCCAAAAAGAAAAAATTGGAAAGCTGCGCTCAAGAAATACAACTACGAGGTTAAATACAAGCGCAGAAAGACTAACATCGTGGCTGATTCATGATCAAGACCTCCCCCAGAAGTCCAGATAAACTCCATGAAACCAGGAGTACACAGCGATGTAAGTTCACCTCAGAACTTGATCCAAACTGTGGAGATACCTGTCAACGTTTTCCGTAAGCAACTTATCTTGAGAACCGGAGAAGAAGATAGTTACCAAATCATCCAGCCTTTCGAAGATTATAAACGACATGTCTTTATTAAACCGCAGTACTCCGACGCTAACCTGATAGACTTACTGAAAAGATACTTAAACCCAGGTATCATAAATGGGCTTTGTACAAGCGAAGAAATAATGCAAAAAATCCAGCAAATATACCCTCCCCATTTCAGGGACTACCGGATTTGCTTCACTCAAAAATTAATCGTGGGCATCCCCAAAGAGGTCGAACGATAAAAGAAAATCCTTGAAGTTCACAAACGTGTCCACCGGAATGCAGGGGAGAACAGACTGCAAATATTGGAAAATTTCTTTTTTCCGAAAATGGCAGTGAATATTAAAAACCTCGTCAATCACTGCGGAGTCTGTAAGGAGAACAAGTACGAAACGCATTCGAACAAAACCTTCATAAATTCTAATTCCATACCATCCTACCCGGGAGACACCCATCACATAGACATCTTCTCTACGGAAAAGAAGTTAGTGTAAACCACTATGGACAGATTCACGAAATTCGCCATGGCTACGGCTCTGACATTTAGGTCTATAGAGGACGTAAGGCAACCATTGCTGGATATACTCTATTTCTATTGTATTCCTGAGATAATGAAGGGTCACTAACTTCAGCTTTAATCATATCCCTATTAGAAGATGAACTAAAAATCAAAGTATGCTGGACACAACCTTACAAGAGTGAGGTAAACGGGCAAGTCGAACGATGGCATTTGACTATCCTGAAAATTATGAGGTCTCTGAAGAAGGAAGGACCATCGAGATCATTCGAAAATCTTCTGCAACATGCCATTAATGAGTACAATCATACGATCCACTCAACTACCAATAAAAAACGTGTCGAACTGTATCTCGGAAGGGTTCTCAACATCGGCTTGGAAGAATTTGAAGTGATGTGACTGACAAACATTGACAGACTTAAGGACAAACAAGAGACCGACATTAAACACCACACTAAAAAAAGATAGTCCATAAAAGACTACGCTATTGGGGACACTGCATTTGTGACACGAAATAAGAGAAAGGGTTCAAAATTATCCCCTAGGTTCAAACAAGAAATCATTAGGGAAAATAGAAATACCACCATCCTTACTGAAAGTGGTAAATCGTTCATAAAACTCATACTCGGAATTAATCTCCATTTTTAGATTCACCTTGCCGACCATACTCATTGAAGTGCAAAGTCTGGACTATTTAGGGTCGCAGATCATATCATTCTACACCGGACTAACGAAGATCCATAACGGGAATTTCAAAATAATTCATACCATAGACATCGGAGAATATGAACGCATAATACAAAAAATAGAACCCCTTCTTAATGTTTCGGGCATACAACACAGCTCACAATACCCCTTTTATCGCATGAAGTACAGAAAATCCGAGACCTGATAATGAATTCGAGACCTCGCCGACTGACACGGTCACTAATTCGATCAACAACAAATCCTTCATAGCCAAAAAAATGTCATCTCTACAAGTCCTGCCAGCAATTCTGCAACCAGCATCCGACGAAAACTTTCAAATGCTAACCGACGAGCCTATGCAGGAAATAAAAATCGACAACATACAAGAAATAGAGCTCTTGCAATATGAAAAGAAGGTACATCGATTTTCAACATCAACATAAACGGTAGCACTCATAATTATCCTGGCCATACTTGCGAATCAAAAACTTCGTACTTATAAGAAAGCCAACAATGTTCTCAATTTGCCTGATAATTTAACGTTGGCTGCAGTTCTGAATATCCCATCAGCAACGGCGACTTACCTGCACACAGGAAGACCTCAAAATATTAAGTTACACGACCTTCCATACTTTTAAAACAATTGAGGACAATTGTATTTGACGGGGGAAGAGTTAATGACAAATTGTAACAAAAAACATCAGACGCATCATATTCACCTGCACGAGAAAATAAAAGTGCAGGATTGCAGTTTCCACGCTTCACCTGAAAAATTTCACGGCAATCGGACTAATCTAAGATCTAGTTGCTAGTTTTTGATTCAGTTTTAATTATATTTCGAATAATAAATTTCACGGTCCAGCCCTGGAAAAATAATTTTTTTAAATCCTTTCGCCTGAAAAAAATCAACTTGGATCCCATCTATTCAACCCCGATTTTTGCTCCTTTTCTCCTAGTCCCGATTCTCCAAACGCATCTCTTCCAAGGACTCGGTTAATGTATTTGCTGTAGGGCGACAAGTTTTCATGTGTTCTAGTTCATGTGGGTAATGATTTGTGACAGAATGAAGCCCAGAAGACTGGAGCGTGGAAAATTAGAGAGGAAGATAATTAGAGCGCTATGTGAAAATCTTCCCACTATCATAGTATACTCGTACATAAACTATACTACACTTATGTTTTAAGTGTCCTTGTCTGCTCCTTGTAAACAAAGTACAGTATAGTTTATATCAGTTAAATATTAGAGTCATGCTTACGCTCACCATATGTATATGAATATATCGTGAATGGGATGAGCATGAGAAATTGTCTTTAATTACAAAGTTGTGTTTATGGTAATTGTTTACGGGGGTTGGGTATTAAACGATTTATCGTTGCAGGGCATTGAGTTTTGAAATAAAAGATTTAAAAACAAAATTTTTACGTAATATCGAAAAAACTTTCTTTTGGTTTAAAACTATTTCTTTAAGAGGAGAAGAAGTACTAGAAAAGATGCTCCCCAATCATCAACTTTCTTCTTTTACCATTAAAATTGGCCAAACGGAGCAACTCACATGGTTTCATTTGTCAATTGATCTGAGTAACTTTCCGAATAGGCTATCAGAAAAGAGCTCTCCTATTTCCTTAAGGAGGTCACCGCATTACCTGTCCCATCTTTTGAATGCAAAAAATGTATGGCAGCTGTCATACACCTCTCCAGTTTGAACGCCCAATTAAACGATGGTGACAAACTTGAGCAGATATGAATGAAAATCTCCATGCCTGCTCAAGAGTTGAATCAGATATAAGTCAGTCTGACCATGCCTTTGATTAAGCCAAACGTCATGTAAGGAATGAAGGGCATGCACATCGTTCAACCAGGCTTATTGCCAATCACTAAGTGAGGATTGTCGCCCTGTTATACTGTTAGGAGATAAAACTTCCCCGAATGGATTATCCAACCATGCATGCCGACTTCAGCCGGGGGCGTTTTGGGGACCGGGTCACTCCGTCGGAAACGGCTGTGGGCGCCACTCATCTACTCGTAAATTTGTTCCCCAAGCCTTAAGACGAGCTTGGCTCGCGCCGCAGTCTTCACTTTCAGGGGAAACTGTCACGATCACTGCCCATATACTCGTATGCGTAGCAACCTAGAATAGGAGGACAAACCAACCAACAAACTCCCGCGACAATCCCGTAATCTATCTACCCTAAGTCATAATTGTCGAGAAATTACCTTCACCGAGAGCTGGCATTCAAAATCAAACAAAAGGCTTAATATACCCCAGCACTTGCAGAATATTTGCACAGAAAAGGGACGCCTTAAAATGTTCACACTCACTCCCGAGCCAAGTCTCACAATTCACTTCTAACGGTTTGTTGATTGACAGAAAAGAAATAAAAATGAACCCGATTCACTGAACGTATAGTTATTACTCATAAGTGATGATTCTCATTTAAAACAATCTCAATGAAACCCTTCCTTAACTCTATCATTATATTTGCCTAACCTCAATTAACGCGACGATGTGGGCCCCGGTAAATTTTCCGCTTCGATTGTATCCTGTTGATCGACTCCCGCTAGCCGCGTGTATCCCGATAAAATTCACCACCAATTCCTCGAGGCGTGTCTTTGGCGGCCCGATGATTTTTTACCTTCCTGGAAGAATTTCTGGAGAAATTGATTCGGAGAGAGCCACGTTCTTCCCTTGCACTCGGGGTCCAAAAAAACAGAAGCCAATTCGAGAATTGCTCCCAGCAATATCTTCCCTCGTTCGATGATTCGACTTTCCCATACGGGTTCTAAACCAAGGAAAAGAGCTTCTCGTTCAGTATTCGGTCTGTCCTTGCCTTGGATGAGATTTTTCGCCCCGTTGAAAAACTCTTCGCTGAAGTGGGCCGCAACTTCTTGGACTCGCGGATTCTAGTACCAATATTGACCCTTCGGATCTTCAGATATCCGTGGCTCTAACCTTCTATGCTCCGAGCTTTTTCCCTGTGTTTTTTATTTAGTTGTTCTTATTTCAATGTTGGCGGCCATGTCTGATTGAAACGTCAAGTGTCTTTCGTTTGTTTATGTTTATTTTCTCCAGGAGTTGATGATACCGAATGTGGGAAAATGTAAGCTTGCTACATCATCATCCATTTTCTTTTTGGCAAAAATAAACGTCGGATTTATATCGTACTTGTGGGGCATTGAATAATTATATTAATGCCAGAGCCTGTGTAGTAGATGTTACCGAAACAACGAACGGTGAGATACTTGAGCACGATAAATTCACCAATCGTCCTTCAGCCAACAAGATGATTCTGGCCAACAAATTTGGTCTACTTGCAATCGAACTGGAGTCCGTAAACTATGCACATCGTTTTCAGTATTCGAGTGCCCTATGTTGCCGACTATACACCCATTCTTGATATGTCCATATAATCACGAATTACAATATTTTTATTACCGGTGGCAGTAACAACAATGGCTACATTTCGAATAAATTCATTAAGTTTCGCCACAAGAAAACCGTCCATGCTGGCCTGAAGAGCACAGATAGGGTCAATTTCAGTAATATGCACGGTGCACCCCAAACCTTCCAATGGTTGTACTCATCCTTCCCAATTTTACCATATCCGAAAATGACTACTTTCTTCCCACCAAAAAAAAACTTCTGTTGAACGCTTTCAACTATCAACAAAAGACTTTTTGCAACTATACAAATTATCAAATTTTGTTTTAGTGACTGAACCCATTACATTCATTGCTGTGACTCTTAACTTCTCAGATTTTGATAGCTGGTACAATCTATGTACTCCAGTGATACTTTCTTGTACCATGCCTTGAACCATTTTAAACATGGCTGGATATTTCTTCAACATTACTGTGCTGCATCGCCTCCATCATCCAAAATCATATTTAGTTGCCAATTTTCAGCATTTACACATTTATCGTTGCACTTCCGAAAATCTCCTTTGGTCTCACCACGCCATGCGAATATCGGATAATCTGCACCAGCCAATGCCACTGCAACTTCATTCTGTGTCAAGTTTATATTACAGGCTACCCATCAAATCATTGCACCTAATTCAACCAAAGTCTCGATTAAAACTGCAGTATGTGCATTGATATGTGTATAGGCAAAAATTCGTGCATTTTTCAACGGTTTGCCTTCGGAGGTGCGCTTTCGCAGATCAATTATTCCGGGCATTTCTTGTTCAGCTATCGTCCTAACTTATTATGTTTACCATTAGTGTTATTAATGATTACAACATATTTCTATTTGCAAAGTTTTCAATAGCGGCTCGGGTGATTCTATCATTTTTTTGGTACAACTTATGAACTTATTTCAGAGGCAAGTGCTGAGGTTTGGTAGGAATTTGTCCGTGACAATATCTAAGAAAGGGATTCTGCAGGCTCTGGTTTCACTCACCGTAGACGAACATGAACGCCGACTTGCTACCCTAAATCTTTTTTAACGGCCTATGTCTTCAATCTAGCAGAATAAATTAGTCGCACAATTTCCGCGAAAGACCTGAAATCGCGCCAGTCTTACACCTCCCGCTAAGTAAAAGCCCGCATCGCGCACACTGACATCACTTTAGATCTACTAAAAACTCTACAAGCACTGCACAACCTATCTTACTTCGGGACTCTTTTAGCCCGGTGGCTACCTTGCGAAGATTATTTCTTGCGACACATTCCGGAATAATGTACTTTTCTCTCTTGGAGGCTAGCATTCTTCGGGGACTGCCACACCCATGGACCCGAGGATATGGGAGATGCCGTGAGGTTCCCTCTTGGGATGACAGGTAACGATCCTGACTGAATCGAACTGGAATTGGTGCCTTGAACTGGCAGATATGATGACACTCGTGCGTGAGCGGCTCCAAGTCAACTATCATATCTTGGCAGGCCTCGGAGTAGGTTTGAAGTTCGCACCATTGGGTTGGCGGTGTAGTTTTGGTTAAAACAGACTCCCGATTGGCACTGGTCTGGCTCTGAGCACTTTTCCCCATAAGGGCTTTTGCCAACCCTTGCATGGCCTCCTTGCAATGCTATGATAACCATGGGACCAAAACGGCGACTACACACATGAATGCTGATAGCGTCACCGATAGTAATAATAAAACTGGAGCAACAAAAAAACTAGAAAAAGAAAGAAAAAATAACAAAAACGACGCAACCAGCAGCTGCAGCCACAATGTTGACAGCACATCAGGAGTGGTACTAACGATGAAAAAAAGACAATGAATGCAATGACAGTGAAGATGGACAAAAAACGGAGTTTGACAGACAACTTTTTCTAGACTAGGATTCCTGCGGCACTCGGGGGCCTAAAAAGGAAAAGTGGAAAACTCTGCAAAACGCGCCAGACACTCAAGTGGTGGGGGAAAATATAATGAACAGCGATGACTCAATGGCTTTGCTGCGAGTACTATCGAAGCGACCAAAAGAAGGGTCGTAAATCCCGAAATAATAATGAACCCTCCTAATGTCTACAAAGAGATTATGGCAGGAAAAGACAGGAGTGACCAAACAAATAAAGAGACGTTGTGTGATTTCATCGCCACCGTCGAAAATGTGGCGGAAGGACTGTAATTGGAGATGGAAGTCGATAATTTCTCCCAACAAAGGTGGTCGCAAAATACAATTTGTGCCCAGCGCCATGAAAATGAAAGGATAATCTGAAATGCGTGAGTTGTCTAAAAAGAATACAGTTTCCACACAACTCGTCAAAAATCTACAAGACAGTAAAGCTTGGGCTCCTTGAAATAGAGGAGTTCCTACGCCGTATGGGGCATTATAGGAGGAGCTGGTTGAAGTTTGAAGATAACCAGAAGGCGTTAGAAGAGCAGAAAATTAAAAAAACACCGAGGACTAAGTCCAAAAGGAACGTGCAGATAGCTTCACTATCAAAAATCAATAAAACGATGGCATCTAACCTAATTGGAGGTGATCGGGATAAAAAAGGAAGGAAGAGGCACTTGATGGGCGTGGAACTCTAGATCAGGGTTTCAGATAGTGCTGACAATAGGAACGAAGAAAACTTCTTCAAAAAGTGCCAGAAAATAAAGTTCGCCCGGATGCCCGGCAAGAAAAAGACCTGCCGCGAAACCGGAGATAAAGAAGCCCCGAAGATATCAGTACTGCTATTAAAGCAGTACGACCAACAAGCTCAGGTTACACACTGCTTGAATCCAAAGCAGAAGCCAACAATAGAGAAGCATTTTGTGACGCAGCAAAAAAAAGTCCCCGGCAAAAGCGTATATATAGCCTCTTTCGAGCCGAAAGCAACGATCGAACTAAGGAACGGATCTGGCCGAGGTAGAAGAGGCCATCAAAAGGGGTTTGCCTAGAGTGGGTAGAATCAAAGCAAGGCTGACATCAGAAAACCTCAGGGGACAACGCATGGCCATAATTGAATTGACCGAAAAGGACGCCGATCAATTTCTGAATAAGAGTAAAGTAAGAATAAGGTGGGTTGTCTGTAGGATATGGCGAACAGCAGCACCTCTTCATTGTTTCAAATGCCTTGGCTACGGTCACACCGCACAAGTATGCTAAGGACCTGATAAGAGTTCCCTGTGTTTCAAATGCGGTGAAATGGGAAATCAAAGAAAAAACTGTACAAAAGAGGCACTCTGTATTCTTTGCAAGGATGCTGATCCTAGACTTAATTTTGGACACTTTTTGGGATCAGGATAGTTCCGGGATTTTCAGGAGGCCCTGCCAGGGCAAAATAAGAACTTCGATGACCCGCATCCTGCAGCTGAACCTACACTGCAGTTCTACTGCCCAAAATGTGCTTAAGCAGTTTGCGAGGGACATGAAGCCGATTTTATGCTGCTGAGTTAGCAAGACCATGACAGAAGTTGGGCATCACAATATCCTGATGAAACTGGTACTGCCGCCATCTGGGTTCGAAATAGTTATTTTCAGTTGGAGAGCTGTGGACGGCGGGATGGTTTTGTGTGGGTTCGGCGTTAGGTATGGTGTGTATCTAACACTGAACGAATTGATATTATCTTTCGTAGCCATGCTTAATGCTTTTAAGGGCACTGTTTCGAATGAAGATGGCAACGTGATTGTTGGCGCTGACTTCAACGCTAAAGCAATCGAATGGAACATGTCTTAAAAAAGTTATGGGGAAAACGAATCATAGAAATGGCAGCCAGGATGGCGTTCGTCGTACTAAATACTGGAAATATGCTACTTTTCCGCCGTACTGGCTGTGAAGAAGCCATACTTGACATGACAGTCACCTAGAAGTCCTTAGTACGGAGGATGCACAATTGGAGAGAGCATTCTGCTTTCGATCCGTGATGTGGTTGCCCGACATCCGTTCTCTCGACATTCTACGATTGGGTGGAACATCAGAAGGATAGACCTCAAGAGGTTTGTCAAGGTACTTATGGTAGGTGCTTTACTTTAGGGTTATTCTAGGGTGACAGAAGAACTAGTAGCTCAAGATTTGGTTTAACTCAACTATGAGTATCATTGTGACCGCTTGCAGCGCTTCTGTACCCCATCAAAGATGTTGGCACGGCAAACCCCAGTGTACTGGTGGTCAACTCAAATCACTTAAAGCGAAGAGAGTGTCACATGCTTCCCTGTGAGGCTCAACGGAGACATAACCGTGACGAGGCATGCGGCCGGGTGGCAGTATATAAGTCGGCCAGAAAATGCCTTCGCAAATTGATTAGCAAAAGCAAGCCTCACTGCTGGCAAATTCTAGTTGACGATGTGAACAAGGATCCGTGGGGCCTTGGCTACAAGCTAGTTATGTGGAAGCTTGGCAGCTTGCGAAAGCTTTGTATACATGATGCGGAAAAATGGATGAGATAGTGCGGGTACTCTTTCCCGCCCATCCTGGCCATGTTGAAACAGCAGTCGAGTATCCATTCTTCACACAACTGGAACTGGAGGAGGCAGTCCTCTCATTGAAAGCGAGGAAGACTCCAGGTCCAGATGGTGTTCCAGCTGAGGTCTTGCGGCTTGCCTATCATCATTGTCCCAACTTGCTGCTCAGCACATTCAACGTTTGCCTTCGGGATGGGGAAATCCCGAATCGTCGTCTGCATACCGCCCGTTATGCATGCTAGACACGGCTGGGTAAATGCTAGAGAAACTCATTAAGGGAAGACTCACTGACGCAATTCGTGCTGCTGGGGACTTATCTCCATTGATGCAATTGCAGAGGTGGTGAGCTCGGTCCAAAAGGCAGAGGCAAACAGCCATACCAAGTGACGGATTGCCCATGGATCACCTTCAACTCCGCAAGATTGGTGAATATTCTGGACACGCTGGAAACCTCTTTTCAAATTCCAGAATATTCTATGCGGCTTCTGAGGGACTACCTGGAGTACTGAAGCTTGCTTTACCACACTGATACTGGGCCAACGAAGAAAAGACATTACATTGAGTGTTCCAGAGGTCTTTCCTAGGTCCAGGCCAGACAGGCTACTGAGATTGGAGACGCCAGATGAGTCACGCTTGATCTGTTTTGTGGATGACGTTGTATCTAGTCGCTGAACACATGGTTGAAAAAGCGTAATTTTGGCTGAGTATGCAAACACGCCGAATGGGAAACTAGATGACTGAACACGCGAGTAGCTACTGTTCAACTCGAAGATGAGTTTCCCTGAGCAAACCAGGGCAATGAGTGAGAAGGCTGCTTCAGGGGTATTGGTTCTGAGTCAACTTATGGCTAACCTAGACGGACCTAGCCCACCAAGAAGATGCCTCTTGATGGGTACTATAGAGCTAGTGCTACTAAGGAGTATTAATATGAAGCGACTTTCTCAGTAATGAGGTATACCGAAAACTATTGGCACAGGTACAGAGAAGAGGAGCACTGAGGAATGCGTCGTCATATCCGACAGTCTTTTATTTGGCGGTAACAGTTATTGCAGAGGTGATGTCTTTTGCTCACCTTGCTAGAGAGCGCCGCGCTATTTACCTGCATCGAAACGAGGACACTAGAGAGGCGGTTGCCCGCAAAGAGAGACAGAGCTCACTCAACAATTGCCAGCAGTCTTGGGAGAATCGAGTGAAGAGAAGGTGAACTGCGTGCCTCATCCTGAATATGAGACCATGGCTGAATGCTTGCTTCTTTCAATTCCGTTATCAGGTGTATCTCGGCATTTAATTTCGAATTATTGGGAAACCAATAAATCAAATATACAACCCAGATACCATTTACTACCATTTCGTCGCAAAAAAAAAATCAGGGAATTGCTACCCGAAGCAACGTTGTTAAATTGAAATTATACGAAAAAATTAGCTTTTCTGTTTGTATTCTATGTTTGACTTGTCAAATTTAAGACATACCAACCAATGAACATTTCCTTGCAAAATATGTTTTTTGATAAAGTTTTGAAAAATCTCCGCTTGAATAAATATACTCTCTTTGCAAAATTGTTCTTTTCCATTAGATTTTGTGTAAGGAAATTTTTGTTAGAAATTCACTATATGTTCAATTTTATACACTCCAAGTACATAAGTATGCATTTCTTAATATAAGAGAACTCTAGAAGTTTTCCGCATATTCAATCGAACATTTTATTCTGAAAAGAAAATTTTTCTTACATTGCGCTTACATTCATACGTAGATGGGTTATTGTGTTTGCTCATGTGTATAAAATGTAAAGTGCAAGGCTTTATTTTTATTTTCTTGAAAATTTAATGGTCAGTGTGCATAAAAGAGCACTTATCTACGGAAGCATATTCTGTGAATCTGAGTGAATGCTACCAGGCAGAATTCTGGATTATTTGCACTATTCAGCCAAGAAAACGAAGGTTTCCGATTGGAAAACTCCAGAAACTTCATTTGAAAATCCTAAATTTGGTAAGGTATTGAAAACATGTTTGCCTCTCTGTGTAACAGCTTCTAGTTTGGCTTTCTGGATATGACTCTTAACTGTTTAAGGCCGAAAATGTCAATCACCGATTTTGTACAGTTCCTTCCTAGAATATCTTAAAGATGATCCAACTTACCGGAAGCTTTAATACTTAATTGTTGGAAACATAAAAGTTTTAATAGACGCCTTCAGTTTCAAACCGACTACATGTTGTATATTTACTGCTGTTAGTCTACAGAAATCTGGATGTTTTCAACAAATCTATAGACACTAAAGGCAACTCAAAGGAGTAAAAACGCGTCTGCTTACTCAATGAAGCAAGGCCCGATGGATGAACAAACAATCAATGGACACTTCCCTGAACTTTTATTCTCTTTATGATACTAGTGCTGCAATTCATCAAATTGAGAATCACATACCACTGATATAAAATTCTGAGCACTGTTTCAGACTTTGAAATAACTTTAAAACTAGTCTTCCAGATAAAGAAGAGAGTCTTCAGCGTAAAGACGATCGGTATCAGAGAAATGTTGTTCTAGTTGAAACCAACAATTGCTGATAGATATGAAGATGAGTTTTGCTAAGCCAATTAGGCCCATAGTTAGTAAGGCCCCAGTGCAAGTGTAGGCTCTCAGCTATCTTATGGCTAACTTAGGGAACCATACTCTATCACGAACGTGAATACTGTACAATCTTTGCTACGTTACGGATCAAAAATCGGTGACGATGTTCACAGAGGAGCAATCCTGAAAATGCCTGGCACAGTGTTACCCTCTAGCTACCCTCGGCGTGAGAATTCCTCCGGCTAAGGACCACGGACTCGGCTTGCCGTCAGAGACAGTTATAGAAGGCGCCACTTGCTTATTCGCTGGTACTAAATAGCCGCTTAGCGAGAACGCGGCCGCTGAACACCCTTCACACAGCTCGAACTAACCCGCACTATTTTCTTCTAACAGGGGTGGATTAGTCTCACCGGACGACCACTTGCACAATTTCACTGGATTCAGATTACTTGACGAATCTCGCACCGAGCGAAAACCTGAGTACACCCGCACTAAAAATCCCAAATCAATTCACACTGAAATATATTCCCGAACACAGAATCAGGTGTACAATTTATCTTCGTGGCGATATTTTTTAGTGACGAAAAATATGTTCAACTATTTAATTATTTATTTAATGACAAAGTGCAATTATTTAAAAAAATGAATTTTCGTTAAGCAATATGCAAACCTTAACTTGCGTTTAACTATTTGGGAGGCCACCGAAGTAATTTGAGTTGCGAAGTTTGTCTGCCAGCACGCTTCTTGTTGACCTGGTATCGCCAATCTACCTTATCTCGGTCGTTAATTATTCCGCTGTTGCTGTTGTAAAGTTCTCTGTTATAAATTTCTGCCCTCGGTCCTCTGTTGTTGATCCTTGTCCACCATAAAAGAGAAGAGGCCCGTTCCTTTGTTTACAGGTTTTTCATCGGCTCGGTTTCAACCGGCGAACTGTTAACTTTACTTCTGGGTGATTCAACATTCAATTGCGATCCCCCAACTGGTGTTCATCGGGCAATTGAAATCGAAATTTCCTTTCATCTAGTACATTCGCCCGTCAGGTGTAAATGTCTGAGTGACTGGCATTCTGTCAGTCTTGTGTTTGTGCAATCGTTTGTTTATTTATTTTATCAAAGGTAAATTCATGGTTCATTCATTCATTGTTTTAATAAGTGATTCTAAAATTTTAGATATTTGTCTCTGTTCAATAAATAAAATATCCATATATTCAACATATAAATATCAACGTCTAACCAAAGGTAAAATTGACGTTAAATACTGCAATATCATGCTGTTGTATATTTCCATTTTTGATTTTAGATCACTGATTCATCCCTACTGTCATGTCTCCAAAAATCAAATTATAAATCTTCTCCTTAATTTGTGGCAGTATTCAGTGGATGTGCTTTCGCTGAGATGCAATCTAAGACGTTTGTCCAAAATTGACACATTAAAAAATTTGTGCCGTATATCACAGATACGATCCCGAAAATTCGATTGAAATACATTCGGGTAAGACTTTCTCATGTGACTAATCAAAATATAAGTCAGTATTTTTTTTTGTAGCACTACAGCCCCTCTCATGCCTTCGCTTAGAGATAGTTAGAGTATCTCATTTTCATGAACGTATTGATTTTTTCGGAAGTTGGTTTGGTCAGTACCATTCTCCCGTGTGCCTGCTCAGCTATGATATGATCTGATTAAATCAGTACATATCACCACTGAGTGAACACTCGTAGTCTGTCCAACAAATCCCCTGAACTAAATCATGTTGCTCTCAACGAGACTTGAACCTGGGACATTCGGCTTATGCGTTCATGCTCTGACCACTAGACCACACAGTATTTAGTAGAAATTAAAAGGTAAAAGAATTATGTTAGACCTCCTACTTGATTTTTTTTCCGCTGCCAGTGTGCTGGACTTGTCACATACCGGCAACCAGCTCCGGTCTTAATTCCACTTCTGTTTACATTTTGAGCAATTTCATTCATACACAACTCATTAAATGTACAATATTCGCACTCAATATTCTCCGCGAACCCCACTGCCAACAAGGATCGAACCGAAACTAAATTCACAAACTACCGCAACAGAAGCAGATCAAAGACTGAAGGCAACTTTTAGGTAAATTTCTCGAGATATATATATGGGATATAACGAAATTTGTGACCACGCTAGAGGTTGCAATTTTGCTCTGATTTTCACGAAATTTTCAGGGAAGGTGTATTTGGTAAATATCTCGGTTAAGTTCGTGAACCAGTTGTATCGGCCGGGCAAAAACAAAATTTAGACGAAAAATCGTGATTTCTGTTCTGACCAAAGTATATCTCCGATTTGGATGAAATTTGGCAAAAAGATTCATTGATGTATGTGATGAATCTCACAATAAAAAATCCAAAGTCGGTACGGTAGAAACAAAATGGCGGCCGCTCAAAGGTCGAAAAACGTGCAAAATTTTGTTGTTGTAATAGTGGTCAAAGCTTTCAACAGATTTTCATAAAATTCGGTAGTTTAATATAAATTATAAGTATCTAAAAAATCGCGTAAGAAAGCTGGAGGTCAAGTCACAAAAACCAAATGGCGGCCAGTTGAAACTCAAAACTTCAAAGGCTTCTAAAAGTCGCAATTTTGATCCGACATATATGAAACTTGATTTCTACAGATATTGATATTTTCGTGGCTTTATGTGTGCTAATTTCAAAATGGCGGCGGTTTAAATATGCGTTTTTTTCAGGTTTTTGTGGCGCTCTAGCGGTCACATTTTCCAGCGGATTTTGATGAAACTTGAGATTATGGATCTCTGTACTATGATTTTAGCTGCCATTTTCACTGAACATTGAATTATCTAGATTGAAACTCCGATTTGAACGAGATTTGGCACATTGATTGATGAGGTCCTGGCCCACAAAGATTTAAAATAGTCCAAAATCAAATGCATGCATTCAAAATGGCGGCCCCCAAAGGTCAGGAGGCAAGCGCAATTTGCTTTTTTAGTAGCAACTGAAATAATGAACTTTTTTCATGGAAACGTTTTAAATGACATCTTGAACGTATTTATGAATCAGACTATTTTTTAAATATTGTAAAATATTTTTAATACCCTAAAATATTTTAAAATCGCAACTTGTCTGTCTGTCCCTCCGTCCGTTTGTTCGTGCGTCAAAGTTTTCTCGCAAACCACATAAGCTAGAATGAGGAAATTTTCTACGTAGGTCAAATGTGGTGCCTCTTGAAATTTGCAAAATAGCGAATTGCGCTTGCCTTCAGACCTTTGGGGGCCACCATTTTGAATGCATGCATTGGATTTTGGATTATTTTAAATCTTTGTATGCTAGGACCTCATCAATCAATGTACTATCTCGTTCGAATAGGAGTTACACTCTAGACAGGGCAAAATAATTCAATTTTTAAAGAAAATGGCAGCTAAAAATATTAGGCTTTAAATTTTCGACTTTTTTATTTTTCATTCAATTTTAATAATTTCCTGCAAAATACAAGAACATTGTACAGAGATCCATAATCTCAAGTTCATCAAAATCTGTTGGAAAATGAGACCGCTAGAGGACCACAAAAACATGAAAAACGCATATTTAAACGGCCGGCATTTTGAAATTTGCACATGCATGATCACCAAAATATCAAAGACTGTAGGTCTAAGTGATGTCTATCTTGAAACCAAGTTTCATATATGTCGGATCAACATGACCTCCAGTTTTTTTAACGCAATTCTTTAGATACTTATAATTTTAATTAAACTACCGAATTTCATGAAAATCTGTTGAAAGCTTTGACCACTATTATAACAACAAAATTTTGCACGTTTTTCGACCTTTGAGCGGCCGCCATTTCGTTTCTGCCGTACTGACTTTGGATTTTTTATTGTGACATTCATCACATACATCAATGAACCTTTGTGCCAAATTTTATCCAAATCGGAGCAATACTTTGGTCAGAACAGAAATCACGATTTTTCGTCTAAAATTGCCGCCATTTTGTTTTTACCCAGCCGATACAACTGGTTCACGAACTAAACCGAGATATTTACCAAATACACCTTTCCTGAAAAATTGGTGAAAATCGAAGCAAAATTACAACCTCTAGCGTGGTCACAAATTTCGTTATATCCCATATATATAAATACATATATATATATATATATATATATATATATATATATATATATATATATATATATATATATATACATATATATATATATATATACATATATATATATATATATATATATATATATATATATATATATATATATATATATGTATATACAATATATATATTTATATATATATATATATATATATATATATATATATATATACATACATATATATATATACATATATATACATATATATATATATATATATATATGTATAGACAATATATATATATATATATATATATATATATATATATATATATATATATATATATATATATATACATATATATATATATATATATATATATATATATATATATATATATATATATATGATGCTCTCCGCAATAGGTAAATTTCTCTCGAGAAATTTACCTAAAATCGAGTTTGGGGTGAAACCCTTGGAACACATGCAGCCAGAGGATCGAGAGCAAGAGGATAAGGTTTAAAAGCTGAAGGGGCACCGATGGTTGGCAATGGGGAATTGATAGAGAAAGCGGAAGGCGACGAGGATGGCAGGGAGGAGCAGCTTGCTACGGAAGAGGTTACGCTATCTCGCGAAGAAACCAATATTCAGGCTCAACCAGCTGCTATTTCAACCCCGAGAGTTGAGCAAGAAAAGCAGCCGGACGTTTCTAAATCGGGAATAAAATTTTACAGTAGATGGCCTGGTACTTTAAATGCCTTTTTGGAAAGGGTTGAAGAACTGCGGGTGGTTAAAGGTGTTTTGAAGGCGCCAGTCTTCCGGATGGCTGCCGAGTTGTTTGAGGTTAGAGCGCTGATTCGGCTTCGATCTGTGGCTGCAAGGGTGGTTAGTTGGGACGAACAGTGTGCGGAACTGAAAAAGGAATTTTTACCTCATGATCACAATGATAAGCTTTGGGAGGAAATAAAACCCCGCCCTCAAGGAGGGGATGAGTGAATTGGGGTGTCTGTGGCGGTGATGGAAGGTAAGTTCCGTCGGCTGGTCGAAAAGTGTTCGGAGAAAGAGAAGTTGAAAATCTTACGCCTCAATATAACTCCTTTCTATCAGAAGCAACTCTCAATGCGGTCCATCTCTTCAGTGGAGGAATTAATTCCCTTAGGCAGGGAGTTGGAGCAAACCCGTTCATCAGTCCGAAATTGTGTACCGCCATCAAATCCGAAGACGACGAGATTGTTGGAACCCGACTTGGCCTACGAGGAAGTGCCAACAGTTAATGAAGTAACTTGCGGCAGTAATGCGAAAGCGGTCGGGTGCTGGAATTGTCTCGTGAGTGTCGTCAGCCACGGAGATGCTTTATTTTCGGACGTCTTGGAGCAACCAAATACAATTGTCCAACTTGCTCTTCTCAGCGGAATCAACAAGCTGTGCAGCTAAGACCATCGGGAAACGAGCGGAGTGCTCATTAGGCGGCGGAATGAGCACCGACATTTCAGAAGAAGAGAGAGCCGCGGGTAACCTTAATTATCTTTTTATGCCTAGTAACGGAGACGAGCGCCCACACCTAGTAGTTTGGGTATTAGATAAGAGTTTCAAAAATCTGGTGGTTTCTGGGGCGTCGAGTACAATTGTTGCATGGTAGGTCAGTGTTGACGCAGGCCGAAGAAAAACAATTGGATCAACTGGTGCAGGAGGAGCTTCAGAAGATGGGGGAGGGATTGGGGTGTACGGGTTTAGTGGCACACTTTATTGAGATGGAGTCGAGCCCAATTAAGCAGAGGTATATCCCGTCTCTCCAGCTATGCAAAAGCATATTAACTCGGAGTTAGACGAAATGCTGGCGTTAGGGGTAGTAGAGCCATCCACGAGTGCATGGTCTTCGCCTTCATCGACAGGGTGTTGGGTCCAGAGATGGAACCATTTTTTTCACCTATGACTTCATTATCGTAACACCCTCGTTTAGCTAGCATGTGGAGGTCCTAGCCGAAGTCTTCAGATGCTTAAGAGAGGCCAGTCTAAAATTATCGCGGAATAGGTGCCATTTTTTCGGTCCCAGCTAAAATGCCTGGGATACGGGTTCAATGAACACAGTTTAAACGTGGATCCTGAAAAGGTTGAAGTAATGCTGAATATTCCCCAGCCACGTTAGATGACGAACCATGCTTAATTGATAGCCCCGTTAACAGATCTTCTGCGGAAGAATCGTAAGTTTATTTGGACACCATTATGCCAGTCATCGTTTGAGTGTTGTAAATTGAAGTTAGCGTCAGCACCAATCTTGACTTGTCCGGACTTCCAGCTCCCTTTTAACGTGCAGACGGACGCCTCGGACGTTGGGCTTGGAGCCGTGTTGAGCCAGAGGAGGTTATTTGCTATTTGAGCCGTGCCTCAACTAAGGCAGAGCGGAAATATTCTACAACTGAAAGCGAATGTTTGGCGATCCTCTGGGCAGTAGAGAAGCTCCGGCCCTATATTGAAGGCTCCAATTTCCGCGTCATTACTGATCATCACTCCCTGGTATGGCTCAATAACTTGAAGGACTCAATGGGTCGATTGGCCTGCTGGGCCACCCGTCTACATCAATTCGATTATGAAGTGATACATAGACGGGGTAAAGAGCATTTAATTTCGGACGCTTTATCCAGGTCTTTTGCGGTGGATACGGTCTAAGGAGCGGATAAAATTGTTGATGTTTGGTACGAGCGGATCAAAGCCCGAGAAAGTGACAATGCGGAGCAATATGCCAACTATAGAGTCAAGAGCGATAAGCTGTGGAAACTTGTTCCTGGAAGTTATCCTAATTTAAGGGGGTTGGAGTATGGAAGAAAGTGTTGTCGTAACTGGAAAGGAGAGGGAGGCTCTTGCAGTGTCATGAACACCCAATAGCAGGCCATATAGGAATTCACAGGACGTTAAATCGTTTAGCACAGCATTATTATTGCCCGAAGATGGCCGTGGATGTGTGAAACTATGTCCGATGTTGCAAAGTGTGTCAAAGGGTTAAAATGGGGTGGAAAGCCCAAGCTGAACATATGGTTTCACGCAGTGGAGTGGCATCGTTCAACTCGTTGTCACAGCTATATTGTACCCGTGTTGGATTATGTTAGCTAATTTTGCTAATATTTTTACTCCGGAAGGCCATGGCAAAAGAGATTTGCCGTTTGTTGGAAGATCAAGGGTTTCTAGTATTTGGGGTACCCAAATATCTAGTTTGCGATAATGGAGTACAATTTTGGGAGAAAGAGCTGCAACGATTAGTGGAGAGTTACGGGAGATAGTTTAAATTCACTCTACTCTATCATCCGTAGGAAAATCCAGCAGAACGCCGAAACCAAGACATTAAGCAGATAGTGCGTGTTTACGTTTCGGAGAAGCTACGCGCATGGGATCAATACTGAGCTCACATCGGTTGTGCCCTTTGGACTTATAAATATGAGGTAATGAAGGTGTCTCCTTACTTCTATAACTTTGGAAGAGATATGGTGACCTTCTATAGCAGTCCCCAGGCTCCAGAGAGCTCCCATACGGGATTGAAACCAGAAGTTAAGGCGGAGTAACTTGGAAGGATACCAGAGGAGATAGGGGGATGGATGCAAGTCCCCGCAAGGAAAAGCAGTGGAAAATATAACCTTCGGAAGAGAGACGTAGCCTATCAGGTGGGCGATCTGGTATGGAGATCAAATTATACCATCTCGGATGTGACCAAATATTTTTCAGCCAAGCTGAATATTTGGGTCCTTACTTTATTAAAGATAAGCTATCGAGGTGGACCAACCTACTGCAAGACGGCTCGGGAAGAGCCGAAGGGGGCACGCCAAGGATTTAAAGGCCTACATAGAGTAAGGCACGTACTAAGGGAAGTTAGACTTAAGCATGTTAATACCTGGGTGGAGGAAAATAGCTTTTAGGTTGTTCTTCAAACTGGTGGTGGATTGTAGAATTATATTAGACCTTAAGTTGAATTTAGAGTAAAGTACGTATTAAGGCAAGGTAAACTTAATCATGTTAATTTCTGGGTGGTGGAAAATAGCTTTTAAGTTCTTCTTCGAACGGTGATGGATTGTAGAATTATATTAGATTATAAGTTGAATTTAGAGTAAGGCATGTATTGAAAGCGGTCTGCATCACAAACAGCGTTTTAAGTCATAATCGGGAAGTCTAGCGTTTCTTTAAGATCGGAATCGGGATTATAGGCTCGCAGTTGTCTTCGAACCATTTAACCATCGGTAGCACAAAGTGTTTAAATAAAGAGAGAATAGGTCCATGGAAGCGTAGTGAATAGAATATTGGACAGCACCACCTACAACTAATTTCGTTTCATTGAAATCATTACCTGATTCCGGTGTTGAGTGTAGAGCAGGCTCCATGGTTCCTTGTCATTGTTTCCTTTTATTCTTTCTCTTTTTTGTTTTTCTCTTCACTGTTTTTTTTCCTTCCAAGATTGGCGTGACGTTATATTAGAAGTAGCTTAAAGGCAAAAAAATCAGAGTCAGTAATTGAAACTTGTTGTGAACCCTGAAATAAGGGGTGTAGGTTCCGACTTCAGAAGATGGTAGTAAGTAGATAGGACGTTGGTGAATGAAATATGGATTAAGCCAGGACTTTGAGTGAATTTCAGGGAAATTCACTCAAAGTAGGGGAGGAATAGTCACGGAAACCATTTGCACTCTTTTTCGCGGTTGTTAAAATACCGCCCGAGCCAAGGCTAAAAATAAAAATGTCAAATGGTTAAAATAATAAAATAAAAATGTTGAAAGGCTAAAATAAAAATGATAAAGTAAAAAAAACAAAAACGAAGAGAAAACAAAAATGTTTACATTAAACAAAAGAAAGAAACTAGTTTTTCAGCAGCAACAACCGGGAGCTAACAATGTGCGAACAGCCATCGCCACTTGAAACCCAAAAATGGATCTGTCAATAATGCACCTGCACCACCAGATGCCCTCAGACCCCCACCATTTATGTCCACGATCGCACCACCAATGACGATCAAGAGAAAAGTTCAAATGAAATACAAGTTGCCAACATTAAATTGGATCGCATTGGAACCGAATCAGGTTCGTGGAATGATTTTCAATGAACTCGAAAATGAGAAACTTTATAAACAAAGCGATTTTATTGATTTCGAAGAACGATTCAAAATTGATATGGTTGGCAATCTCTCAAATGGTTTATCAGAGTTGGACGGCTTAGCTTCATTCTCCAGCAAACGATTCAAGAAACAGGAGAACGTCTCCGAGATGACAAAATATTGCAATATCTCGTCGAAAACTTGATCTGCCAGTAAATGAAGTGATGGCCGCTATAAATAATACATTTTATGATCCCGAAGATAACATTGATCTCAAATTATCACTTTTAACGATCGACGGACGGCCGCTAGATTCGCGTAATTGGGTGCAGTTTGATTCGAAAAATTTAGAATTTTATGGAATTCCAAAATGCAGTGATTTTGGACGAGAATTATACCTTTTGGTTGCTGAAGACTATGACGGTATGACTGCAAACGATGCGTTATTAGTTTATGTCAGAGCACCTGCAAGCGCGACTACAGTATACTCACTCGATTAACATTAGGCATCGCTTTTGACTTAATTAATAATGATCTTAGGCAGCGACGCTTTTTTGAGCAAATCACACAAGGGTTTGGCGATTCAACAACGTCGAATATACAACTTAAAGCAAGTCAAAATTTGAATGGTACTGGTACTTCTTTAAAACATCCATGCAAAATTCTCATCAGCGATGTCCGAGCGATAAAGAGATGGAGTCAATTCGTTCTATTTGGCAACATTTCGATTTTACTATCCAGAACCGTGTGAAAACGATTTTAGGCAATGAATTTAATTTGCTGAACGTACATGTAGTGCCTACAATGTGTCACGCTGTCATGGATCACTTACCAATAGACATTGTACCAAGAAGAATGAGGAAAAGAAGGTACGATCTGAAAACAAAACCTTTTAAAATATTACAATCACTTATCCGGTGCTTGAATATTTACGAGTTAAATTAAGTTCTCTGTACGATAGTAATGGTTCTCCGATAAGTGTACAAACAAACAATTGAACCAAAACATAAGACTGACAGAATGTCAGTAACTCTGACAGTTACACCTGATGGGCGAATGTACTAGATGACGGGAAATTTTGGACTTAAATTGCCCGATGAACACTGGTTGGGGGATCACAATTGAACGTTGAATTACCCAGAAGTAAAACTAGCGGTGCACTGGTTAAAACCAGTCAGAAGTAAAACCTGGAAACAAAGAACGGGTCTCCCTTCTTATCTGGCGGACAAGGATCGACAACGGGGGATCGAGTGTGTCAAACAACAAGAATTTTTTTCCTGGGATTCGTTGAGGGCAAAAATTTACAGCAGCGACAGCGGAATAACTAACGACCGAGATAAGGGAGATTGGCAATAGAAAATCAACAAGAAGCGTGCTGGCAGAAGAACTTTGCGCCGGAAATTAGTTCGGGGAC
The DNA here is from genome assembly GCA_963969285.1 of Odontomyia ornata. Taxonomy (NCBI): domain Eukaryota; kingdom Metazoa; phylum Arthropoda; class Insecta; order Diptera; family Stratiomyidae; genus Odontomyia; species Odontomyia ornata. Next base: position 37,239,230 of record OZ017741.1, read on the forward strand.
CCCCAAATAGATAGAGGTAGTTAAGTTTTGTATTTCGTTGAGCTTAAATTCATTTTTAAAATCATTGCACATCATCATTAAATAAATAATTAATCATATTTTTCATCATTATAATAAAAATATTGTTACGGAGGTAAATTGTACACCTGGCTCGGGTGTGTTCAGAGAATATAGTTCAGTGTGAATTGGGTTTTTTTAGCGTGGGTGTGATTAGGTTTTCGCTCGGTGCGAGTTACGCTGGGTAATCTAGTGCCGGCAAAATTGTGCAAAGTGGTCGCCCCGGCTTAGATTAATCCTCCTCTGTTAGTGGAAAATAGTGTGTTGTATTTCTAGCTGTGTGAGGGGTGTTCGGCTGCCGCGTTTCTGGCTTGGTGACTATTTGGGCCAGGAAATAAGCAAGTGGCGCCTCCTACGACCGTCTCCGACGGCAAGCCGGGTCCGAGGTCCTTAGCAGGAGGAATTCTCACGCAGAGGCTAAAAATATATACATATATATATATATATATATATATATATATATATATATATATATATATATATATAAATATATATATATATATATATATATATATATATATATATATATATATATATATACATAGTCCTGCCATATGTTCTGTCACATAATTTCTCACATTGGCAACACCTTTATTTTATGAGTGACATTTCAATATCGGCCAGTTTTATAAACGTCATAATATTGTTGACAGTTGATGGTCATTTAAAGATTGTTCGTTAACGTGTGAGGATGGAATGGGGTGTAAATGAAAACCGAATTGCAGTGATTGCACTACATAAGTGTGGAAAATCCGCGAGTGAAATTTTCAAGTTGTTGTAACCGTTAAAAATAACGCAAAGATTTGTGTATCGTGCGATCCAGAGATATAACGAGATCCAGACTATTGAAGATCGACCTCGTTCTAGACGTCCGCGTGATGTACGTTCTTCTGCTGCCATCAAAGCGGCCGAGAGTCGAGTTCGTCGAAATCCGCTTCGTAAACAACGAATCATGGCTCGAGAGATGAACATCTCCACCCGAAGTATGTCTCGCATCATAAAATCGGACCTCGGGATGAGTGCCTTTCGACGATCAACGGGACATTTGCTGACTGAGTAGTTGAAGCAAATTAGGAGCACCAGATCGAAAGAGCTCCTTCGGCGGTACGGCAACAACAAACGTCGAGAAATTTTATTTACCGATGAAAAAATTTTTACGGTGGAGGAACATTTCAACCGCCAAAATGATAAGGTGTATGCCCACAGCTCCAGAGAAGCCCGAGAAGTTGCCACTGGGGTACAGCGAGGACATCATCCAGCATCAGTCATGGTATGGTGGGGTGTCAGCTACGAAGGGGTCACCGAGCTTCATTTTTGCGAAAAAGGCGTAAAAACTGCAGCGAAAAATTATCAAACGGACATTCTGGAGGGATATGTGAAGCCGCTGAACTCTACGCTATTCAACAACCGACATTGGGTTTTCCAGCAAGATTCTGCGCCAGCCCACAAACCCTTCACGTAAGATTTTCCGTTTCTTGCACTATTAAACTCTTTTCAGGGTTTTGTGAAACCGTTTTACAAAACCCAACCAAAATCGCGTCCTGTCTGTCCGTCCGTCCGTGTGCCACAGGAATTTTACTCGCAAACTACTTAAGCTAGAAACATCAAATTTTGTATGTAGATGTAAAGTGGTGCTCTCATAGAGGGGAGTGGCCCCGCAAATTATTTTATTATACCCTGAAAATAGTGCTTGTTAGTGAACATTTTTAATCTTTCATTAATTTTAAGGCGCTATTAATCCGAAAAGGGGTATTGTTGATATGATTTTCACATATTATTTAGGAAAACATCCTTTCAAATACTAATACTTACATAAATGCTACAGAAACCTTAAAAAAATCTACCACTCTCATTCTTTGCTTGTATAGAAAATTACCTAAAATACCATTTACGAACTGGAATTCACCAATAAAAATTTTCCCATTATAAAGCTTGAGTAAATGGTTGTTTGTCAATCTTGCTGAGAACGGTTTCCCCCAATCCATAATAAATTAAATTTAGCTCAACTACAATAAATTAGACAACAAGGAAGTGACAATGCTAATCTTATGTTTATCTAATAGACACACCAATAGACAAAAGCTAATGGAAAAAATAAAAGCAGGAAAAATAGAAGAAGCGTAGGATAAAGTGAAAAACAACTCAATTAATTACGGGAAATGTCATTGGTCGTCGTTTTACGACTATGTATGAGTTTGTGTGTGCCTTTAAGATTTAATGATATTAAATTAATAAGAAAGCAATGACATGAAAGTAGGGAAAACTTTTCCATTAACGATTCAGATGACTAAATCTCTTAGGCCAAAAAGTATATTAAATGTACTTTGGCTCATTCTATTGGAATTTTTTTCTTGCCGATTCTTGGTAACATACAAATATACAAAGTATACATGATTAATTGGATGAGAAAAATTTTGTTGGTTTTACAAATATTTGTGTAACATTGCTTTGACTCAGCAACATTTTTTTCTACAATTTTATGATACCACAAAATTTGAATACCATCCAACGATAATAAATATTCGCCTGGAAGGGAATTCTTTCAAGGCTAGTGTTTGGAATGGAATGGGATCTAACAGATTTCATTGAATTTTCGCTCAACTGACCAACACGTGCCGCCACAATCGATTGAATACGTTTCAATAAACTTATCAAATTAAATTCTTCTTAGAGCAATTTAATTTTTTTTTTGATTGGCGAAACTTTTCCACATGATTTATTTGCAAATAAGCTCTACAGGATTGATGCATGGTAGAAATTTTCGACGAGATGCAGACATGTGGTGGGAGTTGAATCTTTCCTTCTGATTGAATGGCAAGGAACTGTCTAGATTCTCTTGATTTATATTTGTCTGAGTTTTACCCCTACCTTTCACAAAATTTAAATAAACGAACGGTATTATCTAACGATTTCTGCCTGCTGTAAACCAATAACTGATCAAATGAATTCAACCCTTTAAAACCTGCACAGTGATCCACTTGTTGCTTTTTGTGTATGTTTGGAGTAGTTGACCCTTATACTAGTCTTAATGCAAATATGATAAAAAAATGTATGTTTCAATAACGAAAGTGCAAAATTTTTGACGTATGGTTTTTCATATCGTAGGCTTTAGGGCAGGTTTGTAAATGACTATTTTCATTTAAAACATTTTATTACAGAGGTGTCCGCAGTGATGTAGTAGGTAGGAGGCTCGCCGCGAATGCGCCAGGTGCTGGGTTCAAGCCCTGGTGTAACGAGTCCTCCAGGTCGGTATCTGTCAACGAACTTCTAGCCCACCCAGCTGTGATGGATACTGAGTCAAATCAGGTAATAATCACACGGCAAGCGTGATGCCGACCACATCACCTTTTAAGTACCATTATGGACATGAAATGAGATGTTTCACCTCATCTGAGCGCCCAGGTCCGATGATCTGTTGTGTGACGGCTACTATTATTTTATTGCAGGGAAGACCACAAAAATGTTTTCAACTCATCTATAAGCAGTTATTTTTACACAAAAAAGAATAAAAAACCATAGTTCACTTTTATAACACAAAAAATATCAAACGTAAAGAGTGTATTTTATGCATAAACACTAAAAACATGTCACAAGTTCATTGTTTGTGATAAATAACAAAACACTAATTGTGTAAAGCAACATTACATATTGTGCAAATATGGATTACGTATTTATTGCAAACCCCATAATGTCTTTAGGTTGCACTTTTGCCCGGCCAATAGATGTAGTAATCAAGCAGTCCCCTTGGCAAACCGTTCAAAAAGCGTTCCCAGGCGAAAATATCGTTTTTTCTTTTTTTTTCTCTTTCCTACTAAAAAATCTTTGAATATTATTTAATTTTTATTTGTAATTTAAAAATAACAAAAAAAATAAAAATTATTATCAAAACAATTTAATTTTTAAATAATTTTTAAATTACTTCTTAGTATTAATGATAAATTTTTAATAAAATTTATTAAATTTAATTTTTATTTTAAATTTTTAAATATTTATAATATAATTAAACAGAAATTACAATTAAAAAATTTGATGATGGCAACCCCTTTGCAATGCAATTTAGAAAAAAGAGCAAAGGGCTCGCCCAGTAAACCGTATGCTGGCCGACAGGAATACTATTTGAGGGTAGCTGTCTTTGGGGAGTTCCGCCCCCACGTACCTGAGGAAATCCCGCAGGGTGAATGCCGGTCGACAAGAGTACTCTTGGAGGCTATCATTCTTTGGGGAGTTCTGCCCCCATGGACCCGAGGCCATAGGGGGCGCCGTGAATTGCCCTGCTGGGATTACAGGTAACGATCCTGGCTGGATCTGGACTACGCTTTGGACAACGAACTGGAATTTATGCTTTGGGCTGGCAGATATGATGGTTTGGACCTAGTTGCTTTGCACGGTAGCACTGAGGTGACACGCGTGCTCTAATTCAACTCTCATACCATGCTTGTCCTGGTAAACCCTTGGCAGACCTTGGAGTACGTTTGAAGTTCGCACCATTGGCTTGGTGATGTAGGTTCGGTTGCGACGGAGTCCCGATCAGCGCTGGTTTGGGTCTGGGCACTTATCCCCATAAGAGCTTGTACAAACCTTCGCATGGCTTCCTTGCTCTGCAAAGATAATTATGGGACCGAAAAGGCCATTACACACACAAACGGTGATAGCGGCTCCAAGGCGGGACTCAATAAAACTGGAGTAACCAAAAATAGCAGCAACGACGACGTCTAATACAATGATAGGGGAACCGGACGAAAAACGGAGATTAACAGACAGTCTTGTCTAGGCTGAGATTCCTGCGGGATCCGGGCGCAGCAAAAAAATGATGTTAGCACCAGAGCGTCCTACAAAGCAAAAGTGGGAAACTCTGTAGGACGCGTCAGATGTTCGAGCAGTCGAGGAAAATATTAAGAACATTGAGAATTCGATGGTCACTACTGTGATCGCTACCAAAACGACTAAAGCAAGGGTCGTAAGTCCCGATATAACAACGAACCATCCTAAAATCCACGAAAAGATTACGGTACTTAAGTACAGGATTGACCAGATAAATAAAGTGACGTTGTTTGATTTCATCGCCAACGTCGAAAAGATGGCGGAAGTAAGGATAATCTCTCCCAAGAACGATGGTCGCAAAGTGCAATTGCCGCACAATGACATGAAGAAGAAAGGCTATCCTGAAAAGTGGGAGATGTTTTGAAAAGAATACAATCTGCATGCGACTCGCAAAAATCAACAAAGCAGTAAAGATTGGGCTCCTCGAACTAGAGGAACTCCTAGACCGCAAAGGGCATTATCTGAGGAGCTGGTTAAAGGCTTAAGATCGCCAGAAGGCAGAAGAAGAGCTGAAGATTAAAGAAGTGCTGGGGGCAAAATCAAAGAATGGCGACAAGCTAAATTGAAGGAGATTGGGATGAAAGGAGGAAGGAAGGCGTGAAATGCCAGACTAAGGATTCCAGATAGTGCTGACAAGAGGAGTGAAAAAAGCTGCAAAGAAACTACTTCAAAAAGTGCCAGAAAACAAAGTTCGCACGCATGTCGAACAATAAAAAAGTCCTGATGCAAAACAGGAGGGAAACAAGCCCCGACAGAAACCCCGGCAGCAGTCACTGCTCGTAAAACCCCAAGACGGTCGATCCTACGCGGAGGTGCTGTGGGGTATCAGGGGAAATGTAAGACCCGAAGACACCAGCACTATCAGTAAAGTCGTACAAATTTGGAGCGGGGCCAACACAAGAGAGGCATTCTGTGACGCGGTAAAGAAAGTCTTCGGCAAAAGTGCAAATATAGCCTGACTTGAGCCGATGACAACGATCAAGATAAGAGTCATAGACTGTTTCATAGATCTGACCGAGGTAGAAGAGGCCATCAAAAGGGAGTTTCCTAGCGTGAGCAGGTTCAAAGTGATGCTAACATCTGGAAACCATAGGAGACAACATATGGCCATCATTGACTTGACTGAAAAAGACGCCGAACAATTTCTAAATGAGGGCAAAGTAAGAAGAGAGTGAGTTGCCTGTAGGATACAGCGAAGAGCAACATCTCTTCAATGTTTCAAATGCCTTGGCTATGTTCACACCACACAAGTATGCAAAGGACCCGATAGGAGTTCCCAATGTTACAAATGTAGTGAAATGGGACATAAAAGAAAAGAGTATACGAAAGAGGCACACTGTATTCTTTGCAAGAATGCTGATCCAAGACCGGATCTTGGACATGTCTTGGTATCAGAAAAATGTTGGGTTTTCCACAGAGCCCTAGTCAAGGCAACATCAGAACTATGATGACCCGCATCCTGCTGCTACACCCACACGTAGCTCAACCACCCAAGATTTACTTGAGCAGTTTGCGAGGGGTATGAAAGCCAACTTCCTGCTGCTGAGTGAGCAATATCATGACAAAAACTTGGCATCATGGTATCCTGATGAAACTGTTACTGCCCTTAGCTGGATTCAGAACAATGATTTTCAGGCGAAAAGCTGCGGACGGTGGGATGGTTTTGTGTGGATTCAGTGCTCGAGGACCACTTTCGGTAGTGTGTACCTAACGCTAAATGAATCGATATCATCTTTCCAAGACAAGCTGAATGCTTTGGAGGGCACTGTCTCAAATGCAAACGGGAACATGCTCGTTTGTCAAAGACTTCAGCGGTAAAGCGATCAAATGGGGCATGCTTCAATAAGATCCGGGGAAAATGAGCCCTAGAAATGGGAGCAAGAACGGTGCTTGTTGTACTAAAATACCGGAAAAGCGCTGACTTTCCGCCGTATCGGCTGTGAAGAAACTATGCCTGACGTGATATTCGCCTCGGAGTCCTCAATACAGAGGATACACAATTCAAGAGTATTAGAGGGCTATCCAGCCAGGGATCATCAGTGCATTCTGCTTGAGATTAGTAATGTTGTTTCTCGACTCCATGCTCTTAATTTTCTAGAATTATGGGAAACTTCGCAAGGAAGGACCTCGAGTTGCTCAGAGCTGCAGAGAAATTTGCAGTGGATGGAAGAACTGGCAGCTTAAGACTTGGTGAGCTCAACTATGAGCATAATTACAACCACTTGCAACACTTCTATGCCCCATCAGAAACCCACCAGCAAACCAGTGTACTTGTGGTCGACTGGAATCGCTGAAAAGCGAAGGGAGTTCACAAGCTTCGGCTCAACGAGTACGGAACCGTGACGAGGCATGCAATCAGTTGGTAGTATATAAGTTAGCCAGGAAATGCCTTCGCGAATTGATTAGGAACAGCTAGGCTCGCTGCTGGCAAGATCTAGTGGTAAATTTGAACAAGAATCCATGGGACCTTGGCCACAAGCTAGTTATGTGAAAGCTTGATGCTCTACAGAAGCCTTGCATACTTGATAAGGAAAAAATGGACGAGACGTGTTGACGCTATCTATGGTGAACCAGTAGTTGAGTGTTCACTCTTCACACAGTCGGAATTGGAAGAGGCAGTACTTTCACTGAAAGTAAGGAAAGTAAGGTCCACATGGTGTTCCAGCTAAGGTGTTGCAATTTGTCTATCACGATTGTCCGGACTTGCTGCTCAGCACATTCAACGGGATTTTCGTGGGTTGTGTTGATCAACAAGGGGTGGAAAAATCCAGGATCGCTAGACATTGCAGGGAAAGTGCTAGAGTACCTCATCAAAGGAAGACTCACTGATGAGGATCGTGTTGCTGGAGACCTATCTTCTTGGCAGTACGGCTTTGGAGCAGGACGTTCTACCATTGATGCGATTGCAGAGGTGGTGAGTGTGGTCCAAAAGCAGAGGGATACAGTTACACTAAGGGACGGATCGTTCTATTGGTGACACTTGATGTCAAAAACGCCTTCAACTCCGCTAGATGGGTCGATATTCTGGATTCTTTTCAAGTTCCAAAATAACTAATGCTGCTTTTGAGGGACTACCTGAAGCACCGAAACCTATTTCAAGACACGACGCAAGGCCAATGAAGGATATAAGTTACACTGGGTGTTTTTCAGGGATTTATCCTTAGCCCAGACCTATTGAACGTATTTTACGACGAACTGCTAAGTCTAGAGATGCCAGATGAGTCACACTTGATCGTCTATGCGGATGATGTTTCGGCTGTGGTCACTAGATACACCGTTGAACAAGTGAAACTTAGGCCAGGTATGCTAAGGCACCAAGTAACAGACTGGATGACTGCTCATGGGTTCAGTTTGGCACTTGAGAAAACCGAGATGGTCATCTTGACAAAAAGGGAGTCCCTAGAGTAAACACGATCAGTTTTGGAGACATACTAATCAAATTAAAGCCAGCTGTGAAGTACCAGGGGCTACTGATCGACTCAAAGATGAGTTTTTCTGAACAAATCAGGGCGACGGTTGAGAAGGCTGCTTCGGGAGTATCGGCTCTGAATCGATTTATTGCCAACGTGGAGGGACCCAACCCATCCAGAAACCACCTCATGATGCGTTGTAGGCTCAGTGCTACTGTATAGAGCAGAAATAGGGGTGACGCTCTCAGTTAGGAAGTATACCGAAAACGCTTGGAGCACTGAGCATTTCATTTTCGTATCTGACAGTCTCGGATTCAGTGGTGAGAGTTATTGCAGGCGTGATACCTGTTGCCCTCTTTGCTAGAGAATGCCGCACCTTTTACCTGTTTCGAAACTAGGACTTGAGGGAGATGGTTATCCGCGAGGAGAGACAGCGCTCATTCAATGATTGCACGAAGGGAAGGTGAACTGCGCACCTCATCCTGGTTATGAGGCCATGGCTAAGTCAAAAATACGTTGAGACTGACTTTTATCAGACCGAGCTTTTGGATGGGCATGGAATTTTCCCGTCTTACCTGCACGGCCCCGTGATTGTCGGTTTTGCCCAGGAGGGGTAGACAATGCCTGCCACACATTTTTTGCCCGCACAAAATTGGACAGGCTGCAAAGGGACCTCTACAGGGAGACGAGAGAGCTCATCCTGGAAAGTATAGTCGCGGTGATGCTCGAGTCAGTTGACAAATGGAGCCAGAGGGCGTTTTATGCTCGGGCAGTCCTAAAAGATAAAAGTAACTCACAGCAGCCTGGTGCATTGAGGTTTGGGGATCACTTGTGTGACACTTGCTCTTCTCCTCTCTCCTGCCATTAGAAGAGGGATTTCCCAGCTTGAAGGCACTGCTAAACGAAACCTGTCCCGAATTAATGTATCAAACGGTCCCAAACTGGGTTTTCTGGTTGACAGGGAGGTGTTTAGTGGGTATTCCAGTCACTTGCCTGCGAGGTTGGGAGTCCACTACTCTGTTTGTAAATTATATTCACCTTCCGACCACAAAAAAAAGTCATGAGAGCGCACACAATATTCAAAAGTGGGAAGCCTACTCAAAGGCGATTATTTAGAGTGGCCTTTATTGTGGAAAGGAAATTCCAATTGCACGTTTTTGATTTCAAGACAGTCAATGGTGATTTGTGCATTAGCTTAATATGGTTTAATAAGCTTAGCTAATATCTTTCGAAATGAATGACGCTCAATCTCAAGTTCCAAAATTTTCATTCAATATAAATGGTAGGAACAAACCTTAATACAATTGATTAAATGTGAATAAATATAGTCATAAGCAATATAATATTTAATGGCATTGTGAGATCATGCTAGTCCATTCGAAGCTAAAACTGATATCTGATGAGTGGCTCATGGAAGTTGAAACCCCACAAAAAGTATATATTTCTCCCCAGTGATTGAAAAAAAATGATAATAAGAGTCTTAATGAGCTTGGCTCAAGGAAACACTAGATGATCTTCAATCTCAAGTGATCGAAATTTTCATTTGATATATTTGTTAGAAACAAAAATAATAATGCAATTGATTACCTTTAAATAAATACAGTCATGAGCAATATAAAATCTAATATGATCGAGGGATTATGCCAATTCATCTTGAGCTAGAATTGATATTTGATGAGTGGCTCATCGATGGCGGAATCCCTAAAAACAAATCCATATTTTCTCGAGTTATATTGACTGGCCTATTGTTGAAGATCCTTAACGGTGCCATGGCCCATTATGTTATCTGTTATTCCAGAGAGGGGAAGAGGAAGTGCCAGACAAGCCATCCCTTAGCCCTAACACCCCCAGCTGCTGTGAGTTCCCTTTATCGTTTAGAACTACCCGAACAAAATGTGCCACTTGGTTTCATTTGTCAACCGATTCGAGCATCACCGTGACTATATTATCCAGGGTGAGCTGTCCCGTCCCCTATAGAGTTCTCTTTGTAGACTGTCCCATTTTGTGCATGTAAAAAATGTGGGCTTCCTTTCCTGGGCAATACTGACAATCGGGGGATCGTGACTTACCAATCTTGTGCAAGTTAGAATGAAAACACCCATGCCCATTCAAAAGCTGAGTCAGATAGAAGTCAGTCTCACCATACTTTTGATTTGGCCATGGTCCCACATCTGGGATAAGGCGTGCAGTCCACCTTCCCTTCGTGAAATTCAGCAAAGATTGCTGCCAAACGTTGAGTGAGTACTGTCTTTCCTCGCAGACAAATATCTCCCTCGCATCCTCGTTTCAACGCAGATAAAAAGAGCGGCACTCTCTAGCAAGGAGGCCGACAGGTGTTACGCCTGCTATGACCTTCACCACCGAATCAGAGACTGTCAGGTACGAAGATGCAATTATCAGTGCTCCTCTTCTCTGTACGTTTACGATAAATCTCCTTACTGAGAGCATCGCCCCATACTTATGCTACGTACAATAGCACTGACCCTACAGCACTCATCAAGAGGCGTCTTCTTGATGGGCTGCTCCCCTACGTTGGCCATAAAGCGACTCAGAGCCGATACTCCCAAAGCAGCCTTCTCAGCCGTCACCCTGATTTGCTCAGAGAAACTCATCTTTGAGTCGATCAGTAGCCCGAGGTACTTCACCGCTGGTTTGGATTCAATTCAAATGTCTCCAATTCTGACTACTACTTCGGTTTTTCTCCAGTGTTAAACTGAGCCTACGAGCAGTCACCCAGTCTCTCATTCGCCGCATTAGCATACCTAGCCTAAGTTGCGCATGTTCAACGCTCCGTCCAGTCCTCCTTTGTTGGCCCTGTTTCGCCTCATACTACAGGGTTCGGTCCTTTAGGTAGCCGCATTAGATATTCTAGAATCTTTCTAGCGTATCCAAAATATCCACGAATCTAGCGGATTTGAATTCGTTCCTGACTATGAGTGTCACCAGCAGGACGATCCGCCGCTTGGTGTGACTATGTGCCTCTACCTTTTGGACCACGCTCATCACCTCTGCCATCGCATTCATGATAGAACGTCCTGCTCCAAAGCTGTACCACCGAGGACATAGCAATACAAATCGTGTAAGTAAGCCTTCGCTTGATGAGTTTCTCTACCACTTTCCCAGCCATATCTTGCATGTACAACGGGCAGTATGCAGACGGCGATTCAGGATATCCTTTCCACTTGCTTATCAACACGTACCTATTCACCTTCCATTGTCCCGGGAGCCTCCCGTCTCGTAGGCAAGCGTTGAATGTGCTGAGCAGCAAGTCAGGACAATTGTGATAGACAAACCGCAATACCTCAGCCGGAACACCATTTGGACCTGGAGCCTTACTTGATGAAAGAACTGCCTCATCCAGTTCTGGCTGCGTAAAGAGTGGACGCTCGACAGCTGTTTCGCCATTGATAGCGTCAACATGGACCAGATGGGCGGGAAAGAGTGCCCGCACTGTCTCATGCATCTTTTCCGCGTCATGTATGCAAGGATTCCGTAGGGCACCAAGCTTCCGCATAACTAGCTTTTAGCCAAAGCCCAACGGATGCTTGTTCACATTGTCCAATAAGTCTTGCCAGTAGCGAGCATTGCTATTGTTAATCAATTTGTGAAGGCATTTCGTGGCTGACTTATATGCTGCCACACGTTTGCATGCTTCGCCACGGTTATGCACCCATTGAGCCTCACGTCGAAGCTTGTGACACTCCCTTCGCTTTTCAGCGATTTCAGTTGACCACCAGTACGCTGGGGGTTTGCCACGCCGGATTTTTCGACGGAGCAAAGAAGGTTCACAAGCAGTCGATAATTCTTCCATCCCCTCCAAAGCTCCTTGTAGCAGCTCACTTGCTGTGAGCACCTCGACAAACCTCTTGACGTCCATCCTTCCGATGTTCCGATCAGTTGTAGAAAGCCAAGAGCACAGACACCGGGAGACAACATCACGGATCTCAAGCGGAATGGCTGAGTAGTCCTCTAATACTCTCCAATTGTGCATCCCCTGTACTGAGGACTGCGAGGCGAATGTCACGTCTGGTACGGTTCCTTCACAGCCAATACGGTGGAAAGTCGGCATATTTCCGGTTTTTAACACGACAAGCGCCGTCCTGGCCGCCATTTTCAGGATCTTTTTTCCAAACGTATCTGTTTGAGGCATGCCCCATTTGATTGTTTTAGCATTGAAGTCGCCTCGACGAGAACGTTGCCCTCTGCATTCTAGGCAGCACCCTCCAGAGCGGCGTTAGGTACACAGTAAAGAAGGTGGTCCTTGAGCACGAAAACCACCTCTCCACCTGGAAATCACTGTTCCAAACTCAGATGGCCGCAGTACCAATTTCGTCAAAGTACCATGATACAGAATGGTGTTGCTCACTCAGCAGTAAGAAGTCAGCTTTTATGTCCCTTACAAACTGCTCAAGCAGATTTTGGTAGGTTGAACTACGGTGTAGGTTTAGTTGCAGGGTGTGGGTCATTTAAGTTCGGACTTTGCCTTGGCTAGGGCGTCCTGGAAAACCCGGCCTTTTCCTGATCTCAAAACATGTCCAAAATCAGGTCTTGGATCAGCATCCTTGCAAAGAATACAGTGTGCCTCCTTCGTACACTCTTTTCTTTGATGTCCCATTTCACCGCACTTGTAACATAGGGAACTCCTATCGGGCCTTTTGCGTTCTTGTGTAGTGTGACCATAGCCAAGGCATTTGAAAGATTGAAGTGGCGTTGCGCTTCGCCGTATCCTACAGACAACCTACCCTATTCGTACTTTGCCTCCATCCAGAAATTGTTTTGCGTCGTTTTTAGTCAAGTCAACTATGGCTATGCGTCGTCCCTATGGTTTTCTGGTATCAGCCTCACTTTGATTCTGCCTACGCTAGGAAACTCCATATTAATGGCCTCTTCCACTTTGGCCAGATCCATGACACAGTCAATGTCTCGTATCTCGATCGTTGGCGTTGTCTCTAGCGAGGCTATAGTTGCGCTTTTGCCGAGGACTTTTTTTGCTGCGTCGCAGAATGCTTCAGGATTGTCGGCCTCTGCCCCCAATTTGACCAGTATGTGGCCCGACTACGTTGGTCGTACTACTTTAATGGCAGTGTTGGTGTTTTCAGTCCTTACGTTTCCTCTGATGTCCCGCAGCACCTCCACGTAGGATCAGTCATCTTGAGGTTTTACGAGCAGTGCCTGCTGCCGCGGTCTTTCTCGGGGCTTCTGTTTCTCCTGTTTTGCATTTCTCGTTGGGCCTCCTAACAAACTTTACTTTCTGGCACTTTGCGTTTCTTTGCGGCTTTCTTCGCTCCTTTTGTAAGCACTGTCTGAAACCCGTGATCTGGGTTTCTACGCCCATCAAGTGCCTCTTCTTTCCTTCTTTTGTCTCGATCTCCTGCGATTAGGCTGGAAGGCATTCTTTTATGGATATTTGATGATGGAGCTATCTGCAGGCAGCCTGTAGATTTCACTCCCATTACTTCCTTAGCCTCCTGCTCTTCTTTGTCCTTTAACCAGCTCCTCCGATAATGCCCTATGCGGTCTAGGAGCACCTCTAGTTCAAGGAACCAAATCTTTACTGCTTTGCTGATTTTTGAGGAGTCGCATGCAGATTGTATTCTTTTCAGAACATCTCCCGCTTTTCGGAATAGCCTTTCATCTTCGTGTCGGTGGGCAGCAATTGTACTTTGCGACCAACCTTGGGAGCAGTTATCGCTCTCCGTTTCCAAAAACAGTACTCCCGCCGCATTTTCGATGTTGGCGATGCAATCACACAACATTGCTTGGTTTGCGTGGTCACTCGTTTCTTTTCCTGTCGTGATCTCCTCGTTGACTTCAGGATGTTTCTTTATTATGTCGGGATTTATGACCCTTGCATTGGTTGCTTCGATAATGATCGCAGCAGTGACCATTGAATTCTCAATGTTCTTTATAGTTTTCTCCACCACTCGAACACCTGTAGCGTCCGGCAGAATTTCCCGCTTTCCCTTTATAGGACACTCTGGCACTCGCATTATTTTTTTGCTGCGCCCGAACGCCGCAGAAAACTCAGTCTAGACCAGAATGTCTGTTAATCCCCGTTTTTGTCTGTACTCACTGTCATTGTATTAATCATCGTTTTTGTCATCGTTAGTAGCTATGCGCCCTGGCGCCACCATCTTTAGACGGTCAGCAAAATGCTCCCACTCGATGCACAATGATAATGAATGATTGTTACTTACTCATGTGTTATTACGTCCAATTGCTACGGTTTTCTTTTTTGTTTTGCACAACGTTGTGAAAACAACAAACAATGTTGCAGTCTGGGCCAAAACTCCTGTTGGAATGTCAGATTCACTGCGATCGTAGTCAATAATCATTAGTAGCGCCTACATTGAACAAGTTCAGCATGCTGCCAGTTGCAAACAAGTTAAATCAGGTTTTCTTAGACGTAAGGGTCGCGACGTTGAGAGAAGCCAAAATGTACCAAAGTGGTTTGCACATGTCAAAACAACCAAGCAGCACTATCTAAGGCAAATGCATGCCCATCAGCTACGCCTCGGAAATTTTTAGAAGGCTCTAGGCAATCATATATCCACCCATAGTTCAAGGGGAAAAATCATGCGAATCATGTATGGCAGACGAGAAATGTGTGTTTGGTCCTGGCGAGAAATTAGTGATAATGCTGCGCGGCAGTGCGTAGGTCATCTGCACTTGACGATGGATGGCAATGGAATGAGTATAATACACATATATAGATCAAATATGTCGTATAGAAAATGAAAATGGGTACCATGTTGAGCCTGGTAGACTTGGGACAGTATCTAGCTAATTTGTATGCGGCCACTGGTCGCAAACCTGATTGCGGCACATTCAAGTGCGGCACAAACAGCACAGTAAAATAAACCCGCCGAATTTGAAAAAAAATCTAAACCATTTCTCATTTTCAGTTCTAAATCCAGTTATTATTTGGTAATTTACATTTTAGAAATTTAGAAGAAAATAAAAATTTTTTTTCATTGGTGAATAAGACCTACGGGCTCCTTTAGGAAGACAGGGCCTGGGAGGACTAGTAATGCAAAATTTAAAAACAATGGTTCTCAAACTCAAGAAAGCTATTATTGCCCAACTTCAGAGCAATCTATAATATATCTATATTAATCAATCGTTCAAGTTTTTGTTCGAATATCACCACTTACTATTGAAGCAAAACATTTCATCATCAATGAATCTGTCAAAAGTCAAAGATTTCCGACAATCTGTTTACCATCCTATTCAAATGAATGATGACGACAATGGAAAACTTCCGATTAGTAAAATATTTGGTTTTAAACGTTCCTCTTCCTTTTCCTCTTCTCAAACTCTACACTCAATCATTCAGAATGGTATCGTACAACTCTCGACTCGTTGTAACTCTCTAGATTTACGTTTGTATACAGATTGTGCTTTATACAGTCTTAAGTCTCAATGATGAAACTATAAAGGACTCTGGAGTAGTAAGTAAAACAACCAGACATTGTATCTCCTATAGCATATTTCTGTTTAAAATGTGCGAATGGAAATAAAAGCATAACAAAACTATACCAAAATATACAATGTATAACAAGGATGAATATTCGTCTTGGTCTTCCTCTTCTTATCCTTACTACTTTCTATAAACACAGAAGAAAAAAAATTAAGTTTAAAGGACACACAGCACACAACAATGCTAATAGAGAGACACGGATTGGACTAACATTATACCATCCCGCCTAGTTGTAGTTCAAGGAAGCAGATAAGGCGTTCTTTGACGTGTATTCTCAGTTTCGTCCTTTTGTCTGGAATTGTTGTAAATCAACTTAAGCTTGAGAGATGGACACGACTGACTATATTTAATCGTATACGGAGATATATATGTATTGTAGATGTTTATTGCGTTTTGTAAATACATAATAGTGTTAAGCTGTATACAAATTATTCTAAACATTTTGTTGTCATTCCCATGTGAATATCTTCACAAGGATCGTGTTTGGCGGGCGGATGGTATGTGTCCTTTGGGTGGGATTTAAGATTTACAAATGTGTTGACAGTGAAATATTTTGTTTGGTTTGTTGTTTTTTCTGAGACTGTTTGAGGACTCTATTTGAATTGTTTGTGTTAAATACATAAAATTTATTATTTTTCAGGGTAATTTCAGCTTTCCCTGAAATAGAGGAAAAGATGTCCTTATTAAATGACCAAGTTCTGTGAGTTAAATTTTCTATTTCCCAATTTTAAAGGACTTTCTGAATGACTTTGAAATTCTTAAAGCTGATTTGATAATCTTCCTCACTCTTTCTGTCTTTCCAATCCGCAGCTCTTGCCTATTTTCATTACCTAGACAACAGATTTTTCGTCAGGAAAATTATAAGCTTGGTTGCAATTATTTTGTCGTTTATGTATAGGCAAGGGTATCACTTGCAAAAATGGAAGCTTCTCCCTTGTTATGTCGTTTTAAGTTTGAAAATCTGAAGATGATATCTGCCTTCACTTCTTTGTAAGTGAAATGAACCTGTTTAATCTGCTTTCAAGAAGGTATCAGAAAGTGATTAAGATAAGGATAATGTTGTTACTGCTCATTAAAGATGCCAAAGTGGTTTTGTCTTAGGGGACAGAGTGTGGATTTTTGTTTTTGTAAGTTGATATAAAAGCTGGATATTGTTTGGGGAAGTTTTCTTGAAGGAAAAAATTAAAGACCTAGAAAAACTTCCAGTGCCTTTAATTTTTAAGAATTATATATTTTTAGGAAGTTTTTCTAAAATACCCACAAACGCCTTTACAAAAACCAACTAGAGTTGAAACATGTTGGTCTACGCTTTATCTATCAATGGGCGACAAAAATCATGAAAAAGGCAACAGTTACTGATACACAAAAAAAATCGCAATGCAAAGGGTAGTCCAACCATAACGCACGATGTTAATTGTGAGTCACACCTTAATGCCAAGTTTTTCGCCCAACTTAGATTGACATTTGTTTGTTTCGGTGTTTGACAAACTTAACCATGGAGAAGTACCACATTGCGCAGTGCATTAAGGTTGTTGAAGCCTTTTACGAAAATGGGCGTTCAAATCAAAAGGCACTTGGTGATTTTTTTGGACAGCATAATCGACCAAATGTGTCCATAATCGAAAAAATTGCGCAAAAAATTCAGCATCCACAAAGAGTGACTGTTTGGTGCGGTTTATGAGCTGGCGGTGTCATCAGGCCTTACTTTTTTGAAAATGAGGACAGCAAAGCAGTTACCGTGAATGGTGTTCATTATTGCGAGATGATAATGGACTTCTTGTGGCCAGGAATTGAGGTTATGGACCTGAGCAATATGTGGTTCTAACAGGATGGTGCCACTTGCCACACAGCGTCACGTGTGTCGCTGGTTTTATTTTAAGATCCTCTTGCAAGTCTTTTAGCATTTCAACCAGCGTCCATCTATTCGTACTTCTAGCCCGGTCAATCCTTGAGTATGCCTCCCAAGTATAGTCTCCTCACTTTACCAATCTATCGGATGCTGTTGAAACTGTACTTACAGCTCCTATGTTGAGCACTTACAGATCCTAAACATTCCATCACTCAAAAATAGGAGAGGATTTCTTGACCTGTGCTGCTTATTTAAATTATATCACGGTATTCTTTCATCCAACCTTCGTGAAACACTTTATGTACGTCCCACCTCAAGAACGCGTTCAACTGACATATTCTTTGTGCCCTTTGCTCGTACCAATATTTATTTTTATTCATTTTTAGTACGCGTATCACGTCGTTACAATGAGCTCCAGCTGGGTCCTCTGCCACCTTCCTTAAACGCTTTTAAAAGCATATTGCATAATATTCTGCTTAGTTTCCAATAGTTTATCCGTATTTTATATTCTTGTTCTTGTTTTCTTAATATAACTTTGTTTATTCGCATGTATTATATTAATACCTATTTTTTAATTGGGTTCATGGATCTGTAAAGTAGTGTGAATAAATAAATAAATAAAAATAAAATAAAATAAACTTTGGCCACCTCGGCTCTGGTGTACTCTAGAAAACGACTGATAATTTTAATCGATTACCGGATATAACAGATATTTTCTCGTTTGAAGCTGCTTAAAATTATCCCCGTTTTTTCAAATACGTATTCTCAATGGGGCTCGAGTAGTCCAAAGTTACAAAAAAATGTGAAAATAGGAGATTCCTCAACTTCACTCAGACCGTTTTGGCTATCTAGGCTCTGGTACACTCTAGACAAAGCCTTACACACTTAAACGAGATTCGATCTTGAACACATTTCTTTGATTTAAATTTCTTAAAATTTATCACGGTTTTTTCAAATTCCAATTCCCAAAAGAGGTAGAGCGGTTCAAAGATAGTAATATGAGAAAATAATAGATCTCTCAATTCATCACACATTGATTTGGCTTTCTCGGGTCTGTTGCACTCTAGTCTAAACTAATACTTTGGAACGACGGTTTTTAAAATTATCACAGTTTCTGCAAATTCTGAGAGATTGTCTAATTTCTCACTGGCCATTTTAGGTGCATCGACTTGGGTTCACTTAAAACAAGAACTGGTAGTTTCAAACGATTTTCCAATCCCTAAAACATTTCTTCAGTTAAGGCTTTGTAAACTTGTGACCCTGTTTTCAAATTCACATTCCTGATTAAGCGAGAGTGGTTCTAAGTTAGAAAAAAATTGGAGATCTGTGCATTTCACACTAACAAATTTAGCTCTGAGCCACTTTAGAGAGAAGGTGATACTTTTTAATGATTATCCCCGTTTTTCCAAATTCGTATTCGTAAAGTAGCTGAAGTGGTTTAAAATTAAAATAAAATGTCGAAATTTGTTCATGCTTTTTCCCTCCGCTAGCGAAAATAGAGATAAGAAAAGGGATGTTTAAAAAAAGGGATCCGTCTACACTTGATACCCCAAGTGACTCAAATATACTCTTTTCTATGTTTAGGACTGCCCAAGTGGGATGTCATACACCGTTTTACTTTTCAACTGATCTGAGCATCTCTCCAGTAAAGTCATCGGAGGGAAAGCCCTCTTATCTTTTTGATGAGGCCGCAGCACTACCTGTTCTACCTCTTCCATACAAAAAGCTTAAGTACCTAAAACACCTATTATGCGCAAAATATGCAATTGGCAGAGCATACCGTACCAATTTTGTGCAGATAAAACTGAAAGTATTCATGCCCACTCAAGAGCTAGGTCAGATAGAAATCAAACTGACTGTACCTTTGATTGAGTCATTGCCTCAGATAGCTTATGATGTACATGGTGAACCTTCCTTTTTCATTTGTTTACCCATTACTTCTGAGCCATCGCCTCTTTGTCACTCTTTCTTCGTAGCTAGATTGAAACGGTTCTCTCTAGCAAAAAGGGTGATGAATATCACTCCTTCGAAGGTCAACACCACTGATCCTGAGACCATCAAGTATGCAGATATAATCTGCAGTATTGCTCAGTGCCGGAATTGTGCCAATAATTTTAGGTAAAGCTCCTTGTTGAAAGCGAACCATACTTTCGATCTGTAAAGTTGCACAGATTGCACTACACTCGGAAGAAGTTGCCTAATTGATGAGGTAGGTACCTCTATGTTGACCATTATTGGACTGAAAGCCATTACACCTGCTGCAGCCTTGTTGATTAGAATGCCAAGGTACTTCACTGTTAGTTTAGTTTCAGCGGTTACCTCATCAATACTGATCATTTTTACTTTTGGTGTTCTCTTCTTTGCCATGGCAGCCAATTTGGTTGTTCCAGTGCTAAGTTGAATCTGCAAGCAATCACCTAGTCCCTCTCATGGCGCATAAGTATGTTAAGTCTAAGTTGCGCTTGTTCAACTATGCGCCCCACGA
Organism: Odontomyia ornata; assembly: GCA_963969285.1. NCBI lineage: Eukaryota > Metazoa > Arthropoda > Insecta > Diptera > Stratiomyidae > Odontomyia > Odontomyia ornata. Next base: position 37,259,332 of record OZ017741.1, read on the forward strand.
CTAGCACCCCGGTATTATCTGCAAGTCAATTTCAGTAGCCCGTCGTACTTGATGCTCTACAAGTCGAAGCCAAGAATGGAGGCTGGAGCGAAACCCGATGTAACTTCCATTCTTGCTGACCCTCCTTTGATTCATAAAACAGACTCTGATTCAGAATGTTGTGCCTCAGAATCCACAGCAGATATTCTAGAAGTTGAGAAGATGTTCTTATGATCGCAGAAATATCCACTTATCTAGTAGAATTAAAAGCTTTTCCAACATTAAGGGCCATTGGCAGCGCAATTTGTTTGTTAGACCGGCATGGAGCCTTCGCTTTTTGGACCATGATCACCACTTCAGCAATCGTAGAGTGACCTACTCTAAAATTATACTGCCGTAGAGATAGGTCTCCAACAGATTGGAATACATCAGTGAGTCTTCCCTTGATGAGTTTCCTGAGCACTTTTTTTACAACCAGGGCTACTCTAGGGAGCCAAACTTCCACATATACCTCAGGCCCCATGGACCCTATTCATTTTGCCCTTTCCGGCCATTATCTTATTAATTGTCTTGAAGAAGTATTTTCTACCCAATTTGCATGCTGTGAGCCTGATGTTTACCTACTTCTTCGTTCACGCTTGTCGAGCTTCTCGTCATCGAACTGCATCTTCTAGTTCCAGCCTAGTGAAGGGTGGGCACTCTACTGATGTTTTGGTGGGCACTGCATAAGCAATGATGGGATGTGTAGGAAAAAGAACAGGTACATTTTCGCCCATCTTTGCTGTTTTATATATGCAGGGCTTCCCTAGGGTGCCAAACTTCCGCATGATCAGCGTATGCCCCAAAACTCATTGATCATATTAACTTTACCCGTATTCCGCCGTACTTTTATTAAATAACTTGAGGAACTATTGTCTGGCTTCCCGTGTCAGGGACTTTAGTTGGGTATGAGAGATCTGCAAGCATCCCTAGCTGTAGGTCTTTCGCATCCCAGTAGCGCTCTCAGCAGAGGGGTACCCACAATCAGCTTACCAGGGAGCCTTCCAACGCCTATCTTCCCAGTTTTCCATCTGAAGGTAGGAGTCTGGAAATATGTAAATATCTCAGCCGCTATATACTGGTGATAATTTGCCAAGTAGACGTCTAGTATTAGCCAGTTGCATACGTTTGGTACCAGGGACTACAAAGTGAATGTTACATCGGGAACGGTTCTCACATAGCCCCCATGGCAGATTTTTTCCAGTACTGAAGATAACATGTGTTGTCCTAACCGCTGCTTATAGGACTTGCTTTCCTGTTTGGTTAGGTTGGGATGGTCTCGTTCAATCACTCTTGTATCGAAGTCTCTTTCATAAGCACATGGTGCTTTGTGCTCGCAACAGTGTCTACAAATGCAGTGAGTGTGGCCCAGAAAGATGGCACTGTTTTCTTTTGTTGACAAATACCTTAAAAACGTTGTTCCTGAACATTTCTTCTCCAAAAAATTATCTCTTTGTCCATGGCCGTGCATCTGTTTGTGAGCACTGCCACGGACCCAGATGGCATGGGTACCCAATTTATTAGGATACCAGGCTTGCAAGTTTTTATCGTAATGTTGCTCGTTGAGAGACAGCAGGTTAGCTTTCACACCATTCACGAACTGTTCAACTCGATTTTTCGTGTTTGTACTTTGATTTGAACTCATTTGTAGGATACTGATCATTGAAGTACAATTTGGCTTTGATTATGGTCTCTTTGAAAATCTGGCATCTCAGTGGCCCTGGCATGTGACTAAGGCTACTATGTTTACACTTAGTATTCTTACAGAAAATGCATTGAGGTTCAATGATGTACTCGTATTTCTGCCCTTTGGGCCATGTTGAATCACAATTATGGCACAGAGAGCTCTTGTCGGGCCTCCTACAGCCATATGCTGTGTGTTCGTATTTGAAGCACCTAAAGCAATGGAGAAAATTAGCTCTTTTCGGTATCTTGCAGATAAATAACAAACATATTTTAGTTTTTCCCTTCAGTAGAGAAACGTTTTTATTGGTCAAGTTGACAATGGGCATACATTGTCCCCTTATGTTTTCCCATATCAGTTTTACTTTACCTTCGCTTAAAATAGGGAACTTCCTTTTTGTGGATTCATCTACTTCTAGTTCGTTTGTAGTACAGTTAAGTCAAGGATTGCTACCATTGATGGTTCCCTAGGCTCTGAAAACTTTTTTGACTACACCAGTCCGAGTTCCACCGGTGAACTATTGAACTAGGTTGGTTACATTGCTCCAATGGCAGTTTTTGTGCCATTTGACTTGACTGCTCCTTTTATTTAATGCAACCCACCTGCATAGAATTTACCTTTAAGGTTATTTGGTTTTTGATCTCTGTGTTGTATCGGAAGAATTTTTTTTATTCCGCTCTTCAGGAGGCTCTTTAGTGACCTTTGTAAAGAAAAACTTTTGGCGGCATTTTCGACTGTCTTAGTTAGCACAACCAGAAACTCTGTCAGAAGTAGTAGCTTGGTTTTTTGCCTCGGTTTTTTTCATCTTCTTATGGTCACCTTAAATTGGGTTGCCTGTTACCATTTTATAATTTCGAGAAGTTGTAGCTACATGCGCTTCAATATAAGGCTTGGCATTTTAGTCTTTTTCCACTTTAAGCCAGCTCCGCCTATTGTGCGTGATGCACTAAATGAGCTGTTCCAGCTTGAGAACTAACGTTTTTGACCTCGCAATAATTTTTCAATTATTTGACAACCTTTTGAATTTGTTTACTAGTTTCCGCTTCCCAACCACACCATTTTTCTTCAGAGTAGTCAAAAGCCATCAGGCTTTTTTGTGTTGCTTCTTAAAAAAGGCTCTTGTTTTTGACTCCTGTGTTTCAGCCACTTAAAAGACAGTAGGAAGAGTATAATTTGACAGCAAACTTCCTCTTCCTATATCTTTGGGCTGTACCTATTGTTGTCATGGGTGGTCCTGGTCTCTGCTCCTCTTGCAAGGAGCGCTTTTGGGTTTCCATACTTTTTTAGTGCACTCCAAAGCCACAGTTATGCTCAGTTAGATCATGCACTCCACTTTTTTCATTCATTCAGCTATTTGTCACCTGTCTATGATTTGCTAGAAAAAGCAGCTGATAAGCCCTCCGTTGAAGTCACTGTCTGTTCCATTTTCACCATCAAACGTCTACGAAGAACACAATGTTTGACACCTTATTTTGCTTTCCTCCTCGACAGAACTGAACTGACTCAGGGTGGAGCACTTCACTGAGATAGAGCTCGTCAAACCCTAATTCAAACCTGATGAATACAAAGAGCTAATGCACACATCCAGATGCATCTTCGTATCCAACAGTCTCTGATTCGGCGATGAGAGTCATTGCAGATGTGATACCTGTCGTCTGCTTTGCTAGAGAGCAGCGCATTATTTACCTGTGCCAGAACGAGGACGCAAAGGAGATGGTTGTCCGCGAGGAGAGACAGCGCTTAGTCAACGATTGGCAGCAGTGTAGGGTGAATCGCAGGAAGGAAAGGTGGACTGCGCGCCTCATCCCGGATGTGAGACCGTGGCTAAATCGAAGGTATGGTGAGACTGACTTCTATCTGACACAGCTTTTGAGCGAGCATGGGTGTTTTCAGTTTTAACCTGCACAATATTTGTAAGTCTCGGTCCCCCGAATGTTAGTTTTGCCCAGAGGAGGAAGACAAGGCTTGTCACATATTTTTTGCGTGCATAAAATGAGTCAAGTTGCGAAGGGATATCTACAGGGAGACGGAACACTTACTCCGGATAATATAGTCGTCATGATGCTCGAATCGGTTGACAAATGGAACCAGGTGGCACATTTTGCTCGGGCAGTCCTTAAAGATAAAAGGGACTCACGTTGGGGGTTTTCTTGCACTTCCTCTTCCCCTTTCTCCTCCCGTTAGAAGAGGGGTCCCCAGCTTGAAGGCACCTTACGGGTTAGACCTGGCCCGAAATAATGTGTCAAATGGTTCCAGGCTGGGTTCTCAGGTTGACAGTGGGTAATCGAGTCGTTTGGATGGTGTGGAATTCTTACACCTCCCAAACACAAAAAAAAATCTCAAACCAGAGTCATCAACTTCCAATTGATAAACTCGAAGTCCCAAAAAAGTATTTCAATGTACATATTTGCATCATTTAGTTCCCTTTTTGAGACCACCGTTCACATTATTTTTTCTATACATGTGTTGGAATTCCCTATTGCAGAGCCCAAATGAAACTTAGCTGTCCAACAGATTTTCTAGGAAAATCGGTATTTTATGCTTTTCGGGTAGAAAAATGTTTTTTGGGTTGTTTAAATCCATCCTGATTAAAATCAAGAATAAAATTCTATGCCAGTTTGCTGCAAGTCATTGCATCTTAGTGAAAACAATTGAGTTTTTTTGCGGAAAATTTCTTGTTTCCAGTCTGAAGAGACAATGAAAATTCACTGAGTATAAATCGAAATCTCGCATACGTGCACAAGAATATCACCTACTTTTTCAATCTAATTACTACAGTTGACTCAATCATGCCCATCTTTACGAACGTGCTGAAGGGAAAATAATAAGTTCTATAAATTGACGGTCTGAATCGCAATTTGCATCACGAAAACTTAATTATATCATTGAGCATGGTTTTGATTTCTTCACTTGAATGCTGCAGTTGAATCCTGCTTTGCCTCTGATCGTTTCGTCTACGGCATTCTGAATAGCTTTCTTCAAATCCATCATATTTTGTGTTTGCACTACAGCCCCTTTGGAGCCTTCAGTTAGAGTGTCTCAACGGGCTATCAAAATATCTAACCGGTCTTGAATCAGGGACCTTCGGCTTACTGGGTAGCACTCTACCCAGAACACCGCATGAACTGCTCAAATCCATTATAGATCATATAAATTTCAATATTCTCTTGCGAACATTATATATCCTTGAAAGTATTCGATATACTTTTATTTCCGCATCTTTTTGAAAGTCTTGTATAGTTCTTCACCAAAGCAACTGAAAAACTTCAAATGTCATGTTTACTCCACATACTACCCTTACATCAGTAATTGTACATAACATAAGTGTAGGCTATCCTCCTCCCGAAAAAAGCCAATTGTCCTTACATGTTGGGATTATTGAACAACGGAAGATATTTTGTCCTTTTCAGCCCTTGGTTCTCTTTTTCTATACTTTATTACATTTTTTCCCCAACTCGGCTTGTAAATTTGATTTAGGAAAAATTCAAAGAAAGGTAAAGGAGCTGCCAAAAAAGGGAAAATGTGAATGAAAAGAAGAAAGGATTTTCATCAGATCATGATAACATCACGTACGTAAGAAGTACAAAGTGTTATTGTAGAGAGTAAAAATGTTGAAAATGTCCTTTTACATGCTGTTATACGACGAATCAATTCAGGTTTGTTATGTGTCACTTCAGCTGCTGGTTGATACCCGTTGGGAGGATATGTTTGAGCGGATTTCGCTGATGGGAATTGGAAGTAAATATGGATAAGAGTACTCATGAATGGTTTATATTGAAAAGATTTTTTTGATATGAGATTGCAAAAGTGGTAAAAGTAACTTCGTTTTCAGTGTTGACTTATTGGATTATTTTCTAAATGAATCAGAATCTAGCCATCGGTTCAGGGCTACTGCTAATCACGGGTCTTCTTGCAGCAGCGCTCCTAGTTATCTGGATCCATCGACCAGGGCAATCTATATCCCGTGATCAGCAATTCTTCAACCATAATTTTTTTCATTGAGCACCTTTTTGGATACCCTATGTATGACCATACTCATAAGAAGATATTTGATTGTTTGATGGCTTCTGTAGAGCAGCTAGCGTTCACTCTTGCCATCCATTTTTGAGGCGAACTATTTGCCATGTAATGGGCCACCTACATATTAAACACCATGAATAACTAGAGGAGGAAAAATAAACAAGTTGGGTAAACAGACCTACGCTCATGTCAGAAGGGTTTTGTATTCAATTTTCAAAATGCAGTCACCAGATTGAATAAAGTCAAGAAGCATATCAATGATGATTTTATTGGAGAAACTATGAAATTCGAAGACCATACTATTATTAACAAAGTTGAAAGAATTTCGACTTCTGAGGTTTTTGTTATTGTTCTACTCATAAATATCTCCCTTGATAATTATTTCAGATGTCCATTCGCGACGGAGGAAACACATTTTTCATGTATTTCCCCCCCTGTGCCCCCACTGAAGCAAAAACTGACAGTTTAAGAACTGTTTTGAAAAGCTCCCATGAAAGCTATCATTTCAAACTCATATCGGCTACGTTTGATGAATTTTTTTCAGGGGCCACTCTCCTGTACTGTTATCATCGATTAATAGCCAATTTTTTCGAATCCTAGAGTTGTTACAAAGCCCTTTTGTTAGAAGCTCCCTCCCGCCTCCTTGACTTGTTTCACTTATGAGTATTAATTGTAGGTACTCAGCTTCAGTCATTCATTAAATTGAATCAAGTGTTCAAAGCATGCGCCTTAAACGTTGAAGTTGGGAAAAAATAACTCAAAGTTATTCAATCTTCGCATTTAAAACAGCCACTATTTTGTTTTACGATTACTGATACCACTAGCTGAACTGATTCTCAAAGTTATTCATGCCACCTATCATTCCTGAAATTTTCATGCAAATCCTAGCAAAACTGTAGTGTCTGAGTCGGTAAAAAGCGCATGTTGTTCCATAGCCATATGTTGCCATAGTAATACATGCAGCGCATATTGTTCCATAGTAATACAGGAAAATTCAAACCGCTATAACTTCGCTAAATATGATGCAATCTTTATGAAACCTGCAGGGTTGATCAATCTTATAAATAGGCATCTGTGTACTGAATTTTATTGAATTTAAGGGTACCGTCAAGATTTTATTCAAGAAAACATAAAATCGATAAATCATACTATTACTAACAAAGTTGAGTGAATTGCGACTTCTCACGTATTTGTTGTTGTTGTACTCATCAAGGCCTACATTTGTGATTTTTTTCAGATTTTTCGGATCACAGGTGTCCAATCGCGAGGGGGGGGGGGGGACACAAATTTTTCGTGTATTTCCCCTCCCTGTGCGCCCCTCGAAGCAAACTTTGCCAAACTAAGACCTGTTTTGAAAAGCTCTCATCAAGACCTTTAATTTGATACCCATATCGGCTACCTTAAATGAAATTTTTTTTTCGGGGGTCACTCCCCTACATGGGGAGACCCCCCTTAAATACCTTATAAAATTTTTTAGTAGTTGAACTTTGAAGAGATCACCACTTTACACCTATATACAAAATTTGATGCTTCTAACTTAAGTAGTTTCCGAGAAAAACTGCTGTGACACAAGGACGGACGGACGGACGGACAGACAGACAGACGCACAGACGGACAGACAGGACGCGATTTTAGAAGGGTTTTGTAAAATTATTTTACAAAACCCTAAAAAGATGACGATCTTGGGAAGTGAATATCATCAACATAGTACTTGTTTTAAAGCTAGGTAAGATTTCATAAGAGCTAACGTCTTGTTAGTTTTAACATACATTGGTCCTTTTTAGGGTTTTGTAAAATAATTTTACAAAACCCTTCTAAAATCGCGTCCTGTCTGTCCGTCCGTCTGTCCGTCTGTCTGTCCGTCCGTCCGTCCGTCCGTCCGTCCGTCCGTCCGTCCGTGTGTCACAGCAGTTTTTCTCGGAAACTACTTAAGTTAGAAGCATCAAATTTTGTATATAGGTGTAAAGTGGTGATCTCTTCAAAGTTCAACTACTAAAAAATTTTATAAGGTATTTAAGGGGGGTCTCCCCATATAGGGGAGTGACCCCCCGAAAAAAAATTTCATTTAAGGTAGCCAATATGGGTATCAAATGAAAGGTCTTGATGAGAGCTTTTCAAAACAGGTCTTAGTTTGGCAAAGTTTGCTTCGAGGGGCGCACAGGGAGGGGAAATACACGAAAAATTTGTGTCCCCCCCCCCTCGCGATTGGACACCTGTGATCCGAAAAATCTGAAAAAAATCACAAATGTAGGCCTTGATGAGTACAACAACAACAAATACGTGAGAAGTCGCAATTCACTCAACTTTGTTAGTAATAGTATGATTTATCGATTTTATGTTTTCTTGAATAAAATCTTGACGGTACCCTTAAATTCAATAAAATTCAGTACACAGATGCCTATTTATAAGATTGATCAACCCTGCAAGTTTCATAAAGATTGCATCATATTTAGCGAAGTTATAGCGGTTTGAATTTTCCTGTATTACTATGGAACAATATGCGCTGCATTTATTACTATGGCAACATATGGCTATGGAACAAGATGCGCTTTTTACCGACTTAGACACTACAGTTTTGCTAGGATTTGCATGAAAATTTCAGGAATGATAGGTGTCATGAATAACTTTGAGAATCGGTTCAGCTAGTGGTATCAGTAATCGTAAAACAAAATAGTGGCTGTTTTAAATGCGAAGATTGAATAACTTTGAGTTATTTTTTCCCAACTTCAACGTTTAAGGTGCATACTTTGAACACTTGATTCAATTTAATGAATGACTGAAGCTGAGTACCTACAATTAATACTCATAAGTGAAACAAGTCAAGGAGACGGGAGGGAGCTTCTAACAAAAGGGCTTTGTAACAACTCTAGGATTCGAAAAAATTGGCTATTAATCGGTGATAACAGTACAGGAGAGTGGCCCCTGAAAAAAAATTCATCAAACGTAGCCGACATGAGTATGAAATGATAGCTTTCGTGGGAGCTTTTCAAAACAGTTCTTAAACTGTCAGTTTTTGCTTCAGTGGGGGCACAGGGGGGGAAATACATGAAAAATGTGTTTCCTCCCTCGCGAATGGACATCTGAAATAATTATCAAGGGAGATATTTATGAGTATAACAATAACAAAAACCTTAGAAGTATAAATTCTTTCAACTTTGTTAATAATAGTATGGTCTTCGAATTTCATAGTTTCTCCAATAAAATCGTCATTGACATGCTTCTTGACTTTATTCAATCTGGTGACTGCATTTTGAAAATTGAATACAAAACCCTTCTGACATGAGCGTAGGTCTGTTAACCCAACTTGTTTTAACATAAATTATTAATTTTATTTCAGCTTTGCATTCATCACTGATCGTTTTTGCTCCGAAGCGATTTTGAGATCATAAACTTTTGCTGCATATACTCTGAAACAATTTTCATGCATTGAGGTATCAAAACATTAACAAATTTTTGGTCAGCTGCCTTAGCTGCCTTCATATAATATATGAAAAACGGAAATATGAGCTTTGACTAATTAAGCCTTCAGAACAAACGCTGCACTGCCGAAGCAGATATCACTGCTCAATTTACCCTTGACTCATCATTTTGGCAACTCAATTCCACTGCCAAATTTTCTAAGTAACATTCAATTTTGTGATATCACAAGGTTTATCATGTCAACTTTATCGTCTTGAGACCCAGGACCGATGTGAGCAAAAGTTTTGGTGTTTTTAGTTTTCCTCCTTTAGAAAATGGTTCAAACAGGTTGGGTAAACAGACCTACGCTCATGTCAGAAGGGTTTTGTATTCAATTTTCATAATGCAGTCACCAGATTGAATAAAGTCAAGAAGCATGTCAATGACAATTTTATTGGAGAAACTATGAAATTCGAAGACCATACTATTATTATCAATGTTGAAAGAATTTCGACTTCTGAGGTTTTTGTTATTGTTATACTCATAAATATCTCCCTTGATAATTATTTCAGATGTCCATTCGCGAGGGAGGAAACACATTTTTCATGTATTTCCCCCCTGTGCCCCCACTGAAGCAATAACTGACAGTTTAAGAACTGTTTTGAAAAGCTCCCACGAAAGCTATCATTTCATACTCATATCGGCTACGTTTGATGAATTTTTTTTCAGGGGCCACTCTCCTGTACTGTTATCATCGATTAATAGCCAATTTTTTCGAATCCTAGAGTTGTTACAAAGCCCTTTTGTTAGAAGCTCCCTCCCGTCTCCTTGACTTGTTTCACTTATGAGTATTAATTGTAGGTACTCAGCTTCAGTCATTCATTAAATTGAATCAAGTGTTGAAAGTATGCACCTTAAACGATGAAGTTGGGAAAAAATAACCCAAAGTTATTCAATCTTCGCATTTAAAACAGCCACTATTTTGTTTTACGATTACTGATACCACTAGCTGAACCGATTCTCAAAGTTATTCATGACACCTATCATTCCTGAAATTTTCATGCAAATCCTAGCAAAACTGTAGTGTCTAAGTCGGTAAAAAGCGCATCTTGTTCCATAGCCATATGTTGCCATAGTAATAAATGCAGCGCATATTGTTCCATAGTAATACAGGAAAATTCAAACCGCTATAACTTCGCTAAATATGATGCAATCTTTATGAAACTTGCAGGGTTGATCAATCTTATAAATAAACATCTGTGTACTGAACTTCATTGAATTTAAGGGTACCATTAAGATTTTATTCAAGAAAACATAAAATCAATAAATCATACTATTACTAACAAAGTTGAGTGAATTGCGACTTCTCACGTATTTGTTGTTGTTGTACTCATCAAGGCCTACATTCGTGATTTTTTTCAGATTTTTCGGATGGAAGGTGTCCAATCGCGAGGGGGGGGGACACAAATTTTTCGTGTATTTCCCCTCCCTGTGCGCCCCTCGAAGCAAACTTTGCCAAAATAAGACCCGTTTTTAAAAGTTCTCATCAAGACCTTTCATTTGATACCCATATCGGCTACCTTAAATGAAATTTTTTTTTGGGGGGGTCACTCCCCTACATGGGGAGACCCCCCTTAAATACCTTATAAAATTTTTTAGTAGTTGAACTTTGAAGAGATCACCACTTTACACCTGTATACAAAATTTGATGCTTCTAGCTTAAGTAGTTTCCGAGAAAAACTGCTGTGACACACGGACGGACGGACGGACGGACGGACGGTCGGACGGACGGACAGACAGGACGCGATTTTAGAAGGGTTTTGTAAAATTATTTTACAAAACCCTAATAAAAAACGAATCAGTTTATTTGTATATATAAATTCTCTAGTTAGGGTTTTGTAAAATAATTTTACAAAACCCTTCTAAAATCGCGTCCTGTCTGTCCGTCTGTCTGTCTGTCCGTCCGTCCGTCCGTCCGTCCGTCCGTCCGTGTGTCACAGCAGTTTTTCTCGGAAACTACTTAAGCTAGAAGCATCAAATTTTGTATGTAGGTGTAAAGTGGTGATCTCTTCAAAGTTCAACTACTAAAAAATTTTATAAGGTATTTAAGGGGGGTCTCCCCATGTAGAGGAGTGACCCCCCGAAAAAAAAATTTCATTGAAGGTAGCCGATATGGGTATCAAATGAAAGGTCTTGATGAGAACTTTTCAAAACAGGTCTTAGTTTGGCAAAATTTGCTTCGAGGGGCACACAGGGAGGGGAAATACACGAAAAATTTGTGTCCCCCCCCCCCCTCGCGATTGGACACCTTCCATCCGAAAAATCTGAAAAAAATCAAGAATGTAGGCCTTGGTGAGTACAACAACAACAAATACGTGAGAAGTCGCAATTCACTCAACTTTGTTAGTAATAGTATGATCTATCGATTTTATGTTTTCTTTAATAAAATCTTAACGGTACCTTTAAATTCAATGAAATTCAGTACACAGATGTCTACTTATAAGATTGATTAACCCTGCAAGTTTCATAAAGATCGCATCATATTTAGCGAAGTTAAGGCGGTTTGAATTTTCCTGTATTACTATGGAACAATATGCGCTGCATGTACTACTATGGTAACATATGGCTATGGAACAACATGCGCTTTTTACCGACTCAGACACTACAGTTTTGCTAGGATTTGCATGAAAATTTCAGGAATGATAGGTGTCATGAATAACTTTGAGAATCAGTTCAGCTAGTGGTATCAGTAATCGTAAAACAAAATAGTAGCTGTTTTAAATGCGAAGATTGAATAATTTTGAGTTATTTTTTCCCAACTTCAACGTTTAAGGCACATGCTTTGAACACTTGATTCAATTTAATGAATGACTGAAGCTGAGTACCTACAATTAATACTCATAAGTGAGACAAGTCAAGGAGGCGGGAGAGAGCTTCTAACAAAAGGGTTTTGTAACAACTCTAGGATCCGAAAAAATTGGCTATTAATCGATGATAACAGTACAGGAGAGTGGCCCCTGAAAAAAATTCATCAAACGAGCCGATATGAGTATGAAATGAAAGTTTTTATGGGAGCTTTTCAAAACAGTTCTTAAACTTTCAGTTTTTGCTTCAGTGGGGCACAGGGGGGAAATACATGAAAAATGTGTTTCCTCCATCGCGAATGGATATCTGAAATAATTATCAAGGGAGATATTTATGAGCATAACAATAACAAAAACCTCAGAAGTCTAAATTCTTTCAACTTTGTTAATAATACATAGTATGATTTTCGAATTTCATAGTTTCTCCAATAAAATCGTCATTGACATGCTTCTTGACTTTATTCAATCTGGTGACTGCATTTGAAAATTGAATACAAAACCCTTCTGACATGAGCGTAGGTCTGTTTACCCAACTTGTTTTTCTTTTGAAACGCGAAGGTACACAAATGTGCACTTCAGGTTTATCTGTGTGGAAAATTTTCAATATTTCTCATTTTTACGTGTGATACCTTTCAAAGCAATAATTTTTTTAAATGCATAAGTATACATTGCACTTGATGCAAATTGTTCGGCAACGGGATGAACATGTTGGGTGCCTGCATTTTGAAGCGTACTTGTCTGCCATGAATCACGGCAGGTGTTTCATTCCATCAAGGCATACTTCTGGTTTCGGCTGTTGTACGACATTTTTTTTGTGGTTCCTCGTTTGCTCTAATTTTGCCTGTTGTTTGTGGCTTGTCTGCTCATGCCTGGTTGCAGAAAAAGTGGATCAACAGTTTTTCCCTCATATTTGATCATGGGTTTTGCAACATTCAACCCGTAGTCCATCAGACCTAACCTGTTCTTGGCAGGTACTCTTTCTTCGTCGCAATACTGTTAATACATTATTCAGCAGTTGACGTTGCACAAATCTATAAAATGGCTAAAAACGTGGACTGTTCACTTCCTAGTTTGCATGGCAGTGCGATAATAAGCGATCAGCCTATCACTTAGATCAATTCCGCCCATACCTTTGTTGTAATTTCTGACCACGGCTGGCTGTGTCACATCTATTGTATGTTTTGTCTGCTTACATCATCGTTTACAGATCCCGGCCGGTGCGTTTCCTGCGCATGAGGATAGCATAGTAACGGCTTTAGTGTCTTTTCACTTCAAAACACAGACATTCTCATCGCTTCTCACCTTCTCATCCCATTCGCCTCTTTTGAGCTGCTTGTCATTTTTAAATTTCTTGGAAACTTCACCAAACTGGTTCATCATAACTCTCCCTGTGATGAACACGTTCTGTTTGTTTGCGTTCAAATAGTCTGCACGTCTCAGATTTATAAAAAATCTGTCCATGTACAAAACAGAATCTTGACCAATCGTCCAGCACAGCAGTTAGACGACGCGTCCACCTAGGCCAAGCTTAGTCATGTCCTGTGGAGTTACCGTGTTAAAACCATAAATGACAAAGTCCAATGCAAGACCGTCCCTCGCAGCCAAAACAAAATTTTTTAGCCCTAAGGGATTGGGTTTCGACAGCATATATTGGCGAAAGCCACATCCTCCGAAAAATAGTATCATCAGCTCAATGATGGACATGTGTGTTGACCGAGGCAGCCTGTGGTGCTTTTGAAGGATTTTAGGTAATAACCACCTGATTTTCCAGAGTTTGTCTCCATCTTGATTTTCTGCACAGTTGTCAGTGAAATGAATGTGGCTTTAGAGTTCGAAGAAGCGATCGCGCATCATTGTTTTGCTAATGATGGGCACAGCAAGGTCTCTTCTCCAATACAATCTTGCTTTGGGGTAATTAAGCGTGCCCATCATGATTTGTACACCAGTGAAGTTCCTACTTAACTTGTTTTCACAGTTCGAAGGTTTCTTTGCTGCGCTGAATATAACTTTGTTTGATCTGCCACCAACTTCCAAAACTCGAGATCCAAATACTCAAAAAAGGAGTGTAGACAACTAATCTCTGAATCTTCTTCACATTGCAGTTTGTCATTAGAAATATCCAGACCGCGAGGAGTCATTTGCTTTGACAGCCAGAACATTTTTGAATTGCTACCCTCAGGTTATTGCATTACATCGTCCTGTTCCTCTTATGATTCGAAGATGGCAGTTTCTGCAGAATCCTCGATCGTTACCAAATCTCCATCATTGTTATCGGGGAGATCATCATCACTACAATCCAAGAGCTCCACAATCTCTTCAAAAAAAACTGTTGTCCAATCCTGAGGTGCATAAGTGTGTACTTTACAAAAAGTACGTGATATACTAACAAAAAACTTACCGATACTAAACTTTTCTACTTGTTTTGTAAACTTTTGTCCGATTCGTCTTCAAAACACTAAAAATATTAGAACGTTTCGCTTAAAAAAATCATCCACTCGTCACCCACGCTCAAAAATGACTGAACATTCAATTCGAATGCTATCCTAACGATATTCTTGTTACATGCAGTAGACATCTTTTGCAATTTTTATTAATTAAAAAATATCGCAGATGTTCACTTATTGTTTCTTTTTCGCAATGGATAGCTCTGGCAAGAGAGAAGCGACAGTAAAGGCAGGTACACATATGTCTACCCAGGGTCTGAAAAGGTTATGCTCAAAAACTCTGGCAATTCATTCTCTAAGTCCATTGCTTTTTACGCGTACTTGCAAAACATTTAAATCGATAGACAAATTGGCAAACTACCAAAGTTGTCTATAGCTCTGTCAATAAAGGGTTGTTGTTGTTCAAACTGCCGTAAGTATTATAGTAGAGGAAAGAAAAATAACAATAAAAGCTAAAGAAAGAATTATTTTTAAGGCAAGAATCTTAAATGTTCTAATAAAGAATGAATAATTAAATTGGTTTTTGCTTATCACGTCAAACATTTACGAATATTTTTAAGGTGAGTCCAAGGAAAGTCGCTATTTGCTGCCGCGGTAGCAAATTTCAAATATTAGAATGGAAGGAATTCCAAGTGTAGTTCAAACGATATAATTTTTTGTTCCAAATGAGAAAATACCCCATTAACTATGACATTAAAATTTGTCGAACTAGTTTTTGAATTTAAATATTTGACGACTTGTGGTCGCAATATGCCTTACTATTTTCAATTACTAGGCAACTCTAGATTTAACGTTGTATACTGATCAAAAGTACGAAGCCTCTAATTAAAACGATTCTTTTCAAGCATCTGAAAAATTGTATCTTGTATATAATCCCCGGCAGGGCCAGTGGCCAGTGTCCTGTCTGGTCTTGCCTGACTGCCTCTAGAAAATTATGTAGCGTGGAACCTTTGTTTCGTTTTGCTTGAATTTCTTTTTCGATATATTGACGGGTATTCGCTTGCATAAAGTTGTGGCAACTTCAAGTCGAAAATCTGCTGAGTTCAATAATTTGTCATCCTAGCCCTTTACTTTTTGAATTTTTTTGTAAAGAAGCCACGCGTTTGCCAAACTCAAATCGAATACATGGTTAAACATGCAAACCTGCAATCTCTTGCTGCGAAGTTCTATTTTGTAGAGTCCCATGATGCTATCAATTAGATCTACGCCACCCTTGTGGCGATTGTATTCTCCAACAACTGCAATTGCACTGCTTGTTCTTCTTGTCATACCCCCTCACCTAGGATTTTGGCATTTCTCCCAGTAAACTTGAAGCTAAATTTACTACTTTGTTATTTTTCCAGGATACAGTTGAAATATCCACTCTATTGACATCAGTAACATACTCAACAGAATACCCTCTGTCTTTTTTAGACACTTCTTTGTCAGTAGGTAATTTGTAGTCAGGAATCCTGTTTCCACGTATAGTACCAAGACTTAGTATACCATTTTTTGACAATGTAAAGTAATTGTCAAAATACAGTCAATAATTTTGATTGCAAAGTATTTCTCGTGATAGACGCATGACAACATTTGAAGAGGCACCCAGATCAGGCTCATGGGGCAATCCCACATTTTCTGAGCCAATTCCAGGTTTAATTTTGTATCCAAACCCAGAGACTCCACAAAGAACGTTAATCTTGCAACCCCATTTGTGAGGCTTTTTCGGGTTATATCTTTTTAAGTTATTTCTGACTTTTGTTGAACATATCTGTTCATCGACACAAAGGTACTGTTCCATGGAAACTTTGGCAAAAGTTTAATTCAATTTCTAAGCAATTGGTCGTATTTTGAATAATCCGTTGAATCCGGGATGCTCGCAGGGAAAGATTTGTAAATTGTCATTGAAATGAAGACTTATATCTTCGCATCTTTTTGAACACTTTTACCGACATAACTTCTCGAATAAAAGGAGTTCCAATAATGGAATTCCAACGACTGGTGACGCGAGAAAGGTAAATCAAAGACATGGGATACACTATGCCAATAAATTGCCGAATTTTTGTTGTGGAAACGCGATCCTCCTACGCAATATATAAATTAGTTTGTGAATTCAATCAAATTCATGGAAAACAAGTACAAGAATATCTGGACTGGCGTGTTAAGTTCTAATATATCTGCTGGCAAGTTTTCGTTTCCTAGAAAACGTAACTGCTCATCATTCAAAAGCAGATTTTTTTTCTTCCATTTCATGTTTACTTTTCGAGATTTAATAGCATATCCTTCCGGTTGAGCTGGGTGCGATTCAGCTGACAAATCAGCAGTAGTAGATATAGACGCACTCAATATTCAAAAGTGGAAAGCCTACTGGAAAACGAGAATTCGAAGTGGACTTCATTGTGGATAGGGAATTCAAATCGCACGTTATTGATTTTAAGGCAGTCAATGAACGTTTGTCTGCGATCCGTATCAAAGCAAATTTCTCCAAAATCTGGCCGATAAATGTTCACGTCCTGACCGAAGAAAAGGACGAAGAAACGAAGGAAACGTTCTACAATCACCTGGAAAGACTGATCAACTCATTGCCTACAAACGACACAAAAATAATTCTGGGGAATCTCAACGCTAAGGTTGGTAATGAGCTATCTCATCAGGGAACGACTGGAGGATATAGCTTCCACCGTGCAACAAATGATATCGGCCAATGCCTGATTGACTTTGCATGTTGCAGAAATCTAGTCATACGTTCAACTTGCTTCCCACATCAACATATTCATAAAATGACCTGGATATCACCGGATGACAACACACAAAACCAGATCAATCATGTTCTGATCCAGCAACGTTGGACCTCAAGCATACTTGGCGTCTGTACATATCGAGGAGCCAATTGTAACTCAGATGATAACTTGATCAATTAACCTATCGATGTTGTATGTCAAAGGCATATTTGGCAAAGACCAGCCCGCTTCACAAATTTGACATCGAAAGACTCCGAATGGCGTATGTGGCCAAAAATTTCACGCAGACCCTCGACAACCAGCTGGCTCCCATCGTATCAGACGCATCGTTAAAGACGAGCAACGAGCTCTGGATGAATGTGAAAATAGCTATTAGGACCGTGGCAGAACAGACGATCGGAAATCAAGCCCGGTGCAAGAGAAACGATCTGTTCGATGATGGGTGCCAGAATGCGTTAGACAATAAGAATCAGGCGTACAAAGAATGTGTAGGTAGGGAAACCAGGACGAAGAGAGAACACTATGAAAATCTCAGAAGAGCAGCAAATAAGATAATTAGAACTAGAAAAGACAATACTATGATGACTTATTGAGAAGTATAGATGTAAATTTAGCAAGCAAAAACACAATACAGCCTAAAAGTGGTTATCAGTCCAAAACCACGCTCTGTCGTGATGACAGCGGCAATATACTCGCTGATGAAACCAAGATTAAGGAAAGATGTGCAACATATTTCAAGAAACTCCTTAATCTTCCGCACAGCTCCAGGACATCGGAGCCTACAGATGTCCGCGGAGAGCGCTCATTGGCCCCTCCAACCCTGGGCGAAGTTTCTTCCGCCACCAAAGCCCAAAAGAATAATAAAGCGCCGCGCATCAATGCAATACCAGTGGAGCTCATCTAATATGGTGGCAGTAGTATTCATAAAGCTATTCACAAAGTCATCCAGCGTATTTGGCAACAGGAACGTATACCGAAAGAGTGGAGGCAATCAATTATATGCCCTATCCACAAAAAAGGTGACAAGCTACAGTGCGAAAATTATAGATAATAAAATCGGATTATACACCAACAGTATTACTGGGGAGTATCAAGGTGGTCTTAGAGCAGGTATATCAACGATAAACCAATCGTTCACAGTCAAGCAGATATTTGAAAAGTGCTGGGAGTTCGACATAGACGTACACCAAATTTTCGTTAGCTTTAAGCAAGCATTGGATAGTATTGATCGAAAAATACTGACCCAATAATGCTTTGCTTTGGCATCCCAGCCAAATTTGTAAGTCTTACCAAAATGACAATGACGTCAACGACCTCCCAACTTTGCATCAATAACGGAGTTCCGTTGATCTTCTAGAAGTCGCTGCAGTGTGGTGAGTTCATCGATATCGGTAGCGTATGGTGCTGCAGCATGGTACTTCAATGAGCCTAGGGCCGGTAAATCCTTAGATATATTGAAGTTTGTGAAAGCTGTATAGGTTAGATGCTTGGTTGTATTGAAGACGCTGTAGCTGTACAGATTAAGTTGAGCATTTCTTAAGGAACACTCATGACGAATTTCAAGGAGCCCTGCATGTTCCAATGTGATTTGGAATGTGTTCGTGCCACATACTGCGTTAAGTTTGACGGGTTCCTTAAATGCGAATATCCATTGATTCATGGTTTGCAGCTTCTTGCAGACATATTGATCGATCATTCGTGCTAAGGGGCATAGTGTGCTGCTTATGTTGTTGAAAAGCTCGATTTTGCACGCTAGATAGCTGGAAGCTGACGTATATATTGTTTGTAGCCTGGGACAAATGAGGTGGTTCGTCTTGCTCTCCATGCATGTTCCGATTATTTCAGAGGTGATGGGTAAGTAATTGTCCCCATGGTTGTTCACCGCTAATAATGAGAACTTCGGCTCAATGGCAACTATGGTGTTGTTGATTATAGTTGGTATAGGCGTAATCCGAAACAGATGAAATTGTTCCTGGGTTGTGAGTGGCAACCTTACGTTGAAGATAAAGTAGTCCCGGGTGGCGGCACTTTTGATGGTCATCAATTTGTAAAATGCGGCTGGATCGTCATCTTGAATAGGTATTTGATGCGGTGGTGCCAAATGAGATTTTATTTTGTGTATGCTGACTGGCAATAGCATTGGGCTGAGTCTTCCATGATGTGTATCAACAAGGACATCTATCAATAGTGCTTGGACTCTTTGTAAGCTGGATGCTCTTAGTGTCATCTGGATGGCAATCGTGGTAATTAATTGAGTGATGCGTTGCTGATTCTCCTGAGCATCGAATTCTTGGATCCTGTTAATTAGTTCTTGGATCTACTTTTCCACGTCTCCGAAAGTCTCGTTAACTTGTGCCTGATCCTTCTTGATAATATTTAGTGTGGCATCGAGAATTGACGTCTGGTTTTTTATGAGTTTAAGGAGATGACCTTCATTTGCCTTGACGTGGTCAATAATTCTGGCCATTTCTTGCGCATATTCTGAGTCCAGGATCCCAAAGAGTGAATGGGCGATCAATGGCGTCAATGGCGCCTCTTTTATTTCGTTTCCTGATTAATACCACTTCGTTTAGCCCCGATTCGGCAATTATATAATCGAATTGCTTGAATAGGGAGTTACATGTGACATTAGGTTGTATCAGACAGCATAGGTGTTGTAGCCCGTCTCTACCGTTAACCGTTGTGCATTGCTGTTAAGCCCCTCTAAATGGGTTTGACGTCATAATAAATTATAAGGTTCCATTCGCCTGCTATTGGTTGGATGGTTGCCATTCACTCAAAATGGATACCTGCTGCTTGGTTAAATTGTGTTATAACAATTGGGGATGCCAGAATAAGTGGTAGCGCAAGCAGTGCTACCAATATAGTCAACATTCCTGGAGCCATTGTCATCTTTTGTCGATTTTTTGGAGTGGCTTGATTGTTTGAATCATCGCTGGAGCTAGATAGACTTTCGTAGCTAGGGTGTGATGGTCCTGATTCATCTTGGACATTTTGCTGGGAAGAAGGTCTGCCTCAATGGGATGGTCCAGGCGCATTCTTAGAGTCCTTAGAAATGGTGGGAGGACCGCTGTAGACTGAAGAAATCTTCAGTGGGTAATAGAGCTAATCGATGGATTGATCGTGTTCGCATCCCCTGTGCTGTTTTGACTTCCACAACTCGCACCATTCCATCATCACCCTTGATGACCTTTGAAATTCGGCCATGTGGCCAATTTTGTATAGGGCAGTTGTCCTCTTTTATGACCACCATAATTCCTGGTTCAGTGTTGGCAGATCGATCACGCCATTTTTGCTTGGCCTGCAGCTGATTTAGATAATCCTGTGACCAACGTTTCCAGAACTCCATTCTTAGCCGTTTTACAAGATCCCATCGACGCAATAAACCGGAGGTATTGGGCCCTGCATTGATGTTAACTTGTGCTGTTAAGGGCTCACCGATTAGAAAGTGACCTGTTGTTAAAGCTTCTAAATCTCTTGGATCTGTTGGCATGGGAGTGATTGGTCTAGAGTTCAATACTGCCTCTACCCCAACCACAACGGTCTCCAGTTTTTCATACGTGAGGCCAATGAAACACTGCGCACCAAGAGATGCTTCGCTGATTTAACGGCTGCCTCCCACAGGCCACCAAAGTGTGGTGTTCTTGGAGGAATGAATTTGAACTGGATTTCTCTTGAGCTGCATGCCTTGATGATGAACTCCTGAGCTGGTTGTGAGTATATCACTGACTCAAGCTCAGCCAACGTATTCCTTGCGCCAACAAAATTGGTTGCGTTGTCGCAGTAGAGCTTTTCGCAATGGCCTCTCCTTCCTAAGAATCATATAAGGGAGCCAATGAACGCATCAGTAGACAGATCAGTTGCCAGCTCCAGGTGGATGGCCTTGGTGACAAAGCAGCAAAATACTACAATGTAGGCCTTCTGAGGTTTTTTGCCTCGGACCTTATAGTGCACCCAAAATGGGCCACAAAAGTCCACTCCCGCGTTTATGAACGGTCGAGCAGGCTGGACTCTATTTCTTGGCAGATTTACTATAATTTGACTCATGAGAGCTGGTTTTGCCTTGGAGCAGGTTACGCAATGGTGGATTTTTCCCTTAATGGACCAGAATCTCTGCTGGGTTTGGTTAAGCAGCGTTTGTGGGTCGCAGTGAAAGTTTTGATCATGGATGCTCCTCATGAGCAATTTGACCAACGGGTCATTGTAAGGAAGCAGCATAGGATGTTTGGCATCATATGAGCTTGACAAATTTCGAAGACGACCGGAAACTCGGATGATTCCGTCTTCATCGATGAATGGTGTCAGATCCGAAAGATGGCTTCCCTTTTTTACCATGTTGTGTTTCGTGAGGTGGCTCAGGTCACCCTTGAAGTCGTTTGCTTGTATGGTGCGAACGATGGAAATCAGGGCCTGCTGCAATTCTTCCGGTGCCAATGAAATATGTTCAGCTCTGTTAGATTGTGGTTGTCTGGCGTGACGGCTAAAACGAAGCATGTATGCAACTATCCTCTGCAAGGTTGTGAAGGAGTTGTGGTGGTTGATAAGATACATTATATCGACTAGTGTTGCGACGGCAGCGACGGGCACTTCTGGTTTCTTCTGTTTGAGTTCTGTTGAACTGCTGGATGTGATTTGATTGATATCCTTGTGGAAAGGGCCTGGCCACGAGGCCTCACTGCTATGCAGAAACAAGGGACCATAGAACCAAATGTTTGATGATGCCAGCCTGCGAGCCGACATTCCGCGGGAAACTATGTCAGCTGGGTTACCAGCGGATCTCACATGACGCCACTGATCGGATAATGATCCCTCCTGGATTCTAGCCACTCTGTTGGCCACGAAGGTTTCAAACGATGATGATACTTGAAACTATCAAACAAACAAATGTTACAATGTATCAAATGATACACTGTATGAATTTTAGGATGACTTTTGATGAATTGGTAAATGTTACAATGTATCAAATGATACATTGTATGATTTTTAGTATAAGTTTTGATGGATTGTTAAGTTTTAAGTGATGTAATTGTACAACGCCTTTGAGCGACGGGTCCCAAGCCGAATAATTGGAGTAAAGCTAGACGAGGACCAATAGCGAATTCAATACAACCATGAGCTGAATGAAATTATTGACGAACCGGAGGTCTCAGCGATAGTAAGGCTGCAGAAGCTGCAACTGGCTGGCCACATGAATCGTATGGACGAACAACGGATACCCAAGAAGGTATTCTTTGGGAGAACTGAGACCAGTGGAGAAACCGAGGAAACGCTGGTCTGACTCGGTTGACGAAGACAGTTAATCGCTACTCGGATTTTGGAATTGGAGGACGTGGTCAATAGACCAAGACAGCTGGAGGTGCTATTTGCACAAGGCAAAGGCCCGAGAGGGGATGTTCTCTACTAAGAAGAAGAGGCAACAGTCCACCCTTGCGGTCCCAAACGGTATTTTAATATCCTCGCTAACACTACAGACTCACGGTCGCAAAATGACTTGCTGTCTTCAATCACTAGAGGACTCTAGATCAAATGTTATATAGAGATGAGAAGCACAAATTATCTAATTGAAAACAATTCTTTTCAAGCATCTGATAAATTGTATCTTAAATTTAAGAGAAAAATGTAGTGACATGGCTAGTTATAAAGGCAAATTGCTTGTACGTACTTTTAGATCTAGGCAAAAATGTGTTTTGGAGTTACATTCTACAGAAAATGCTCTGAATTAGATACTCAATCACTACAATATTTAGTTTCATACCTTATATATCATCCTTAAAATACTTTACATATTTCATTTTTCGAATCAACTTAATTCAAAGATGTTTCTATAAGTTTTAGTTCATATTAATCTCTCTTCTATTATTCTATCAAAGTTTATAATAAACTTGAATCCTTGTTGCTGCGAATGTCACTGCTGTTGTTGACGCAATGCCATGCTATTCCTCTGCTTATAATTTATACAAAAGCACAATGATTTATTCATTGCACATGGACCCAATGGACAAATTGAAGAAATATTGCTTCCTTTAGCGTAGATACAAGATGAAATTCGAAAGAGATTTTGTGTTGAAATATTTAGCATGTCTCAAATGATACCTACACTTTCGTAAGTCGCTCTGGACAGGTGTGGGAGGGAGGTTGGTTGTAAGTGTGGAATGATTCCTTGATTGTCGGGCAAAGTTTCGGTCAATCTAAAAGTAGGTTTCAGCCTATCGATAGAAGCTGTTGTTTCCTTGCTGCGTGATTACACAACAAACGTTGATAAAGACATGAAATAATGTTACCAAGTCCTTAAAGATGAATGGTAACCACGTGCCATGGTGAGTGGCAGATACAAAAAAGTTGGTCCACTATCATATGGTGCAGAGGCGAAAAAATTTGCCGGTTTAGCACATGAGTTGGCCGTAGAGTTATTCGGCTGGTGGACATTCTAGGCCTTCGCGATAATTAGCTTGTATGCTTATTATTAACTTCGGGATAATCTTCATTCACTGGTCATTTTTAGGATTCTGTAAAATAATTTTGCAAAACCCTTCTAAAATTGCGTCCTGTCTGCCCGTCCACATGTCACAGCAATTTTTCTTGCAAACTACATAAGCTAGAAACATAAAATTTTCTTCAAAGTTTCACCACAAAAAAAAATCTTCTTCTTCATTTTCTTTACTTCAGTTAATTTTCTTTACTTCAGTAAAATTTTCTTCACTTCAGTTAAATTTTCTTTACTTCAGTTAAATTTTATTTTTTTTTAAATTTCAAATCTGCACATAAAATTTAGAATATGGGAGCGCTGATCTAGTACACCCCAACGCTGTATTAGATTGGCGAATGCAATTGAATTCAGCTGATGGTTTTACAGTGTACACGATAATGAAAGAAGGAAGAGATTTCAGACGGATCGGGAAGTCCGTGATGCACCTACACGGCGGTCACGTCGCGACGCGAGAAAAAAAATAAGTCGACGGGAGATCTGGAAACCGCAAGCACGGCCGCTGGGAATGTCACCATTGCAAGTTATACTCCTCGTCGAAATAAGCGATACTTGTATCCATTGGAAATTTAAACTAACACTGTAGTGTAAAGATTATCTTATAAAGATATTGTGCAAAATGTGAACACCTCGTTAGTAGTGTGAGTTGGTGTTAAAAGAACAGTGCATGTTGTTACAACCCCAATTATTCCACGGGAGTCACTATGGCCCCCAAGGAAATTTGGCTGCTCCGGTGGGGGTTACGGACCCGGTTTAGCTCGTTCGGAGACGGGCGTGGGGTGCCACTCGCTTGTCCCTCAAGGCCCCAATAAGCCGCCAAGCGAGAATGCGGCTTGCCGGAACAACCAACGTCACTCTTCACCCGATCCCTATCTACCGAGCACACACTAGCTACCACACTAACTTCACACTTCGACACTATTACCTTCCCCATGCGACCCTCCTAAACTCGCCTCAAACACTAATCCTATCCGTGCGACCAGCTATCGGAATCACCACACCACCCCCGAACACTTTTATGCACTACCGATTTCACTTTTTAGGGTTTTGTAAAATAATTTTACAAAACCCTTCTAAAATCGCGTCCTGTCTGTCCGTCTGTTCGTCTGTCCGTCTGTCTGTCCGTGCGTCCGTCCGTCCGTGTGTCACAGCAGTTTTTCTCGGAAACTACTTAAGCTAGAAGTATCAAATTTTGTATGTAGGTGTAAAGTGGTGATCTCTTCAAAGTTCATTTACTAAAAAATTTTATAAGGTATTTAAGGGGGGTCTCCCCATGTAGGGGAGTGACCCCCGAAAAAAAATTTCATTGAAGGTAGTCGATATGGGTATCAAATGAAAGGTCTTGATGAGAGCTTTTCAAAGCAGGTCTTAGTTTGGCAAAATTTGCTTCGAGGGGCGCACAGGGAGGGGAAATACACGAAAAATTTGTGTCCCCCCCCCCCTCGCGATTGGACACCTTCCATCCGAAAAATCTGAAAAAAATCAAGAATGTAGGCCTTGATGAGTACAACAACAACAAATACGTGAGAAGTCGCAATTCACTCAACTTTGTTAGTAATAGTATGATTTATCGATTTTATGTTTTCTTGAATAAAATCTTAACGGTACCCTTAAATTCAATGAAATTTAGTACACACATGTCTATTTATAAGATTAATTAACCCTGCAAGTTTCATGAAGATTGCATCATATTTAGTGAAATTATAGCGGTTTGAATTTTCCTGTATTACTATGGAACAATATGCGCTGCATGTATTACTATGGCAACATATGGCTATGGAACAACATGCGGTTTTTACCGACTCAGACACTACAGTTTTGCTAGAATTTGCATGAAAATTTCAGGAATGATAGGTGTCATGAATAGCTTTGAGAATCAGCTCAGCTAGTGGTATCAGTAATCGTAAAACAAAATAGTGGCTGTTTTAAATGCGAAGATTGAATAATTTTGAGTTATTTTTTCCCAACTTCAACGTTTAAGGTGCATGCTTTGAACACTTGATTCAATTTAACGAATGACTGAAGCTGAGTACCTACAATTAATACTCATAAGTGAAACAAGTCAAGGAGGCGGGAGGGAGCTTCTAACAAAAGGGCTTTGTAACAACTCTAGGATTCGAAAAAATTGGCTATTAATCGATGATAACAGTACAGGAGAGTGGCCCCTGAAAATAAATTCATCAAACGTAGCCGATATGAGTATGAAATGAAAGTTTTCATGGGAGCTTTTCAAAACAGTTCTTAAACTGTCAGTTTTTTTTCAGTGGGGGCACAGGGAGGAAATACATGAAAAATGTGTTTCCTTCCTCGCGAATGGACATCTGAAATAATTATCAAGGGAGATATTTATGAGTATAACAATAACAAAAACCTCAGAAGTCTAAATTCGTTCAACTTAGTTAATAAAAGTATGATCTTCGAATTTCATAGTTTCTCCAATAAAATCGTCATTGACATGCTTCTTGACTTTATTCAATCTGGTGACTGCATTTTGAAAATTGAATACAAAACCCTTCTGACATGAGCGTAGGTCTGTTTACCCAACTTGTTTTTTCTTTAATACACCCCGACTTGCCACTCCAGCCGCACCCGTCACAGCCTGTAACAAAGAAAATTTACCTTATTTTCTTTTCCTCTTTCCTAAAGGCATAAATTCAATAAATCAGTTACGTTTTAATTATTCAATTTCAACCCAAATACAAACAAACTCTCGATCTACGTTAATTCTAAAAGAAACTTACTTATACTCGTACCTAAAAGAGGCCCCCACATTGTCCGCATCCGATGGTGTACTTTTATCTTGATTGAACGTCTGAACTTGATTAAATGTCTGGGATCTGCTTATCGCTTCTCGCCTCAACGCACTTGATGTTTCGTATCGAAATTTTCTTCTTGCTCCCTTCCTTACGCTCGTCGATTTGCACTTGATGCTTTGTATCGAAATTTTCTGCTTTTTCCCTTCTACACGCTTGCTGTTTCGCCAGTAGAAGAAAGAAAGAGGAGGCGGGTCATGCTTTGCGCACTTTTATCATCTCCTCCTAACGGCCAATGTCCCGCTCTTTGACCGAATACCATTGTCCCCGGTCATCCGCCTCTTCGGCGTGATGGTTTCTCTCTGCCGCCACTTGATTTCCGCACCGCTCTGGTGGTGATCACTCCAAGTTCGGCTAAATTGGCTGAACATGATTCACTGACAGTTTGGCACTTCAGTGGTGTTTGTTTACATTAGTTTGAGGAGAAACTTTTATTTCGAGAAAATCGTGTCGCTGTCGTGATAGATAATTCTTCCTGAAATTCGCCCTAAAGTAGTGCCCTTCAAGTGTCACGATGTTTACTTGGTTTTCCGCAATTTTCCCTCAGCTGTGTCCATAACATAATCGTTTAAATCGAACAGCAAATTCATTGGCCCGCTGAACTCCGACGACAGTTTGCTCGATCCCGACACGGAAACATTGCTCACCGTGCATGAATAGTTGAGATCTCTGGTGATTGTATTCTCGTCCACGACATATTTTGGTGCTTGGTGCATTGCGGTGCATAAACCCACGAAATCCTCATAATTCGGTGCAATGTCAAGAAATTGGCAGATTTTCACTTGTTTCACCTTCTCATCGTATGACCAATTGCTCAAGAAATTGTTAATTCCGTTTCGGGCTGTGATGTTTTTGTTGTAGTGACGTATTTCGTTCTGTTTTTGTATGAATTTACGAAACTTACTCGGCGAATTTGTCAATTCGGTCGATTTACTATCAGTTAAACGTTCTAATTTGACAGTGTTATTACTTTCGAGTTCGTTCTTGAAACGAACATTCGGTATGCCTGAAGTAGCTTTGACCACAGTCGATTTGCCGTGCGCTACATGCCCGATAGTGCCAATATTGATGGTTACCTGGCGAGAAATTACCTCGGCGAAAGTGGCGTCGACTTGGTGATATCCAATTGTGATAGATCTTGCTTTTGCAGATTCGAATTACCGATTGTCTACCCTTCGCCTGATGAAAATTCTGGTTGTTTAAAATTACACGTATTCGTACTTAATCTACTGTTGTGAGACAATTAGGAGTGGCAAACAAAACCCTAGTCAAGTGCGGCTTAGCTTACTGAATTTATTGAGTCACGCGAATGCTACGATAGTGTTTGGGATGAGGTGATAATAATGCCCTTCTGTTTTATCCGTAACAATGTATCTGGCTCTTTGCGGAGAAGAGATACCACGTCGAATATAACAGATATTTGGGATGCGGAATTTAGCCTTTCCTCTTTGGGCCCTGTCGTATTTTCATTTGGGAAGAAACATTTTTATCGATCTGCTTACAAGCCCCATCGATGGAAACGAAGTAAAGCCACGTTTATTCCTATGAAGTCCAATACAAGATCGGAAACTCCTTCACAATACTTACTGAAAGAAGCGTGCATTGTGTTTGCATGGTGCATACTCGTACTTGGGTAAAATGAATTGAGGAAGGATCAGAGTGCAAGTACTGCTATAAGAACGCAACAATGGAAGAAGATTGATCGTAAAGTTCCAAGAACGTACTATCGCGTGTAATACAAGGTTTTCCAATCAGAGTTGTTATTTTGATATTTAAAAAAAATGCCATTTTTTAATATAAATGATCGGAAGTTTATTTTCATTATAAAGAAAAATAAATGCTGTAAATAGTGAAAAATAACATCAGGCAAATGACCACCACGACCACGCTTACAGGACCATATCCTTTTTCATGAAATTTCCCATAACCAGATCGCAAAGTGGCTGCCCTATGTCCTCGATAGCCTCACGAATTCCATCTTTGAGGACTTGAATCGACGCTAGGCTATTGGCGTAGACCTTCTCTTTCACGTGGCCTCAAAGGAAGAAGTTGCAAGGTGTTCAATCACAAAATCTCGGTGGCCAATTGTGATCACGTCTTCGAGAGGTGACACGGTCCGGAAACTTTTTCCGTAAAAAATCAATGGTTTCCGCCATAAAAAATCATTAATCATTTCTTGATAGCGCAATCCATTTACCGTAACTGTTGCTCCAGCCGCATTTTCGAAAAAGTAAGATCTAATGACTCCGCCAGACCATAAACTGCACAAAGCAGTCACACGATGAAGATAAAGAGGCTTTTCAACAATAACTCTCAGGTTTTCCGAGCCCCAAATGCGACAATTTTGCTTGTTGACGAAGCCACCGACGTGGAAATGGGCCTCATCACTCAAAATGATTTTTCGATGGAATTCCGGATCATTTTTATGCATGTCAAGGACCCAATCAGCAAAGACACGACGTTGTTGATGATTGACCGGCTTGAATTTTTGTGTCAACTGAACTTTATAAGCCTTAAAACCCAAATCTTTATGCAAAATACGGTGCAATGACGTTTGTAGAATGCCCAATTCCAAAAAACGACGAGGAATGGACAAACCTGAGTTTTCTTCAACACTTTCGGCCACAGCAGCAATATTCTTGGCTGTTCTTGAGTGACGTGCACAGGTTTTATCCTTCACATCACTAAATTGCCCCAACAGCTCGAATTTTTCCATCAATTTCTGTATTGCGGTCCGACAAGGTGCTTCACGACGACCCAAAAATCTTCGAGTTTTCCGAACTGTCTCTCCCACATTTTCACCATTTTTATAGTGAATTTTAATAACTTCTATGCGGTGTTGAAGCATGTCTCGTTCCATTTTCATTGATGGCGTAACTTTCACTTGTCAAATGTTAAAAAATGACAGCTTCAAAAGTGACATCTACCAACATGGCGGGCTATTCAAAATAACACCTCTTATTGGAAAACCCTTTATTATCCAACGGCGGACTAGTGACTTCAATAAAACGGCTGCTAGTCCCTCAACAAAATTATGCCAAAGATCCACATAAAGAAGCCTTCTGGAGTGGCGTTGCGTAACAGGACTGCAATTAAGGACGCTGTGTACAATGCAAAGGAGAATAATATTAGGAATTGCGACCTTCATTGTGGTAAAGTTGATTACTCTTTAACGGAAGAAGTAGTTTATGAAGTCCTGATAAAAATGAATCGTATTTGATAGCAGTTATATTTATTTATTTATTTTCTATTTATTTATTTCTTTATTTTCTATTTATTTATTTAACAGTTGATGACAGAGAATGGTAAGTCATTTACAAACAGAGTGAACAGTAGTGGGCCAAGAATGGATCCTTGAGAAATACCTGATGACGGATGGAAGGGAGTAGAAAGACAGCCTTGAAAAGATACCTGACTGACACAATTGGATAAGCATGAGGATAACAAATGGAGCAAATAATCAGGAACGTTAGGAAATTTAAGTTCGCTCAACAAAATATTGTGATTTACTGAGTGTAGGCTTTAGAGAAATCCAAATGCAAGGTTTCAACTTGTAAACGGTCCTCCATGGCTTTTGAGGTAATGGTCCTGAATTCTAACAAATTCGTTAAGGTCGATCGCCCTTTGATAAAACCATGTTGTTCAGGAACAAACAAATCATGAGTAAGTGAAAAAGTTGCAAGTGCACGATTTTCTCTAGTAGTTTGGAGAAACAGGATAATAAGGAGATAAGCCGATAATTGACAACGTCTGAGGTGGTACTTTTTTTTTAAAATAGGAGTAACATAGGATCTTTACCAACACGAAAGAAAAGAGCCTGAAGATAAGCTAGAGTTAAAGAGAAAGGAAAGGGGACACAAACAGAAGTAGCTAATGATTTCACAAAATTATTAGGAACACCATCGGTATCTGAACTAACAGAGTCATCAAGCTCTAAAACAAGCTTCATAACATCTTCTGGATAGCAAGTGAAAAGAAATGAATGTGGCTTGTGTATGACTGGGAACGAAGGGCAATTGCTGTCAAAAGCATTAGAACTAAAAGAAAACTGAGTTCTAAAAAGTTCACATGTCTCGAGAGATGAAGTTGCTAATCCGCAATCCAAATGAAGTGAGGATTGGAAACTGGAAGAAGATTTAAGAGAACGTATATATTTCCAAAATGGTCTTGAATGATTTGAGTTTTGAGAGCCTTCAATACTATGAAAATAGGAACACTTCGCAATCTGTATCTTTTCTTTAGCTATCAACCTCAGTTGACAAAAAGCATTACGCGACACAGGGGATCTGTTACGTGTAAAACGTTGACGAGCTCAATCTTTAGCATTCAAGGCTCGTCTCACATCGAGAGTTAACCAGGGACAGTTAGAAGAGTTTCTTATACTGGAGTTGAGTTGGTAATAGCAGCGTTTAAGAAGTCATAGAAATTGTTGCAACAAGTATCCGAGTCAAGACCGCGAAAGAAGTAGGACCAATCAACAGAGCGAATCGTTTGAAAAAGTTGCTTATAATTAGTTTTATAAAAGTTATAGCGCTGACGCTCTTTCCAACGATAACAGACAGAAGCAGTAAAGGAAGTTTCAAAGCGTAAGGGGGGATAATTGGGATCAGGAAAAAGATGAGGGAAAAATAACTGGAGGTGAGCATAACAACGATTGCTCCATACTACAAAAGAACAAATCAAGAATATGATTATTAACGTTAAGAAAACTATTTAATTGAGCCAGGGAACACATGGACATAGGGCTAGAAATTAATACAGAGAATTTGAGATGAGTCAGAATCAACCTGATTGTCATCCCATGAGAGTTTAGGAGGGTTAAAATCTCCACATAAAATAAGGTGACAATTTGGAAAGCGCGATAAGAAAAAACTAGATATTTCAGTGAGGACGGTATTGTAGACCGAAAAAGGAGACTTACAAGGTATAAACGTGCAAAAGACAAGAAGAGAAAGGTAAAACGAAATAACTATTTTTGCCCCCACAAATTCCACAGGAGCAGCGAAAAGTAAATTTGTCAGAGGGAAGCCAGTAAAGGTATTCTTGTATGTGACTAGGACACCTCCTCCGTCTAACTTGCTGGAAATTGACCTATCACGATCACGCCTAACAATTTTGTGATTAGGAAAAATGAGTCAAATATACTATCAGTCTACCAGGATTCAGAAATACAGATCATATCGTCGATAGAAAGAGAACAGGATAAAACTAGATCCCTCAACTTGGATCTTAAATCCTGAACATTTTGATAATAAATAGAAAATTGACTTTTAAGAGTGCTTTTCTGAAAGTTTTTAGGAAGAACCGATGTTACAGCTTTGGTAGGGAGCCCGGTGGAGAAAAAAAATTTTTTTTGGTCGAAGCTATGAAAGATTTAACAAGCACTCCAGACGGCCACCAATCAGGGTTCAAGATGTAGTCACACAATGCCCTACGCGTGATGGAATAGGTGATCGTGCTACTAATGCTTTACGCAGGGAGACAAAATTATAAAGAAGAGTTTATATTGCCTGCAACCTACGATGTGTCTTGCGTGACTGGGTGAATCTCAACTGATTATACTGTTTGAACGTGTTGATGATGATTGAGAACGTGATGACTAGGTAAATAGTGATGTTAAAAATGATGATAATAGTGGAGAGACTGTTTTAAATACTGAACTTGATGAAGTTAAAGATCAATTCATTGTCGCTGGTGATCGGAAGAATGGACGTCGTGAGGTTCGTCAAGGTTTTCAAAGCAGGTGAGCCGCTGCAGGGAGCTCCGGAGGGGACGGAAGAACTGGCAGCTCAAGACGTGGTGAACTCAACTATGAGCATAATCACGACTGCTTGCTGCGCTTCTATGCCCCGTCAAAGATCCCGGCATGGCAAGCCCCCAGTGTAGTGGTGGTCAACTGAAATCGCTGAAAAGCACAGGGAGTGTCACAAGCTTCGACGTGAGGCTCAACGGGCGCGGAACCGTGACGAGGCATGCAACCAGGTGGCAGAATATAAGTCGGCCAGGAAATGCCTTCGCAAACTGATCAACAGTTGCAAGGCTCGCTGCTGGCAAGACCTAGTGGACAATGTGAACAAGGATCCGTGGGGCCTTGGCTACAAGCTAGTCATGGGGAAACTTGGTGCCCTACGGAAGCCTTGTATACATGACGCGGAAAAGATAGACGCGATAGTGCGGGGACTCTTCCCCGCCCATCCCGTCCGTGTTGATGCTGTCCATGGTGAAACAGCAGTAGAATGCCTATCTATCCTTGGTCCGGACCTGTGTAACGTGTCTTATGACGGGCTACTGAGACTTGAGATGCCAGATGAGTCGCGCTTGGTCGGCTATGCGGATGATGTTGCGGCTCTGTTCGCCGGACGCACCGTTGAACAAGCGCAACTTAGGCTAGGTATGCTAATGCGCCGAGTGAGGGACTGGATGACTGCTCACGAGCTCAGTTTAGCACTGGAGAAAACCGAAGTCATCTTGACAAAAAAGAGAATCCCTAGAGTAAGGATGATCAGTATTGGAGATATACAAATCCAATCGAAGCCAGCGGTGAAGTACCTCGGGCTACTGATCGACTCGAAGATGAGTTTCTCTGAGCAAATCAGGGCAGCGGCTGAGAAGGCTGCTTCGGGAATATTGGCCCTGAGTCGACTTATGGCCAACGCAGGGGGACCCAGTCCATCAAGAAGATGCCTCTTGACGAGTGCTGTAGGGTCAGTGCTACTGTACGTAGCAGAGGTATGGGGCGACGCTCTCAGCAAGGAGGTATACCGGAAACGTTTGGCATGGGTACAGAGAAGAGGAGCACTGAGAATTGCATCTTCGTATCCAACAGTCCCCGACTCGGCCGTGAGAGTGATTGCAGGCGTGAAACCTATCGCCCTCCTTGCTAGGGAGTGCCGCGCTATTTACCTGCGCCGAAACGAGGATGCGAGGGAGATTGTTGTCCACGAAGAGAGACAGCGCTCGCTCAACGATTGGCAGCAGTCTTGGAGGAATCGCATGAAGGGAAGGTGGACTGCGCGCCTCATCCCGGATGTGAGACCGTGGCTAAATCGAAGGCATGGTGAGACTTACTTCTGTCTGACCCAGCTTTTAAGCGGGCACGGGTGTTTTCAGTCTTACGTGCACAAGATCGGTAAGTCACGGTCTCCCGATTGTCGGTTTTCCCCAGGAGAGGAGGACAATGCCTGTCACACATTTTTTGCGTGTACGAAATGGGTCAGGCTGCGAAGGGAACTTTACAGGGAAACGGGGGAGCTCACCCCGGATAATATAGTTGCGGTGATGCTCGAATCGGTTGACAAATGGAACAAGGTGGCACATTATGCTCGGGCAGTCCTAAAATATAAAAAGGACTCACAGCAGCCGGGGGCGCTAAGGCTGCGGGATCACTCTACTGGCAATTCTTCTTCTCCTCTCCCCTCCCGCTAGGAAAGGGACTCCCCAGCTCAAAGGCGCTCCACGGCGTAACAAAACGAGACCTGGCCCGAAGTAATGTGTCAAACGGTTCCAGGCTGGGTTCTCAGGTTGACAGGGGAGGTTTTTAGTGGGTAGTCCAGTCGTGCATGGGAGTCCCACACGCTGTGCATAAATAGCATTCACCTCCCTACCACAAAAAAAAAAAAATACGCCTAGATCTACTATGCTCTCAACTCTGCTCAAACTCGTGCTTTTGATTTGATAATCGTTAATGATTTTTTTTTCTGGAAAAACTTATGACATGGCATTCATCCAAATTGAGTGCAACTTGATTATCGTTGCACCACTGGAGCAAAAAATTTAATTTGGATTGAAGAAAGGAACTGTCAATATGCGATTTTGTAATGTGATATACCTACAGATCATCGGCATAAAAAAGGTGAGGTATATCGGATAGTGCCGCGAAAGGTCAGATATGAAGATATTGAAAAGTAATGGACCCAGATGACTACCCTGAGGAACGCCAGAGAGGACATTAATTTTCTTCGATAAGTGACCTTGGAACTTGACATATTGGATACGGTTTTTCAAATATGAATGAATCCAGTTAAGCGGTGGGCCAGTGATTCCAAAACTATGCAGTTTTTTTATCAATATTTCATGATTCACGCGGTCAAATGCCTTGCTGAAATCGGTGTATATGGCGTCGATTTGGTTACCTTTTTCCATCGCACATAGAATGTCTGACGTCAACACGACAAGGTTTGGTGGTAGCAGATCTGCTTTTCCGGAAACCATGTTGCTCGTCGTTGAGATAAGGTTCAATAAGAGGTGATATTTTATCGCATACGATCTTTTCAAAAAGCTTCGGTATGGAAGATAACGTAGCGGTTCCCCTATAATTTTCAACAGACCGCTTTTGGCCTTTTTTATGGATTGGTATTATATAGGATGGTTTCCAATGTGAGGGGAAAACACCGCTCGAAAGCGATTTATTAAAAATGAGGAGAAGAGGGAGGGGCAAATTATCTTTACAGAGGGACAAAAAACGAGGGGGAATGAGATCGGGCCCAGGTCCTTTGTTCAAATCAAGAGCTTCGATGGCTTGACGAATTTCCTCTTCAGATATCGAAATGCTATCGATCTGTGCTCTTGGTGCTATTTCAGAGGACGGAAGGTTTTGAGAGTTTCCAGGATCGCAGTAGATTCCTTGGAAAAAATCAGCAAAAAACTCACAGATTTGCTCTGGAGAAAAAGAGATAGAATCATTGTATTTCATTGCTGAAGGGAAACCATGTATCTTACGTTTTACGTTGTGGAATTCGAAAAATTTTCTAGGATTCCGAGTGATTTCTTCACCTACAACATTTATGTAGGATTTATATGCTTCTTGACATTTAATTTTAAACTCATTAGCGAGCTCGTCATATTTTCTCTTAAACTCTTCGCCAACGTTGTTACCATTTTTTAAGTATTTTATATAGCTTGTTTCGTTGGTTTCGTAAACGCCTGAGGTCACTTCCCAGCCAAGGTTCAGAAACCTTGTCTTTTTCTTAATTTTAGGTACAAATGAATCAACAGCGTCAAGAATGATTTGATAAAAGGTGGATAAGGCTTGATCCAATTCAAATGTTGACAAAGTACCAGTCCAGTTGAAAGTTGATAGAAGGCTGTTAATATTGTTATAATCGCCATTACAAAAGTCATATACAATCTTATTATTGTAAGAAATAGGGTTTACTGAATCAGGAGTGGAAAGTTTAACAGAAAAGGCGGAGTGATGAATTGTGTTGGAAAACAGGTGCTCGCTCTCATCAGTTGGATTGACCACTACTTCGTCATGTGCATTTGTGAAAATGAGGTCTAAACAATTTCCGTTTTGGTTGGGGATAGGAGCGGTTTGCTGCAAAGCATTACCATAAAGGGTGCTCACTAATTTAAAGTCATTACTGTCTAGAAGATTGACGGGAAGAAGATTACCAAGTTCATCGGTTACGAATTTAATGTTTGGCCGATTAAAGCCACCAGTTATAATGACTCTGTCTTCTTCATTAATTCTGGCAGTAATTTCAGCTATGATATTACATACAGCATTATAGATAATTTTGACAGATTCTGGAGGTAAGCATGATTTTGGAGGGACATAGAAGACGCCAATATATACAGAAAATTTCTGCAGCTTTATTTGCACTATTTTATGCTGGAATAGTGAATTTGATAGCGTCCTGACGGGCTCACTAAGGAGAGAGTTATGTACAGCAATCAATACACCACCTCCGCGTCTTTGTCCAGTACAAAGGAAATCTCTGTCGTCTCTGTAAATGGACCAATTATTGTCCAGAATCTCCTCATTTTCGTGAGAGTCATTTAACCATGTTTCGGTCAGGGTAAGTATATTAAAATGGCCAGATTTTGCGTCAAGAAACAGTTGGGGCAGTTTATTACGGAT
Source organism: Odontomyia ornata (assembly GCA_963969285.1). Classification (NCBI taxonomy): domain Eukaryota; kingdom Metazoa; phylum Arthropoda; class Insecta; order Diptera; family Stratiomyidae; genus Odontomyia; species Odontomyia ornata. The sequence continues at coordinate 37,295,640 of OZ017741.1, forward strand.
ACCGCTACAGTTATGGTAAAACAGTTTAAGACTTTGCTGAAAAGACTTATGAAAGTGGACGAAAAAATTTGTGTTGGTTTTCTCGTGTCCTTTCTAGTGAAGAGATATAACTGGAACTAACAAAGGAAGCATAGGTCTCAAGATCTTTTTTCGCCTGGTCTATGGTCACACCCAACTCTGCATGATAGGAAAAATATAAGTTCCGAAGGGCGTCAAGATCGACCGGAAGGCCTTATCTTTGAATAATGATGTTGAGACTAGTCTCGTTTTACCTTCAATACAGGTTGTTTCCGGTGTTTTATGCATGTAGGAGAGGTAAAGGCGAACACATTCATAAATTTTGTGCTCTCTGAGCCGTGAAATAAGGTGCCTTTTCTCCAGATCGTTCCTCGAGACAAAAGTGGCCTTAACAGTGGGTGGCAAGAGTGGATCTAGAAATGATTTGCTCTTGTTTGAAGTGCTTGATAAAGTTGGCAGTCCGGATGAGCTCGTGGATGGTGGTATTTGGTCTTCACCACGCACGAAATTACTGTACCTAGTTGTTGAGATGGATGTTTCAGGTATCGAGGACGGATCTTTAGTCATCTCATCGACACTCGATCGCTCTTTTCCAGAAATTTTTCGTGATTTGCCACAAATCTCCTTAGTGGTGTTGACTTCTGGCTCATTTAACGTATCACTATTCAATAAAATAGGAGGAGGTAAAGATGGAGGTGCGTTATAAGAGATGTTGGATGAAATTGAAGTGTTAGTTATGCAGTTAGGAATACATACTTTCTTATAATTACTTTTGTCACGGCTGGCCTTGGATTCTGTGACTCCATTACATTCATTTTAATAGAGGTAATTCGTGCGATTTTCGAACAGATGGCGTATTTACTCTGAAAATGTCGAATTTTGTGCCGAATAAAGTATTTTTGCGGGTAGAAATTCTTCTTCATTGAAGAAAAAGGCTGCCGAAAGTCATCGTATTTTGGTGGAAGTGTATGGTGTACATACTCTAGCTGAGCGTATGTGCCAAAAGTGGTTGGCATGGTTTATAAGTGGCAATTTTGACTTGGAGGACAATGAACAGCCCGGACAGCCAAAAAAGTTTAAAAATCACGAATTGGAAACATTGCTCGACCAAGATCCATCCCAAACTTGCAAAATCACTTGGCGTCGTTCAACAAACCATTTTCGATCGTCTTTAAGCAATTTTTCACAATAAAGCTTCAATTTCCGAAAAAACCGCATGAATTAACCGGTAGCTCTATTAAAATAAAATATCGAAATATAGTACATCTACCTGTGATAATATTTATTCCGATGAAATAAATAATATAATAAATTGTTAAACATTTTAGCTCGGTCTTTGCATTTCATGTTACCTGGCCGGGTATAGGATTCACAATTATGGCAGGGCTCTCCTCTAATATGGGCTAACCATCGGGTGCGCTCCTTCGTTTTATGTTGTTAACAGGGGCTCTTGCCGGGTAGAGTGGTCTTCTGCTCGCGCGCCCATTTATGGTATATAGTTATGTGATTCGATCACATAATCCGATGACATAAATTGGCCAGGTCTATATTTCTCATCTGATGGGAAAATTCATGCAAATTTGTATGCGCCTTCCACTCAAATGGGAAATATATGGCCACATCTACGTTTACATCTTGATCCGGTTGGGAGGGTGCGAGGGGGCAGCGCCTCCAGTTGGATGCCCCACTCTTATTTGTGGGCCATAAGAATCGTCGGTAACGGTGAAGTCTCTGTAAGTCCGTATGCTTTACCCGGTACAATTTGTTCACTGAACAAACATTTCAACCCTTAGTACGTTACCTCGGCCTCGACACCAGGCGATCGGCTTTTATCCATGTTCAATTTGTGAATGCGAAATTTTTTCATTTATTCTATTTATTTATTAACAAAACTATCTTACAGAATGAAATTCCAATTACAAGGTAGTTTCTTAATAAGAAAAAAGAACTTTAAAAAGAAAAAATCCATTAAAATTAAGCACATTTCAAGGAAAAAGAGACACTTACATTATAAAAAGACAAAAAAGAATTAAATTTCTAGATGGTAGAGTATTCTCCGCAGCTTTAATTTGAAGCTCGCAATCGAGTCTAAAGGAGGACCAAGCTGGAGACGATGATGATCTCTAACCGTTCGAACTAACGGAGATTGACGATACGTTTCTGTTCTAGCGTACGGTACTATATAGTACTGAAAGAATCTGGTTCGGGAAAGTGGGCGTGTGCTTATCGCGTTGATTAGGTTAGATGAAAGTAAACCACTGGCAAATTCAAAGAGAAAGCATTGGTCGAGGAAGAGCCTCCTCGCTTGAAGCGAAGGCATGAACAGGAAACTTAGGCGGTCATTGTAAGGACGATGCGGAACCTTATGCTTGAAGAGGAGCGTGCGTGTGAATTTTCGCTGAACATATTCCACTGCGTCTGAGAGATAAATTAGGTGCGACTACCACACCTGACATGCATATTCTAGAATCGGGCGCACAAGCATAGAGAACAGACGTATTCCGGTTTGAATACTGGAATATTTATGAGAAGAGCGTAAAACAAAGCCTGCAACTCTAGAGGCGTTAGATGTCATTTGAAGTATGTGGATTTCGAACTTCAGATGGGGGTCAAACGTTACGCCTAAATCCTTCAACCTATCGACGCAAACAAGCACTGAGTGGTCGATTGAATAAACGAAGGGAATGCGATCTGCTTTCCTGGAAAAGCACATCCAATAACATTTAGAGATGTTAAGGGTGAGTCGATTATTACGACACCATGAGTTTAAGAGGTTTAAGTCAATTTGAAGATCCAGGCAATCTTGATTTGAGCTAATGACTCTAAAAATTTCAGGTCGTCCGCATATAATAGGGATTGAGAAGTAAAAATAGACGGGAGATCATTAATGAATAGATTGAAGAGGAGAGGACTTAGAATAGAACCTTGTGGAACGCCAGAAGTGGGACTGAAAGAATATGAAGTTTGTCCACCCCAAATCACCGTACAGGATCCATTTTTGAAAAAGGAGTCCAGCCATGCCAGGAGGGGCCACAAATGCCAAATTGTTGGAGTTTTGCAATCAGAATGTTGTGATCTACGCTATCAAATGCTTTAGTGAAATCTGTGTAAATCACACCCACTTGACCACCTGAGTCAAGTGCAGAGGCAATAGTATCTGTAATTTCAAGTAAATTGGTTACAGTCGAACGCACCTTTATGAAACCATGTTGCCTATCGGAGAAATTTAGCCGTAAAGCATTATAAATCTTCAAATGCACAATACGTTCTAGGATTTTGCCAAAGCAGGATAATAGCAGAGGAGCGGTCTCCTGCCTTATGAATAGGGAGAATGTTGGCTCACTTCTAGGTGTCTGGAAAAATCCCTGTTGCTAGACTCGTATTAAAGATAAGGGCAAGTGGAACACTCAAGGAAGAAGCGAGCGATTTAATGAAAACGTTTGGGATCGCGTCCGGACCAACAGCGCTGCTAGCGTTTAGCGACGCGATTACAGCAGCCACTTCAGAAGGGCACGTAGAAAAAACACTTAACTTGTTCAGGGAAGCCCTAGAGTTGGTGACAATTGAGGGAGAGGATGAGATATAGACTGAAGAAAAAAAGTCATTAAACAAGTCACACATGGCCTGTTCATTGTTGGCAGTATTGTTCTGGAATAGTAAAGAACAAACAGAGCTGTGGGATGATTTTAAGGAAGGGACATAGGACCAAAAGGATTTGGGATTGTTAGTTAGGAAGGTAGTTTCTATGGACTTGAAGTGAGTGAGCATTGCTCACGAAATTACTTTTTTGGCCATCGCCTGAAGTTGACGGAACACAGAAAGGTCAATGTCAGATCGTGAACGTTGGTAGCGTTTACGGGCTGCATCTTTCAATCGCGCTACCTGGGCAACATCTTTGGTAAGCCAAGGTGACCATTTACTACCTGAAGAACGAGAGGTTGGCGTGTATAAAGGAATTATATAATGGAGGACTGAGTAAAACATCTGAACAGCACCATTTGGATCAGTATGGTCCAGAACTGCATGCCAGTTCACGGCCATAAGTTCAGATGCTAAGCCTTCGTAACTAGCTTTAAAGAAATTAAAGCGAGATGGGTTTGCTCGTTTCTTTGTACGTGTTGATAGACGGAATTCTAAAGGTGGATGTTGGGGATCAGGGACAACATAAGGGGAAGAGGTGGGGAAGACAGGGTCCGCAGTATAGAGATTACTTAAAAGAACCAGATCCAAAATACGGTTGGAAGTGTTCTTTATAGTATTTAATTGGGAGAGGGAGCAAAGAGACAGAAATGCGGAAATGGCAATAGAGAAGTCATTGCAAGATGATGGAGTGCCGGTCTCAGTATCCCAGTGGACGGAGGGCATATTGAAGTCTCCACAGATGAGAAACTGGGCGGAAGATTTGGCGTTGTTTATAAAGTTACTATAATCGCTGAAAAGGATTTGAAAGTCGTTAAGGGAGAGTTGCAGGGACCGTAAATGCTTACAATAAAAAGTGGAAAGTTTTGAAGGTAAATGCGGACTACCACGCCTTCGACCGGCGGTGACAAGGATAATTCCGTGCAGAAGATACCATTCAATAGAGGATTTACGGCAATGAGCACACCACCACCATCAGATTCACCGGTAGTGATCCGATCTCGGTCCTTCCTAAATACAGTATGGTGAGAGAAGATTTCATTGTCCACAATCTCGTCGGTAAGCCAGGTTTCAGTCAAGCATATTACATCGTCGTTGGCAAGAACAAAAGCAAGTTTTATGGATTCCAGCTTGGTCTTCAGACCACGGATGTTTTGATAGTATACGTTCATAGCACTGCTTTTACATTTTTGTTTTAAATTCTTCTTTTTTGCAGTGGGTCCTTGTGCTAGGGGAAAAGTCCACCCCATGACACCACAACGCTAGCCTGCCAGCACATTAATGCGTCCCCAGACAAGGCCAATCTCAGCAGATCCCAACATCCCCTTTCGCTGAGGCAGCAAACCATCGCTGCAGTCCTTTATGGACATTTAAATATACCTAATTGCATCTTATATTTCTAGCTTACGTAGTTTGCGAGAAAAAGTGGTGTGACACACGGGCAATCGGAGAGACGGAACGACAGGACGCGATTTTAGTAAGGTTTTGTAAAATGATTTTAACAGAATCTTAAAAATCTAATAAAAGTATCTATACTGAATTCAGAAATCACTTAAGTTCTTTGAATGCAATTGGTTTTTCATTTTGAAGAAATCGATTTCTTTGACTTTTTCTATGCATATTTTCACTTTACCCAACGACCAATCTCTTTCCTTTGTTACTTCACTTCTAATACACTGTGTTGACGACAGAACTATTAATATTTTCTCAGAAAACCTTCTTTAGGATCCTTTTTTTTCTACATTGCAAAATTGTAGAGGTGTAAAATGCAATTTCGACGCGTCATTCATAGCAGGAAATGAGGTTTCGATTGTGCAAATACAACATATTTTTGTGACTCCCAAATCGACAACGTTTGATAAGGGTTCCTATTTTCTATCACCAATATTATATATTTATAGAAGACTTATTGTGCCAAAGATATTATTGACATACGAGTATAGTGGATATTCTTACAGCAATAAAGCAAAATTTGCTCTGTGAGCAAAAAGTAAATTCAATTAAAGGTGATTTTTTTATAATGACGGATAGAGGATGGTAGAAGGAAATGAAATTCTCCCAGTCTTTCTATTTAGCTAGTGGATTACAATTTGCGAGCTTATATGGGGATATCGTGTTATCTGCTCTATTTTCTGTGATTTTGTGGGCTTGTGCAAACAATTTATAGGTTTTTTTAGTTTCCCTAAAGCTTAGATTCTTTTTTACGGCACAACTTTTTCAAGAAATGTTCGATTAATAAATGACCCTAAATAATATGTGTTGGTATTTTTTTCAGGAACTAATTGAAGTTGCTTTATTTCCTAAAATGTATCAGAAATTGCTTAGCTGAATAGGCTACGTAGGGAAATCCAGAATGCTAGGAACGATTTAAACTTGAGCAAACTTGGATTTAGACCCAAAACCTCATATTTACTTTTGATTCCGATAAAATAATGGATACTCCAGAGCGCTCTTTTACAAATGCTTCACTGCATTTAAAATAAGAAATTGTTCACCATATATCAAAGAAACCTTTACGTTTTTGAAACTGGATAGCTCCAATCCATCTCCTTCCACATTTCTAATTCTCTCTTCATTGCAACCTCATATTATCAAATTAAAACCGTTCCTGTCAGTCCATTTCTCTCCCTTCATCACAAAATATTTCCAATTTGCACTTTTCAAAGTCATAAACTTTGTGAAGCTATAAAATACAAAATATCCAATACAAAAGCCTTTTCGTATTAAGTATTTGTCTCCATGAAAAACCTTAGAAAGCAATAAAACTGATGACAGCGTGGCATATTTTCTAATACCATCAAGCTCTTTAGTAGGTCCCAATAACCATTTACAGTTGCTTTATGAATTTCCATGAATTTTATTGCTTTAATATTGCCTGGTATCACCCATAATAATTGTGGAACATTTATAGTCATGAGGTGTATACGATGAAGATTGATGGACAATTCGATTTTGACGGTTGTTGAGTATGCGAAAATTGTCTCAGGTTTTTCTTCAATGGAAAGGAAGGGAAAACAAAAATGGTCGTTTATCAATAACAGGTAGTAAATATAAATTAGCGAATTATCGCTTTATGGAATTCACTAGCATTCTTGTTGAAATTAAACAAGGTATACATTTACTATATGCATACAGAAAGATTATTAAAATTATGTGTAACATTTGACACTAAGTATTTTTTATTTATTCCCAAAATTTATATATATCTTCATATTTCTCTCATTAAAAAAGTCGAAATTTCTTTTTTTTAACCTGAAGTGGCATACTGAGGCCGGTTAGTATTCAGTCGTGTCACGAGTCTTCCAGGACAGACTGTGGCTGGGATGTGCGACTCAAGATTTAATAACATACTACCATGGATAAGAGAAGGGGAAGACATTCTGAGAAATGAACTATCTCTAATTTAAAATTTTACGGCTGTTTCATTCTAAGAGAGAAAAACTAATATTAATAAAAAATAATTTTTATACAAAAAGGGCGAAAACAAATCGAGCGAACCCTTTTTAAATGATTACGAAAAAGAATTATCATACAAAAACCAAAAAAAAAAACTATTGGGAAGCAAAAACTTACCCTTTTTCCGGTATGTTCCAAGCAATCGGTGACCTAAAAAGAGTAGAGCTACGGTAAATTAATTTCAATACAATTGGCAACTATTTTTTTGTGGTAGGTAAGTGGATGCCCATTTACGCACAGAGTGTTGGATTCCCATGCTTGCAGGAAGGCAACTGGACGACCCACTAGACACCTTGCCTGTCAACCTGAAAACCTAGCCTGGAACCGTTTGACACATCAATTCGGCACAGGTCTCGTTTTGTTGCGCCGTAGGGCGCCATCAAGCTGAAAGATCCCTCTTCTAGTGGGAGGGGAGAAGGGAAGAGAAAGTACCAGAAAAGCAATCCCCCAGCTCCAACGCCCTCGGCTTCTTTGAGCTTCTTTTATATTTTAGGACTGCCGGTGCATAATGTGCCACCTGGTTCCATTTGTCAACCGATTGGAGCATCACCACGACTATACTATCCGGGATGAGTTCTCCCATCCCCCTTCGCAGCTTGACCCATTTTGTGCACGCAAAAAATTAGCTGCAGGCATTGTTCTCCTCTCTTGGGCAAAGCCAACAATCGGAGGACCCTGACTTACCAATCTTGTGCAGGTGAGACTGAAAACACCCATGTCCGCTCAAAAGCTGGGTCAGATAGAAGTCAGTCTCACGATTTCTTTGATTTAGCCACGGTCTCACATCTAGGGTGAGGCGCGCAGCCCACCATCCCTTCGTGCGATTGACCCCAGACTGCTGCCAGTCGTTGTGCGAGCGCTGTCTCTCCTCGTGGAAAGCCATCTCCCTCGCATCCTTGTTTCGGCGCAGGAAAATAGCGCGACGGTCTCTAGCAAGGACAGCGACAGGTGTCACGCCTGCAATAGCTCTCACCGCCAAATCAGCGACCATCAGATACGAAGATGCAATCCTCAGTGCTCTTTTTCTCTGTACCTATGCCAAACGTTTTCGGTATACCTCCTTACTGAGAGCGTTGCCCCATACTTCTGCTCCATACAATAGCACCGACCCTACAGCACTCATTAAGAGGCGTCTTCTTGATGGGCTGGGTCTCCCTACATTGGCTATAAGTCGACTCAGAGCCAATATTCCCGAAGCAGCCTTCTCAACCGTTGCCCTAGTTTGCTCAGAGAAACACGGTGCTTTAAGTAGTTCCTCAAAAGCCGCATGATATATTCTGGAGCTTGAAAGAGTTTTCCAGCGTATCTAGAATATCCACCCATCTAGCGGAGTTGAAGGCATTCCTGACGTTGACTGTCACCAACAGGACGATCCGTCGCTTGGTGCGACTATATGCCTCTGTCTTTTGGACCGCGTTCACCACCTCTGCAATCGCATCAATGGTAGAACGTCCTGCTCTAAAGCCGTACTGCCGAGGAGATAGGTCCCCAGCAGCACGTATTGCGTCAGTGAGTCTTCCCTTGATAAGTTTCTCTAGCATTTTACCGGCCGTATCTAGCATGCATAATGGGCGGGACTTCCCTTCTCCTTGCTGATCAGCACAAACCTTGCCACCTTCCATCGTATTGGGGAAACCCTGTCCCGTAGGCAAGCATTTAATGTGCTGAGCAGCAAGTCATGACAATGGTGATAGACAAGCCGCAATACCTCAGCTGAAGCATCATCGAGACATGGAGCCATCCTCACTTTCAACGAAAGGACTGCCTTTTCCAGCTCCGGCTGTGTATAGAGTGGACACTCGGCTGCCATTTTACCATAGACAGCATCAACATCGACGCGATGGGCGGGAAAGAGTGCCCGCACTATCTCGTCCATCTTTTCCGCATCATGTATACAAGGTTCCCATAGGGCATCAAGCTTACGCATAACTAGCTTGTAGCCAAGGCTACACGGATCCTTGTTCACATTTTCCACTATATCTTGCCAGCAGTGAGCCTTGCTGTTGTTGATCAATTTGCGAAGGCATTCCCTGGCCGACTTATATGTTGCTGCACGGTTGCTTGCCTCGTCATGGTTCCGTGCACGTTGGGCCTCACGCTGAAGCTTGTGACACTCCCTTCGTTTTTCAGCGATTTCATTTGACCACCAGTACACTAGGGTCTTGCGGTGCCGGGGTTTTTGACAGAGCATAGAAGCATTGCAGGCAGTCGCGATGATGCTCATAGTTGAGTTCACCACATCTTGAGCTTCTAGTTCTTCCGTCCCCCTGGATCTTCCTGCAGCGGTGTACCTGCTGCGAGAGCCTCAACGAGCCTCTCGATGTCCATCCTTCCGATGTTCCATCCAATTGTAGAAAGCCGAGAGCACGGACGTCGGGAGACAACATAGCTTATCTCAAGCAGAATGCACTGATGATCACTGGTTGAGTAGTCCTCTAACACTCTCCAGTTGTATATCCTTCCTACAAAGGACTGCGGGGTAAATGTCACGACCGGTATGGTTCCTTCACAGCCGTCGGGGTATTTTTGCTGTTTAGTATAACGAGGGCCGTCCTGGCCACCATTTCTAGGACTCGTTCTTGCCGCAGATCTGTTTGAGGCATGCCCCGTTTGATTGCTTTCTCGTTGAACTCACCCCCTATGAGCACGTTCCCGTTTGCTTTCGAGACAGCACCCTCGAAAGCATGAAAGCTTGGCTTGAAAAGATGATATCGATTCGTTTGGTGTTAGGTACACACTGAAGAAGGTGGTCCCTGAGCGCCGAATCCACACAAAACCATCCACACGTCCTCAGCACTCCGCCTGCAAATCACTATTTTGAACCCAGATGGTGGCAGTAGCAGTTCCATCAGGATACCATGATGCTGAACTTTTATCATGGTGTCAGCAGCAAGAAGTCAGCTTTCATGTCACTCGCAAGCTGCTCAAGCGGATTTTGGGTGACTGAAATGCGGTGTAGGTGTAGGTGCAAGATGCGGGTCATCGAACTTCTGATTCTGCTTTGGCTAGGGCTGCCAGGAATACCCGGCATTTTCCTGATCATCTTGTCTTGGAACAGCATCCTTGCAGAGAATAGAGAGTGCTTCCTCCGTACACTTTTTTCTTTTATGTCCCATTTCACCGTATTTGTAACATAGGGAACTCCTATCGGGTCCTTTGCATACTTGTGCGGTGTGACCGTAACCAAGGCATTTGAAACATTGAACAGGCGTTGCTCTTCGCCGTATCCTACAGACAACTCACCATATTCTAGCTTTGCCCTTATTCAGGAATTGTTCAGCGTCCTTTTCGGTCAGGTCAATTATGGCCATGCGTTGTCCCCTATGGTTTTCTGGTGTCAGCCTCGCCTTGATCCCGCTCACGCTAGAGAACTCCCTTTTGATGGTCTCTTCCACGTCGGCCTGATCCGTGACGCAGTCAGTGTCTCTTATTTCTATTGTTGCCATAGACTCAAGTAGAGCTGTAACTGCACTTTTGCTGAGGACTTTCTTTACTGCGTGCGTCGCAAAATGCTTCCGCATTCTCGGCTACTGCTCCGAATTCGACCAGTTTGTGGCCCGACAGCGTTGGCCGTACTGATTTAATGGCAGTGTTAGTTGCTTCGGGCCTTACGTTTCCTCTGATGTCCCGCAGTACCTCCGCGTAGGATCGACCATCTTGGGGTTTTACGAGCAGTGTCTGCTGCCGGAGTCTTTGTCGGGGCTTCTTTCTCTTCTGTTTTGAATCGGGTCTTTTTTTTTCTTGAGCGTCCGTGCGAATATTACTTTCTGGCGATTTTCGAAGGAGTTTCTTAGTGATTTTCTTCGCTCCTTTTGTAAGCGCTGTCTGGAACCCGTGATCTGGTATTCCGCGGCCATCCAGCGCCTTTTCCTTGCTTCTTTTGTCCCAATCTCCTTCGATTAGGCTGGACGCCATTCTTTTATTAATTTTGAATTGTGGCGCTGTCTGCACGTGCCCTGTAAATTTCGCTCCCAACGTTTCTTTAGCCTTTTGCTCTTCTTTGGCCTTCTGGTCCTCTTCGGCCTTTAACCAGCTCCTCCGGTAATGCCCTATGCGGTCTAGGAGCTCCTCTAGTTCAAGGATCACAATCCTTACTGCTTTGGTGATTTGGCGCGAGTCGCATGCAGATTGTATTCGTTTCAGAACAACTTCCGCTTTTTGGGATTGCATTTCTTCTTCGTGCTACAACGTGACAATTGTACTTTTTGGCCATCGTCCTTGTGAGAGGTTATCAGCTTCTGTTCCTTTTCGACGTTGGCAATGAAATCACACATTGTCGCTTTATGTGACATTCATTACGAGTAAAAACGGTATGACCATTCAATACGCATGTGATTTGTGCGTCACTTTTCACTTTTTTAGTAAGGTAGTACATTTGTTAGTTTTTTCTGGATGTCTCCATCATCATTATCATTATCGAGGCAGTTGTTTATGGTATAAGTTTATCAATAACATTTGCAAGGTTTTGGAAGACTTTTCTTTCACTGTTTTGCACGATTAAAAAAATATCTCCCTTTTGGCGATGTGTCAACGTGCTCTATTCAAAAACCGTGTAAAAAACAAAAGACACTCCCTTAACACTGTTGGACCCAGTTCATTCGGTCAACATACCTTACGATTGCGGGGCTTTCCTCTAAAAGTATATTCTCTATCACTTTTACGTAAGCCGCGCGGATTGTATCTTATTTTAATTTGCCTCACCGCAAATCCTTCTCTAAAATCTTTGAGAAAATCTTGTATGCTGTAGAAATAGTAATTTTCGCACTGTAGCTTGTCACCTTTTTTGTGGACAGGAAATACATATAATTGATTGGCTCTACTCTTTCGGCATATATTCTTGTTGCCAAATGTGCTGGATCACTTTGTGAATAACTTTATGAACACTGCTGCCAGAATTTTTAATGAGCTTCACTGAAATCTCATCGATGCCCGGCGTTTTATGATTCGTCTGGGCTTTGATGATGTAACAAACTTCATCCAGCATTGAGGGGGCTACATCCACAGGCTCCGATGTTCTGGTCTGATGAAGACGGTTCATCGCTGCTAGAATTTTGGAATCGGAGGATGCGGTTAATAGACCGAGATAGTTGGAGGCGTTTTTTTCAGGAAGCAAAGGCCCGAGAGGGGCTGTAGTGCTAAGAAGAGGAAGAAGCGAAAGACATATAAACCTGCGATTTCAGAGTGTTCTTATTTTTAGTTTTTGAGGGGAGGGGAGATAAAGGTGGACGCTGTGATTTGGACGTAAATTCCAAAATTATTGGACTATCAAGTTTCAAGTGAAGTTGCAGAGAGACTGATAACTGCCTGGAGGGAGAAAACGGTAACGTTAGCATCTGCTACAAAAGTGCACAACGTTTAGGTATAAGAATTGGTAATCCAGCAAATTTTAGCGATCGCATGAACTAAATTTTGTGTTTTTAAATTATATAAACAAGGAAAAGTAGTCGGTAAAAAAAAACAAAATACTTTTTTGTCATTAAAACTGAACGGATTGAGTGTGTTTTCTCTGTCGTTAGTGTATTTCGTAATCGGCTTAAAGGCCGGGGTGGAAGTTCAATGTGGCAGGTAGTATACATTTATGGATGTGGGAGTATACATTCATTTGATTTACGTGAAATGTTAGGGCAAGTAAATTAGTGACGGGAAATTCCTAGTGAGAAAACAAAGGTTTTGTGTCCCTTTTCTGCGTTCAAAACTAGTCCTTATGCTTTTACTGCAGTTTGCGAGAAAAGAATTAGAATCTGTGAAATTGAACATTCGAGAGTGTTTTACGTCCTCTTCTTTAATTTTTCCTTTTTGCGGTCATTTTATATAAGGTTCTCCGCCATAATCGTTCTGAAATAGCGCCAATCAATGGAACAAAAACATATCGACGGGAGTGAAGACTCTGGTGAGCCGGACTTGGCAGCTCTTGAGGCTGATTAGCAAGGGGAAGGAAAATTTTGGATCGACATCTGCATACCGCCCGTTATGCATGCTAGACTTAGCTGAGAAAGTGCTAGAGAAACTCATCAAGAGAAAACTCACTGTCGCAGTTCGTGCTGCTGTGGACCTATCTCCTCAGCAATACGGCTTTAGAGTGGGATGCTCAACCAGTGGTGCGATTGCAGAGGTAGAGCACGGTCCAAAAGGCAGAAGCAAATAGCTGCACCAAGTGGTAGATCCTTATGTTGGTGACACTCAACATAAGGAACGCTTTCTACTTCACAAGGTGGGTGCATATTCTGGATATTTTGCAAACTCCTTTTCGAGCTCCAGAATATACTATGCAACTTTAAGGGTCTATCTAAAGGACGCAAGTCTGCTTTATGACAGAATACAGGCCCAAATAAGGATGGAAGTTACATTGGGAATTGCCCAGGGAACTATCATTGGTCCAAACCTGTGGAACGTATCTTACGATGGCTACTGAGACTGGATATGACGACGAGTCACGTTTGATTGGTCATGTCAATGATGGTCTGGCTCTAGTTGCTGGACGTACCGTTGAACAAGCGCATTTTAGGCAAGGTATGCTAATGCGTGGAATGAGAGACTGGATGACTGCTCGTGGGTTAATTCTAGCACTAGAGAAAACCAAAGTGGTCATATTCACAAAAACGAGAGTCGTTAGAGCAAGGGTAATAAGAATTGGAGACAAAGTTTTCTAATCAAAGCCAGCGCATTGTACCTGGGGTTACTGATTGACGACTTTTTCTGAGCAAATCGGGGCAAAAGCTGAGAAGGCTGCTTCAGGTATATTGGGTTTGAGTTGACTTATTACCAACAAAGGGGGTTCGACCCATCAAGAAAACATCTTTTTATGAGTGCCGTGGGGTCAGAGTCACTGCATGGAGCAGAAATATGGGGTGGTAATCTCAGTAAAGAGGTGAACCAAAAACGTTTGGCACAGGTACAGAGAAAAAAAGCACTGAGGATTACATCTCTGATTTAGCGGTAATAGTTTTTGCAGGCGTGGAAACTGTTTTCTGCCTTGCTAGAGAGTGTATTCACTTTCATCGAAACGAGAGCCTGTGGGAGACAACTGCCCAGCAGCAGTCTTGGTTGAATAGCACGAAGGGAAGATGGACTGCGTGGCTCATCTCTAATTTGAAACCGTGGCTCAATAGAAGGCATGGTGAGACTGACTTCTATATGACTCAGTGCTTGAATTGGCATGGGTATTTTCAGCCTTACCTGCATAAGATTGGTAAGTCAGAGTCTCCTGACTGTAGATTTTGCCCAGGAGACTAAAACGATGCCTGCCACATATATATTGCATGTGAAAAATGAAAATGACTGCGACAGGACCTTACAAGGAAACCGGAGAGACCACTTCAGATAGTATAGTCGCAGTGATGCTTGGATCGGTTGACAAATAGAACATATGCCACATTTTATTCGGGCAGTCCTAAAAGTTAAAAAGGATTCACAGCAGCCGGATATGGAAGGTTGGGGATTCATTTGTCTATTAATTCCTCTCCTTCCATCCCCTCCTGCTGGAAGAGGGTTCTTAAACTTTGAAGTCATCTCACGGCATAGCAAAGCGAGATCTAACCCAAAGTAATGTGTCAACCAGCTCCAGGCAAGGCTCTCAGGCTAACATTGCAGGTTTTGAGTGGATAGTTTAGTCGCTCATGAACATTAAAATGCCAAACTCAGTGCGTAAATGGCATTCATATTCCAGCTTCCGCAAAAAATATATTAAAGCAAATTATACTTTTGCTCTACAAAACAGCGACGTGAGGCCACATATCACAGTTGATATGTTAGGCACTTAGGTGACAAGATTAGTTGATTTGTAGTCCTCACGGACTATTATTGGTCAAAGTGTTCGGTAGTCGTTGAAACGACCAATTTTTGTAGGGTCAACATTCAGCGGAGTGGTTATTGGACAATGTACATTGTAAAGCAGAAGAAAAATTCTTGCTATCATTGCACCTTTAGGGGAAAATTCGTGGTCCCTAAAATGATGCATGATTTGATTCTATGGATTCATTTTCTACAATAATTGAGGATGTGTAGTGTAGAGCCTTTAAGCCCAGGACAGTGGAGGAGCCATTCATTTCTAAACAGAGAGTAGGATGAGATACTGGCTAGCCTGGTAGAGGAGAAGTCTGAGCAAATGGGTGATGGATCAGGATGTATGGCTCCAGTGAAGCAGCTCATCAAGCTGAAGGCAGCTCTTGTTGAAAAGAGATCTTTCCTAATCTCCCTGATGAAGCAGAAGCGGGGGAGGATTTTTCTGATTTCAAAGAATGCAATTTAAATTATCAAATCTAATGGCTACATAGCAGCATTTAGTAGACCAGGTGTTAGGGCCCGCGCTGGAGCTTTTCGTGCTTACCTTCTTAAAAAATATCATTATCGTCACACCATTTTTCTCCAAACATGAAGAGATATTGCGCGAAGTGTTTCGATAGTTGGAGGAGGCATGGCCGAAGTTGTCAGGTAGTAAATGTCATTTTTGCCGGTCTTAGTTGGGATATCTGGCTTACATTGCAGACATGACGGGGCTAATTGTTAATGCAGCGAAGTTGGAGAGTATAATTTCCATATTAAGACTCCGTTCGGTGAAGCAGATTCGACGATTCCTAGTATTGATATCCCAGTACCATTGTTTCATCCCCAATCATGTGTTTCTAATTATTCCGCTCGTTTCCTGTGCATTGAGTCGTTCAGGGGATGCCTGAACCAGCTTTGCCTTTCATATGAATGCTCCCAATTATCTATATCATTAGACCACTGAAGTATGCCCTGGTAAGCCAGTATGAGGTTTTGGTTGCCTCATGCCTCCGGGTCCATTTCCCCACTCCTGATTTTTTTCTGTGTTGCTCGACACTTTGTTTGATACTTTTCAGGTTTTTAATTTGCATAGAGTACTTTCGTGGTTTCTAAATGCACCTGGATAATGGGCAACTAGGCCAAGCCCTTCCTAATGTCAAAGTAGTATACGTAGAGAAGGCCACTTAACCACTTGCAGTTCAAATGCTGTTCTGCAGCTGCTTGGAAAAAATTTGAGCACATTGTATATAAGTTTGGCAACTCTTAAGGGCCCAAAGAGTTATGTGAACTAAAAGTAAGAATTTAAGTGCCATCAGTTGAAAGTTTACGGTTAATAGAGGAGGGGCTATAGTGGTAAGAAATCGATTAGCTTATTTGATGTGAAATTTGTGAATTCCCAAAACTCAGTGGTAGCATCATTTAATTTCAGTGGAAGGCTTAAGTGTTACACTAATTGTAGTCAATTATTTTGTTTATTTCGTATCCGCAGGCCATTTCTCTTTTTTCTTTAAAAATTACATTAATTGTTGAAAATAAGATACAGCATTTTGACATTAAATCTTCATGAACCCAACACAGAAAAGTTCAAAAACTTAATAATGAAAACCATCATCCCATATTACCTCCAACGCAATTCACATCATCTCTTAATATCTTCTTTCTCCTACATACCATTAGTCTTGCATCAATAGCAGTTATAAACTTACCAAAGAAAATATATCTTTCAAAGTGTTCCAGATACTTTTATTAAATTTCCAATAATTGTCTCATAAATTTACATTCCTGCCCAGCTAAATTGTTCAATTGACCATTTAATTAAATTCCTGCTTTTATTCGATAACCTTTCAGGAGCGACGACGTATATTTGATAATAATTTCTTTGCGGTTCCTTTGTAGATGATGATCTACAGTTTTGTGGCTTCAAAGAAATTCTTACAATTTAGATAATTGATGGTCGTGGTAGACAGATTGAATGCTTGCTCAGTAATATGACCGAAGTTAAAGAGATTTAATGTTTTAATAGATGATGCGTAAGGTCCTTATTGATAGGAATCATTTAAAAGCTAGTTCATTAATCGTTGTGTCACCTTTTTTAGGGCTTTGTATTGAAAAACAATGTCCTATTGAAATCACGACCTAAGTCCATCTGTCCGTCCGTTTGTATGTGACAGCAGTTTTCCTCCGAAACTATTGAAGCTACAGCCGTGAAACTTTGTAAAAAGATCAGAAACGGTGGTTTCTTGAAAGTTTTGAGGTGAAATTTTTTTTCAGAGAGTTTTAAGGGGGGCTTCCCATAAGTGGAGGTGACAATTCAAAATTTTTTTTTCACCATTGTTGACTACCATTGAGTGTCGTTAGAAAGGTCTCAATGAGATCTATCCAAAACAGGTCTGATAATAACCTCATGAGTACCGAGGGGTACAGGCGAAAGGAAAATGTACAAATTTTTCGCGTTGTTTCTCTATGGGCCGTTTCTCAGCCTATTTTTGCAATGAAGTCACCCAGAACAATTTTAATGTCGTTTGATGGCAATTCATCGACAGTGTGTTCTAGGTTGCTGTAAAATTCATCCTTGATTGTCTATTCCTTGTCTTCTGTGAGAATGTGACAGTTGACCAGCCAGACATAAAAATATTTGATTTTAATGCGAATCGCACAGAGCCTTTCGTTATATGGCTTGAAGTCAGTAATCATTTTTTTATATTTCAGATCTTTTTTTGCAGAATAAATTCCAAGTACAAAATATTTGACACAAAGTTATCTACAAAAAGCTACAATTTAAAACTAAATAAACATTATTACAAAAGATGCGAACGTAAGATAACTAGACAAATTTAAATGAGATAACGCCAACGAAACATAGACGTACACCAAATTTTCGTTGACTTTAAGCAAGCATACGACAGTATTGATCGTAACGTACTACACCAAAGAATGCTTTGCTTTCGCATCCCAGCCAAACAAGTCCGTCTTACCAAAATCACTAAGACATCCGCATCAATAACCAACTCACCGATGCCTTTGGAACAAATATCGGGCTAAAGCAGGGAGATGGGCTGGCCCCATTGCTATTCAATTTGGCTCTGGAATACATCATACGGAAGCTACCTGTCGACACGCGAGGTACATTACTACACAAGTCGAGTCAAGTATTAGGCTATGTGATTGACATCAACATTTTTTCACGGTCATTAACAACTGCCTAAGAACTCTTCCTGAAACTCAATAGTGAAGCAAAACTAGTAGGGCTACAAATTAATGAACATAAAACAAAGCTCATGACGCAGTCGAGGAAAAATACCTCAAATACACAAAATATCACACTTGGCGAATACTATATCAAAAATGTGAACGAATTTGGGTATTTGGGCGCCAAAATAATGAAAACGAGGGATGAAAGAGACGAAATACGCCGAAGAATACAGCTAGCAAATGAAACATTTTATTCAGTTTTGACGATTTTGAAGACCAGCTGCATACACAGGAAAACAAAACTCCAAGTATACAAGTCTGTGATAAGACCTGTGTTATGCTATGGGTGTGAAACATGGACCCTAACCCAAGCATCCGCAAATATATTGAACGCCTTTGAACGACGTGTCCTGAGGCGAATAACCGGAGTGAAGCTAGACGGGGACCAATGGCGAATTCGATACAACCATGAGCTGTATGAAATTTTTGACGAACTGGAGGTCTCAACGATTGTAAGACTGCGGAAGCTGCAATAGGCTGGTCACATGAATCGTACGGATGAACAACGGATACCAAAGAAGGTATTCGTTGGGAGAACTGAGACCAGTGGAGAAACTGAGGAAACGCTGGTCTGACTCGGTTGACGAAGACAGTTAATCGCTACTCAGAATTTGGAATTGGAGGACGCGGTCAATAGACCAAGACAGCTGGAGGCGCTATTTGCAGAAGGTGAAGGCCCGAGAGGGGATGTTTTCTACGGATAAACAAAAAGGTATTTGTAGGGAGAACTGATGGCCGGAGACCAGTGGGGAAATCGAGCAAACGCTGGTCTGACTCGGTCGACGGAGACAGTTCATCGCTGGTTGGATTTCGGAATTGGAAGATGCTGTCAATGGGCCGAGACAGTTGGAGCTGCATAACAGAAAGATTTGTATGGAAGGCATCATAAATTCTGGGTTGGACAATACTCTTTAAAATTTTGCTAAAGGATGAGAGGAGAAATATTGGCCATTGAAACAGAATTGTGCTTGCTGGATTTATGGATGAGGAAAATATTAGTACTTTTCCATGCACCTGGGAAAACACCGGTTGAAAGACTCAAATTAAAAATCAAGGATAAAGAAAAGCCAGAGAAGAGCATGGCGACTTAATGAAGAAGTTAGGAAGACCATCAGGTCCTATAGATCTTCTTGCATCGATGGAGGTGATGATATCTTCCACTTTCACAGAGATGATGGAGATTAAGCCGAAATCAAAGTGAGGTGGACTACAGAAATTTATGAAACAGGGCGAGAAGGATCTTAAATTGGATGAAAAAAAGTCGGCAAAGAGATCGCATATGTCTTGATCATTTGAGGCTGTTTTATTAAGCACTGATACTGAATTAGGAAAATTTAAGATTTAAGTGAATGAACAGATGACCAAAAGCTTGAAAAATGCCCTTTTTGGCACCATCTATATTGGATCCCGATCGAAGTATGATTTTACGGGCTTTTACACGCAGTACTTCTGCAACTTCAGCACTGAACCAAGCTGGATGCTTATGACTTGATTTACGAGTCAATGGAGTGAATTGAGCAATAATGTCGCACAGCGTTGAGTGGAAAGATTGTACAGTAAGTTCGGGATTAATTGGATCCAAAAGAGAAACCTCATCAATGTGCGCAAGGGTTGATGCTATTCCTTCGTAGTTTAAACGACGAGGGTTTTTTTCCCGGTGCAAACGTATTGAATGCACCGTTAATTGTGTTTCTAGTTGAGGATGATGAATATCCGGTATAACATACGGCGATATCAGCAGAGAAATTGGATTGACGGAAGATGGATTAGTTGGTAAAATGAGCTCGGGGATTTTTTGTTAGCATTTAATACAGGATTGAGTTGGGTGAGAGAGCAAAGGGACAAGAAAGATGAAAAAGCAATGGAAATTTCATCAACTGGAGTTATAAAAGAAGTGATGCATCTTACCGATGGCTTTTTGAAATAACCACAGATAAGGATTTGGAGAGAAGGATTACAATAAGGCCAGTTCACTAAAAAGCCGATCATAGAAGCAAAGTGACATATTACAGGGAATGTACTGTAATATGATGCAAGCTCGAAGCTTGGTTGAAAAATTTTTTTAGATTGCAATACTTTCTACAGGTGGAGAAATGTCCAAATCAGAGCAACGTGAAGTATGAAATCTATTGTTGACCGCTATTAGCACACCCCCACCATCTGATTTCCCAGATAATGGACGATCCTTATATCGCCTAAAAACTGCATGAAAAGGAAGAGTTTTTTCAGCCGTAAAGTCATTTGTAAGCCAAGTCTCAGAAAAACAGATTATATCATCTTTGGCAATGTAAGATGCAAGATTTATTACGTTCGCCTTGGTCCTCAAACCACGAATATTTTGATAAAAAAAATTTGAGAGATAATAACGAATCAAGGCAATTTAATCTTTCCTTTGAGACATATCTGATGGACGAAAATTTTTTTGCGGCGTCTGCTTAAAGCGTTTTACGTTTTACTAAAATACCAGGAGGCCAGAAGTCTAGATTAAGTAAGAATGATAAGTTTGCCGGAACTGTTGATTTAAAAGAGCCAACAATACAATTTGGACGGTCTTCACGCATTCAAATTGGCGCGTGACGACGTCCAAAGCTTTGGAGAATGATCTAGTCAGGCAGTAATCTATAATACCAATTCTTCGACAGAAGTGCCCGAAGCTTCACGGGAGACCAAGAGCGATAATGGTGGAAAGACGATCCTGGTTTCGTTGGTATAGCTACTAAGAGATGGGCTTCCTGCAGAGAGTTGAGCAAGGCTGTGATTCGGAAGCTGCAGAAGGTTATCCTTCATAAGGTTGTTGGCACTATAAGTATTTACCATCATTTCTTGCTGCTGGTATGAATTATACGATTAACATCCGATGTAAATTGAATCTTACCTTGCTTCTTATCGTACGCATTGTTCCAAAAGAGTTAGCATATGCAGCAATTGGTGACTTCGATTCCACAGGATCTTTATTATCATATGAGCCAGATACCGGTAAACGATTCGATAGGTTGCAGTTGAGAGGCATCTTAAGTGGTAATGGTGGCTGTTCTTTAATGCCCTCAGTTGAAAGAAGTTGCAATATTTCAGTCACCGCATTACTTAGCATCTCCTTTAATTTTAGCACAGAGGATGAAGTGTGTCGACAGTTGATTTAGCCCTATAAAGCCTTGTTACGTAGGCAGCGATGTTATATTTTCGGAATTTTTGGCAGTACCATCCTTTTTTATGATTGCGTCAGCAGTAGGTCCCAACAATTCTACACACTTAGCATGAAATGGCGATCCGCAGAAGCCATAATAGGTAACTAGAATTATTTTTATCGATACTCGTTCAGGCTGTGCAGTTCGACATGATGCAAACATTAAGACAATGGGTGAATAGAAAGAGACTTACGAATGATATCAGGAATAAAGTCGTTTATATTTTAAATGCTTCAGTTAGAAGCCACGATCACCACACTGCACAGTATATAATTGCACTGAAGCTTTATTTGTTTCAAGTAAAAAAAGTAGAAAATATGTCGCCAGCCTGATTTGAGTCGATGCTAAACTAAGCGTTTACGCCGTTTAAGTAAATAATAATAAGATTGGACATAAAACACACAACTAAAAAAAGCACAGGCACCAATTGATTGAAAGCGACTACCCAGTATAAAAGCAAAATAAGTCGGGCCATTCTGACACAGATGAAGTTGTCAACTTGATAAGTGTGGTGATCATAAAAAATTTTACCACCACTGAGTGGCGCTGATATCATCTCGAGGAAGTTTGACTTTACACAGCTGGCAAACAATCCGCTAGCAAAAAGAAGACTTATCATCAGCTGTTCTTGACTTTTGGTCAAGAAGTATACAAGTTAAGTTTCAGTTAACGAAATGTATGCACACCTTGGCTACAACTGGTGACCCTATCATCAACGTAAGCCCCGGCTAGGGGAGCACCCATTAAACTATCGAGCGAGGATTTGACAACCGGAATGTTCGTTCAATATACACCGCCGCCGGTAAGGCACGACAACAACACGTTGCTCGACACGCTATATGAACCAAGCAAGGACATGATATCTTCGCCAAAATTGTTGCCACCGGTGGATGCAGCAACAAACTTTCCACCGTTTGAGGAAGTTGCTTCTGTCAAAGACGTGAAATTGCCACCATTTTGGTGAAGCGACCCAACGCTTTGGTATATGCAAGCGGAGGCGCAATTTTTCATCAATAAAATCACGTCTAACAACGCTCGTCATTACACGATTATCGCTGCTCTGGACATCTATATCCTGCAGCAAGTATCTAACATTATCCGTTCACCACCAGTCACGAACAAATACGGCACGCTCTAACGACATCTTATCACCAGATTCTCTAAATCTTAGGAGCGACAGCTAAGCCGGTTGCTCACAGAAGCAGACCTCGACGCAAAATAACCGTCACAACTACTCCGAGGAATGCAAAATTCGCACCTTCAGATTTGTCTGAGGACACTCTCAAAACATTGTGGATGAAGCGACTACCAGTGAGCGTCAGGTGGGAACTCTACAAACTCGTCAAAATAGCAGACTGCATAGAAGAAATCAGTGTTCCGACTTACGTATTGGCTACAGAGGCCACTTAACCACAGGCAAGCGTGCCTGACATGCCGTAACTCAACAAAAGATTTGAAAAAATCGAGCGTCAACTTAATACGTTGTCGTTTAGATGAAAAAATCAACAACCAATTTCAACCCCTCTTATTTGCATTGTTTGACAGGTGATGCAAGGGGCCACCACACTTCAACTAACAACGAGGCTTGCTATTATCATAAAAGAATTGGCATGAAAGCGAAGCGGTGCTCGGAGCCTTGCTTGTTTTCAAGCAAATCAGCATCAGGGAAACTAAGAAAGTTGCCTTCCACCACCGGAGTGGTAGACAACATAGATAAAATTCCGGAATTCAGACTACACATAGACTACACATCAGCAGTCACACTATATTTCCTAATCGACTCCGGATCGTCCGTCTCGATTCTGCCTAAACGCTTCGCTCAACTTCAACAGCCGCAAATGCTAACATTATATGCCACCAACAACACCACAATTACCATGTATGGTAAACGACCCTTGAAGATACACTTAGGTTTCAAGCGTCTATGTACGTAGAATTTTATTGTAGCAAATGTCTTTACACGAATTACCGGGGCAGATTTCTTGACACACTACGGGCTTTTGATCGATTTAAAGAGCAGAAGGCTATTAGATGACAATTTTATCTGCTCCAGCCCGGGACAAATCACTCTGGTTGATGTTTTCGGGTTGTCCACGACATATGCAAAGGAAACCACAACGGTAACTATCATTCAGCCCACGACTCACGACACGTCCTCAAAAACAACAACAATACACATATCAGCAGCAGCTAACCAAGTGGCACATTTCATCAAAACAACTGGACCACCAGTTTTTCAACAGCCTCAACGCCTGACAGGCGAAAAACTGAAAGCAGCACGAGCGGAAATCGATCAGATACTTAAAATGGGTATTTGCTGTACATAGAGTAGTCCTTGGGCCAGTTCCATCCATATGGTGGCCAAAAAATCCAGAGGCTGGAGAGTTTGTGGCAAATATCGTAACTTCAACGCTCAGACAGTACCAAACCGATATCTAATTGCACATATACACGACATGGCTGACCGGCTTCACGGTAAAACTATATTTTCGAAGTTGGACCTAGAACGAGCGTACTATCAGATCTCGATGTCCAAAGCCGACATAAAAAAGACAGCTGTTACAACACCATTCGAGTTTTTTGAATAATTGGTCATGCCTTTCGGTCTCAGGAATGCCACACAAACTTTTCATCGGCATATGGACAACATCTTCTACGGACTGGAATTTGTTTTCTGCTATATAGACGGTATCATCATAATGTCAGATAATGCTGACCAACATCGAGAACACCTCAACATTGTCCGTCAACGACTTGAGCAACATAACTTGCATATTAACATTGATAAGTGTCAATTCGGTCAAACGGAGATAGCGTATTTGGGCTCCACGATCTACAAAAACGGTTCACAACCAACAAAAGAGCGAACCATAGTGCTGCTTAACTTCAAGGAACCTGAGACCATCGTCGAGTTGCGTCGATTTCTTATGGCCTGCAACTTCTACAGACGTTGTTTTAAACACTCAGCCCACCATCAGGTATCGTTGAACGCTTTCTTAAGCCACAGCAAGAGAAACAATAATCGCAAAGTTCCTTGGACACCACAAATGGAATCAGATTTTCAAATGTGCAAACACGACCTTGCAACTGCAGCCTTACTCATCCATCATAAGGCACAACTTCAACTTGCCACTGACGCATCTGACATTGCTATCGGAGCAGCCTTGCAACAGCACGATGGTGAAAACTGGCATCCACTCGGCTTCTTCTCTCGTAAGCGAGCCCAACAGAAGCTAGATACAGCGCATATGATCGTGAACTACTAGCTATTTATACCGCAATCAAGTTTTTTTAGGTATTTTATTATAAAAACCGACCACAAGCCTTTAATGTACGCATACGCTCAAAGTCTTGACAAAGCCAATGCGAGACAGTTGGACTTCATCTCTCAGTTTACGATGGAGATAGTGCACATCTCCAGCTCGGAGAATCTGGTAGCCGACGCCTTCTCTAGAATTAATACGATCCACATGCCATTCACCTTAGACCCAACTCAACTAGCCAAGGCTCAACAAGAAGATGACGAGCTTCGTGTGCTCCTAGACAACAGCAATAACACGGGATTACAACCACAAAAGCTGTCAATCGGTACTGCAACAGTTTACTGCGATATTGCAACGGGACACATTCATCCTTACGTGCCACTGGAACTTCATCAACAGATCTTTGCTTCAGTTCACGGACTCGCTCACCCGAGCGGCAAGGCCACCCTGCGTCAAAAGTACGTATAGCCCAGCATTCAGAAGGACACGATACGATGGACCCACAACTGCATCTCCTGACAACGCTCGAAAATCCAATGACACAACAGAAACCAGCCCATTTCAATAAACGTACCGAACAAAAGATTCGATCATGTACACATTGACATCGTCATTCTGCCATTGGTGAGCGGGTATCGACACTGTCTTACCATGTTAGACTGGTTTTCACGGTGGCCAGAAGCAGTTCTCATGCATGACATGACTGCAGACACAGTCGCCAACGCTTTTTACAACACCTGGGTTGCGCGTTTTGGAACTCCCAGAACGTTGACAACCGACCATGGCGCTTAATTTGAAAGAGCTTTTTTTCGAGCCCTTACCAATATGACCGGAACGAAATGAATTAGAACAACACCCTATCATCCTGCGTCCGATGGTGCAATTGAGAGATGGCACTGAACCTTCAAATCAGCTCTTATGTGCAGTCAACCAACATCCTGGATAGAACTACTTCCAACTGTTCTACTAGGATTGCGAACGTCACTCAAGGAGGACTTGGAGCTTCACCCGCCGAATTACTTTACGGCGAACAGCTACGTGTCCCGAGCGATTTTTTTACAAACGAGGACATGCCAGCCGATCCCACCTTTTTTAGGGTTTTGTTAAAATAATTTTACAAGACCCTACTAAAATCGCGTCCTGTCTGTCCGTCTGTCTGTCCGTCCGTCCGTCCGTCCGTGTGTCACAGCAGTTTTCCCCGGAAACTACTTAAGCTAGAAACATCAAATTTTGTATGTGGGTGTAAATTGGTGTTCGCTTCAAAGTTCAACTACAAAAAAATTTTATAAGGTATTTAAGGGGGGTCTCCCCATGTAGGGGAGTGACCCCCGAAAAAAAAAATTTCATTGAAAGTAGCCGATATGGGTATCAAATGAAAGGTCTTGATGAGTACTTTTCAAAACAGGTCTGAATTTGGCCAAGTTTGCTTCAAGAGGCGCACAGGGAGGGGAAATACACGAAAAATTTGTGTCCCCCCCGCGATTGGACACCTGTGATCCGAAAAATCTGAAGAAATCAGGAATGTAGGCCTTGGTGCGTACAACAACAGCAAATACGTTAGAAGTCGCAATTCACTCAACTTTGTTAGTAATAGTATGATTTATCGATTTTATGTTTTCTTGAATAAAATCTTAACGGTACCCTTAAATTCTATGAAATTCAATATACAGATGACCATTTATAAGATTGATCTATCCTAAAAGTTTCATAAAGATTGAATCATATTTAGCGAAGTTATAGCGGTTTGAATTTTCCTGTATTACTATGGAACAATATGCGCTGCATTTATTACTATGGCAACATATGGCTATGGAACAACATGCGCTCTTTACCGACTCAGACACTACAGTTTTGCTAGGATTTGCATGAAAATTTCAGGAATGATAGGTGTCATGTAGCTCTTTGTGAATCGGATAATTTTGAGTTATTTTTTCCCAACTTCAACGTTTAAGGTGCATGCTTTGAACACTTGATTCAATTTAATGAATGACTGAAGATGAGTACCTACAATTAATGCTCATAAGTGAAACAAGTCAAGGAGGCGGGAGAGAGCTCCTAGCAAAAGGGCTTTGTAACCATTCTAGGATTCGAACAAATTGTGTTTCCTACCTCGCGAATGGACATCAGAAATAATTATTAAGGGAGATATTTATGAGTATAACAACACCGAAATCTCAGAAGTCGAAATTCGTTTAACTTTGTTAACAATAGTATGATCTTCGAATTTCACATTTTCTCCAATAAAATCGTCTTTGACATGTTTCTTGATTTGATTCGATCTGGTGACTGCATTTTGTAAATTGAATACAAAACCCTTCTGACATGAGCGTAGGTCTGTTTACCCAACTTGTTGTTGAGAAATTTCGTGAGCACATGCGACTCCTTCGACCAACACCAAGTGCTCACCACATAAAAAGAAGCCTTTTTCAAAACAGGGATCTCTACACTTGCACTCATGTCTTTCTGCGAGTCGATGCAGTCAGACAGCCGTTGGACCAACCCTACACAGGACCACACGAGGTGGTTAAGCGAATTAACGATCACGTCTTCCTTATCAAGAATGAGGGACAAGATGCGACCGTCTCAACCGAACGACTCAAACCAGCGTATACTACAAAAGATGACAACGAACAACATCATGACATTTTCCTCAGAACGTACAGTCGGACGTCAAAGCCAACATCAACTTGACGACAATTCTGGAAAGGTGGTACTGTGGCGATCATGAAAACTATTTCCACCACTGAGTTGCACTGACATCATTTCGAGGAAGTTTGATTTTACACAGCTGGCAACCAATCAGCTAGCAACAAGAAGACTTATCAGCTGTTCTCTTTGACTTTTGGTCGCAAAGTAGACAAGTTTAGTTTCAGTTAATGAAATGTAATATATTTAAATTTTTGCAATAAATTGTTATTTACCAGATTAAGTGAGTTTAACGATTGCCTTGTGCACGTCTTAATCCACGGGATTCAAGGCGGCTACATAAGATTGTAAAATAAATTGTAAGAAATATCTTTGTCTTGAAGCGAATATGGAATAAAGGTACGAAGGCATTGTAACTTAAACCAGAAAGTACATCCCTATGAATCACCAGGAACTAGGCTTCGAAACGTTGAAGTGTGCTGTCAACAATGAGAGCCACTCCAAACTCATAGCTTTCTTGTAGAGTTCCATTTCCATGTCACCGTGCCATCGGGTTTCTTATACTACGAGGATGTTGATTTTATATTTCTTCATTTTATCCAGGAAATATCGCAGTACACCAAAATAATAGTCCTTTATACGCTGCGATAGTCGTTGCCGTTTATCCACTCCGATCTAAGGCTGTTCTCCTGTTTCCATGATAAGTAAATACTAAGTGGAGCGTTGTCAGCGCTTCGACTTAGTCAGTTTTGGTCCACAAGTGGTTTTTCATTTTCCACATACCCGTCGTATAACCCGTTGGGGCACCCTCGATCTACTGCCTGAGAATGTGTCCGATAGGGAACCGAGACCCCCACATATTCTACAATATATGAAAAACTGTTCTGACTGAAGCGTAGTTCTGTCTACCCTACTTGTTTAAATTTGTATACCATATTTGTTGCATATTTTGTCCCTCCTTTTAGTTTTAAGGACTATTTTGTAAGTTTGATTTTTTATCCATTTTTTCCATTCCTTTCCTTCAAACTAAATAAACCAATCCAAATAAATTCTCTTTGAATATTCAACCATGAAAAAATAACCAATAAAACCTCACAATCCTCTTCACTTTAGGGTAAATATGTTTTTTTTTGTATCCTAGACCATAAGCCATTTTATTGACCATCAAATATAATTCCAAAGTTATTCTAGACTTCTGGAATTTTAAATATTCGTCCTCGACGACCCTACAGTTTTTATTTATCCATTGATTCCTTTTCATCTATTTGACCCATCTTATAGTCTGTCTGCTTTTTTTCATTCATCGTATTCAAATTTTTCGAACGATGACCCGCCCGCCAGACGTCAAAGAATGGACGAAATATGACGTTAACAGGCAACGCCTCAAGGACAATTGATTAGGTTGACCGTGTGAATCATGATTCTTTTATTATTGGAGATTTTTCATTAAGTACAGTACAATATTGACTTTCAAAAAAAAGGAAGGTTGAATCTTGTTCTGTTGGCATGCACTTGATCATATTGCAAAAAGGAGCAAAATTGAGAATTTATTTTTATAACAGATTTGAATAGGGTATATATTGGAATATTTGTTTTTTTACAGATTGTTCGGACTGAAAATTTCAATCTCACATATAATATGTCGGTGTAGCAATGATTTCATATTAAATTCATTCTCGTGCGTGGAAATCCTGTAAAAGAATATTTATAAAATACGCTTTGAAAAACTCTGAAACCGAATCGATACCTGAAGGTATAGAAAAACTCCATCAATGAAAGTGTCCATCAAACATGTTTTTCAGGCGAAGTATACTTTCAAGGATCATAGCAAAATACATTAAGCTCCTGCCTCTACATTAGACAGAAGAACCAAACAAACAACATCATCCACGACATTGCAAATAAATAAATCCTCATATATTCACTCAATCCATCAAAGCTTTGCTTGTTGCTGATATTTCAAGTTTCATCTATCACCCACTTACTTCCATGTCCTTATCCTTTCGCATTGCTATTTTTCTATTTTAACTCTATTCCCTCTTATTTTTTCACCCTGGTAAAGCAAATGCTCTGTTGCATGGAAAATAATAAAGAATTTACATGTGAAAAGGCACATATGGAGAAGGACTAGCCGTATTTGTTTGTTGTGTCGAAGGATGATGCGGTTACTTGAATTTTCTATTGGCGCAAACATTTTCACTCGAGCCAGGATTCATGCTGACAGTCATGCCAAGCAACGAGACAGACGTGATGCCATCATACTGTCACGTCTGAATAGTTGGTTGTCCTGGGCTGTGCTGTGTGGCTGGCAAGCATGATGACAAGCAAACAAGAATCCTAGAATAGCTAGGATACTTATCATTGATGGTGTATTGTCAGTCATTTGGTAGTGCATAGAAAAGCTTGATATTTATTGTCATTTATGGGGGTATTGAAGAGTATTAGAAATTTATGGATGTGAAAGTCGAATGGTTTTTCCATTAAGGTGTTGACTTGTTTTGAATGAAGTGAGTACGTATTTATGAGTTTATCGATTGAATTTAAGGATGAAAAAATTTACTGCCTTCATGTAAGGGAGAAAAATAGTTTTTTTTTTAATAGAGCGATTTTCTTAAATTCTCGAAAAAATAAAGATGTCAATTTATAATTGGACATATCAATTGGATATCGTACGTCTCTCGATGAACTACATGCCACAGGCTACGAGCTGTAAAGAGTGTTTTTTCAGAGGCATCGAACCTTAAGTTGGCAACACTTTTTAATGCTACGTAAGGTGTGACAGCTGTCATGCATTTTATGGAAAGTTTGGTTTGCCATTTTACCATCAAAAGGTTGCTGCCTGAGCAGCGTCTGCAGACTGTGCAGATTTGTTTCGAAAAAAACCGGTTCTGTTCGAGAAACACATCTCGCACCCCGTCAATTTTATGGCGGACATAATCGTCCATCAGAACAATTAACTCGATTAACCATAAATCGTTTGCGCACCACGTTTACTCTCCCTGATAAAACACATCCATTCTGACGTCATACAAAACGTAATGAAGAAACCATAGCAGCTGTAGAGCGTGGTATCGACGAAGAACCAAGTGATCCCATTTGATATAGTGCTCAAGGATTAAACGTGTGCCCATCGACTATTACATTATAATTTCATTGCGTCACGGTTGAGAACTTACTCGCTAGCACAACCACAGGGAAGATTCTAAAGCAACATAGCTACCTAAACTAGTGGAGCCGCGAATATCAATCTAATATAAAGTAAGTTGTAGGGTGCCAATTATTTTATATATGTTAGAGAAGAAGCTAGCAATTCAGGGGAAGTTAGAAATTTGTTGCCGATGACCAGAATCAGAAGTTGCCATAGGAAGTACCATCAAGCGCTCGGCAGAAGACGAATTAATGTCAATCAACATGAAACATACTCACCACTTATGCCGACCACTAAATCAATTGATACAAATTAGCGTGGAGGCAGATCGTCGGTAATTCAGAACACGTCACTCGCTCAATGTTGACCATGCCCAAACAGACTGCTACCTCTCGCCACGTACACTTAATGCATCTATAACTTATTAATTGCTCGCGGATCGCGAAAAGTATGAATGACGCGAAAAGTATGAATGACGCGAAAAGTATAGATTACGCGAAAAGTATGAATATTTTATAACAATTTTAAATATTTTAGAAACACGACAATATAAACAAGCAAACTGTCAGCGTGAAAATCGAATGGTGAGACTCTACCCGCTGGCAACATTCGCATGGGAAATGTAGCTAGCACCAGCAAGAATGTTTGAATGCATTTCTCATATTTTAAATTCCCATGAGAAATACATCTATTCAGCGCTTGCCCTCGGCACGGGGCTTTCCCGGTACAATGGAAGGTGGCGAGGCTTCTGTTGATTAGCGAGGGGAAGGGAAATCCTGTATCACCGTTTGCGTACTTCCGGTTATTAATGCTAGACACTGCTGGAAAAGTGCTAGAGTAACTCATTAAGGAAGGAATCACCGACAAGATTTGTGCAGCTGGAGACCTATCTTTTCGGCAGTACGGCTTTAGACCAGGACGTTCCACCAACTGCAAAGGTGGTGAACGCGGACCAAAGAGCAGAGGCACAAAGCCGCACCAAGCGATCAAAACTTGAAGCTAGGTAGGTATTCTGGATATGCTGGAAACCCCTTTTCAAGTTCCAGAATATTTAATGCGCTTTTAAGGGCCTACCTAAAGGACCGAAGCCTGCTTTACGATTCGACACAGGGCCAGCGAAGGATGAAAGTTACGTTGGGTGCTACCCAGGGATCAACCCTCGGTCTAGACCTGATAAATGTATCTTACGACAGGCTACTGAGACTGGAGATACCAGATGAGTCATGCTTGATCGGCTATACGGACGATGTTACGACTTTGGTCACTAGATGCACCACTGAATAAGCGCAACTTAGGCAAGGTATGGTCATTCGCCGAGTGAGCGACTGGATGACTACTCGCGGGTTCAATCTAGTACTGGAGAAAACCGAAGTGGTCATCTTGACAAAAAAGAGATAACTAGAGTAAAGAAAATCAGTGTTCGAGACATGCTAATTAAATCGAGGCGAGCGGCATAGTACCTGGGGCTACTAATTGATTCGAAGATGTGTTTCTCTGAGCAAACCAGGCAACTGCTGAGAAGGTTGCATTGGGAGTATCGGTTTTCAGTAGACTTATTGTCACCATAGGAGGGCCCAGCCCATCAAGTAGATGCCTCTTGATGAGTGCTGTAGGGACAGTGCTTCTGTACGGAGATGGAAGTATGGGGCAGCGCTCTCAGTAAGGAGGTATTACGAAAACGCTTGGCACAGGTACAGAGAAGAGGGGCACTGAGGGTTGCATCTACGTATTCAATAGTCTCTGATTCGGCTTAATACCTGAAGCCCTCCTTGCTAGAGAGCACCATGCTTTTTACCTGCGTCCAAACGAAGAAGTAAAGGAGATGGCTGGGCGTGAGGAGAGACAGCGCTCACTCAACGATTGGCAGCCATTTTGGGAGAATTGCACGAAGGGAAGATGAATGTGCGCCTCATCCCAAAAAGTGAGGCCGTGGTTTAATCATAGGCATAGTGAGACTGACTTCTATTTGACTCAGCTTTTGAGCGGGCATGGATGTTTTCAGTCCTACCTACATAAGATTGCTAAGTCACGGTGTCCCTTCTGTTCTTTTGCCGGGGAAGAGGTAAACGATGCCTGCCACACATTTTTTGCGTGCACAAAATGGAAATGGCTACAAAGGGACCTATACAGGAAGACCGAAGAACTGCTCTGGATAATATAGTCGCAGCGATGCTCAAATCAGTTGACAAATGAAACCAGGTGGCAGATTATTCTTGGGTAGTCTCAAACGATAAGAGAGACTTACAACGTCTAGGAGGATTGGGGCTTGGGTATCGCTTGTCCAGCTGTTCATCTTCCTCTCTCCGCTCCCGCTAGAAGAAAGAATCCTCAGCTTGAAAGTGCCTCGCGGCGTAACAAAACAAGACCTGGCCCGAAATAATGCGTCAAGCGGTTTGAGGCTAGGCTCTCGGGTTGACGGGGGAAGTGTTTGGTGGGTGTTCAGTCGCTTGCGAGCATGTGAGTCCCACACTCTCTGCGTAGATAGCATTCACCTCCCAACCACAAAAAAACTTGCATTAGTATGAATGCGTAACATTTTCCACAGAGTTTGCGGATTGTAGGGGTTTTAGGAAAGTTCTGAGCGTGTGTTCAGTTGATAGGAAATAGTAAGGGATAGTGAAATTTCACATTGCATACATACAATTTCATTGTCAACCGGAAAAATTAATTAAATAACCAAGAATTGTAAGAGGGTGACAAGCTACTGTGCAAAAATTATAGAGGCATATCACTACTTTGTACGGCGTACAAAATATTTTCTAAAATCTTAGAAAATAAAATCGGATCATACGCCAACAGTATTATTGGGGAGTACCAAGGTGGTTTTAGAGCAGGTAGATCAACAACAGACCAATTGTTCACAGTCAAGCAGGTACTTGAAAAATGCAGGGAGTTCGAAATAGACGTACACCAAACTTTCGTTGACTTTAAGCAAGCATACGACAGTATTGATCGTAACGTACTAACTCAAATAATGCTTGGTTTTGGCATCCCAGCCAAATTAGTCCGTCTCACTAAAATGACAAAAGCAGGGAGGTAGGCTGGCCCCATCGCTATTCAATTTGGCTCTGGAGTACGTTACATGGAAGCTACCTGTCGATACGCGAGGTGCATTACTATACAAGTCGAGCCAAGTAAAGGCCTATGCGGACGACATCAATATTCTGTCACGGTCATTAACAACTGCCAAATAGCTCTTCCTGAAACTTCACATCGAAGCAAAACTAGTAGGGCTACAAATTAACGAAAATAAAACAAAGTTCATTACGCAGTCGAGGAAAAATACCTCAAATATGCAAAATATCACACAGCAAATACAGCATCGAGAATGTTAGCGAATTTGTGTATTTAGGCGCCAAAATAATGAAAACGGGCAATGAAAGAGACGAAATGCGCCGAAGAATACAGCTCGCAAACTTAATATTCTATTCAGTATTGACGATCTTGAAGACCAGCTGCATTAACAGGAGAACAAAGCTCCAAGTATACAAATCTGTGATAAGACCTGTGTTATGCTATGTGTGTGAAACATGGACCCTAACTCAAGTATCTGCAAATATATTGAACACCTTTGAGCGACGGGTCCTGAGGCGAATAATCGGAGCGAAGCTAGACGGAGACCAATGGCGAATTCGATACAACCATGAGCTGTATGAAGTTTTTGACGAACCGGAGGTCTCAAGGATTGAAAGACTGCGGAAACTGTAAAGGACTGGACAAATGAATCGTATGGACGAACAACGGATACCCAAGAAGGTATTCGTTGGGGGAACTGAAGCCGGCGGCCAGTGGGGAGACCGAGGAAACTCTGGTCTGACTCGTTCGACGAAGACTGTTCATCGCTGCTCGGATTTCGGAATCGGAAGACGCAGTCAATGGACCGAGACAGTTGGAGGCGCTGTTTGCAGGAAGCGAAGGCCCGAGAGGTGCAGTAGTGCTAAGAAGAAGAAGAAGAAGAAGAGGATTGTAAGAAGTCCGGAAGTTTTATTTAGCATGAAGTGCAATCGTATAGTATGAAAATATATTTCAGCAAGGAAATTCTCATTGACAGGCTTAGCCGGGACGAGTTGACCTATAACTAAGGATTTGAAACCAACTTCTGGGCATCGTTGACGGAATTAGGAAGGTATTTCACAAAGTGTTCAAGGTGGAACGGGCGATAGATTGCTCGATAATTGATGAAAATTTCTACTCGTTTTCGGCCAAGCAAGATACAGAAGCTGTTCGGGAAAAAGTTGAGGAGGTTAAGAATATTTCGAAGGTAGAATACATTGTGGCAACTTTATAAAAAATAAGTTTATGATTGAGTATGGACTGACGCAGCTAGGTAACATACCTTCTCTTGAAGTGGTCTTCTCAAAGGAAGTGACCAGGCTGAGGTCCGTTTTGAGGATGGCAATGGGCGAGCTGTTGATTTACGCAGAAGGGGATGTGGAGGAGCCAGAAGTAGTAGCTCCGACTGAACTGGAATGTACTGCGATACCACTATTCTCAACACCACGGGTGGATGGGTTCAGAGGGAAGCAACAGGATGCCACTAAATGGGGAGTACAGTTTACATGAGGCTCAAGCTTGGTAAGTTTATTCTTGGTAGCAGTGGAAGAACCGCGGAAGGTAAAGGGACTGTCGAAGAAACACCTATTTTGGTCAGCAGTGGTCCTGTTTCAAGGAATTGATTTAACATGGTTCAGGGCGATAAAACACGGATGTAGCAAAGGGGATAATGTGAAACAAGAGCTACGGACAGACTTTTAACCGCCAGATTATAATGACCTTTTGTGGGAAGATATCAAGCATCAAACCCAAGGAACAAAAATCTATAGGGGTATATTTGGCTGCAATAGAGGGTCTCCTCTGGTGGCTCACCATACAGTGTTCTGAGGCGCAAAAGCTTCGCCGAGTCAGATGGAACAATTCATCATTTTTTCAGACGCAACTGAGTCTAGTACCAGTCTAGTACCAGTCTCTTCAATAGCATAACTCGTCGAACTTGGAAGGAAGCTAGAAGCAACGAGAGCAATGGTTGAGACTTTTGTACCACCACCAAACCGGCGGGCTCAGCGGCTGTTAGAACCAAACTTGGCTTATTATTTGGCCTTATAGGGAGGGGCAGTTGCTGCA
Organism: Odontomyia ornata; assembly: GCA_963969285.1. NCBI lineage: Eukaryota > Metazoa > Arthropoda > Insecta > Diptera > Stratiomyidae > Odontomyia > Odontomyia ornata. The sequence goes on from OZ017741.1 coordinate 37,331,132, forward strand.
CTCCAAGAGGATACTGGTATCATCCGTTGCTGGAATTGTAGGGAAGTGGGCTACACCTCAAGAGCCTGTAGTGAGCTTCAAGGATGCTTTGGCTGTGGGAGTGTTGGAACAAAGACAACTACCTATTGAAATTGTTTGAATGCTTCGGCCGGGAGATAGCAAGTTCTTGCTAAGAGATACGATACCATTCACTGGCACAATAAAATACCTTCGGGAAACAAGGATCGTACTCATTAGGCGCTGGAATGCATACGATGCCACAAAAGAAGCAAACAACAGACAGCGTTGGCTATGCGTTCGAAGAGTCAACAAAATATGACCACCCGCATATCGTCGTAGTTATTTTCGGAAAGTGGTTGTGGGTATTACTGGACTCAGGTCTGCCACATTCTATCGTGGGTGCTGAGGAATGAGAAGCACTAGTAGCGTGGGGAGAAGAATCGGGCAAGATGGGCAAGGCATCGATGAAATTGACCAAAAATGATCACGTGAGGCTGGAGGGCGAAGTGAACGCACCCGTGAAAGTATAAGGAGCTACGAACTGGATGTGCTTCCTGGTATTACCAGCTGTTTTATAAGCGCTAATTTTAAGGTGGACATCTTAAAGCAGTTCAGGATCATTTTGGGCTTGAGTAATGAGTCCTGAAACTTTGCATCTATTGCCACCTACGAGGTAATGGAAGCAAGATCACGTCTATCAGAGGCGGAAGAGGGCTTTTTGAGCACGTTTGTGGAAAAGAAATTTACTTTGATGGGGGAGGGCATTGATTTTACATCTGCTGCGGATCATGCCATTAAGGCTTCTGCAAGTCCAATCAAACAGCGATACTATCCTGTTTCTCCAGAGGTACAGCAGCATATTCACTCCGAGCTTGATGAGATGCTGCAGTTAGGTATAGAGGAGCCCTCTTCTAGCCCTTGGTCATCATCAATTTTGCTGGTTTAAAAACAAGAACGGGAAGTTCCGCTTCAGTGTGAACTTCCAGAAGCTCAACCGGGTGTCTAAATGGGACGCGTATCCAATAACTTATGTTTTAGTTACCCTGGATAAACTACGAAGTGCTGGATATTTGTCAACGTTGGGCATTGAGTTCGTGTACTGGCAAGTTTCTATGGTAGAAGATTAAAAGCCCTTAACTACACTCATAGCTCCAGGACGTGGCTTATTTCAATTTAGACGTATGTTTTTTGACCTACATAATACCCCACCAACCTGGCAGCTACTCATCGATAGGGTTTTGGGAGCACATTAGGAATTATTTGTTTTTTTATATTTGGACAATGTTATAGTTGTGACGGGCGACTTCCAAAAGCATTTAAAAATTTTGCAGGAAGTGCTCTGGAGATTGTGTGAGACGGACTTGTGAGCATCATGAGAAAAAGGTAATTTTTGTCGTTTCAACCTGAAATATCATGGGTACGTTGTGGATAAGAGGGGCCTACATGTGAATCCCGAGAAGGTTGAGTATGTGGTACGGCTTCCTCTGTTGGCAAATGTCAAGAAGGTTTGTCAATTTTTTGGGCAGGTATCTTCGTATAGACAATTCATTGCAAACCATATAACACTGAAAGCATCACTCATGGATCGCCTTAAGAAGAATAAAAAAATTTAGTTGTCTTGAGAATACAAAGAAGCTTTCACCCAAGGTAAAGAGAAACTTTCCACGGCCCCGATTAACCTATCCACACTTTACCTCACCGTTCAAGGTGCAGCCGGACGCCACTGACATAGGGTTGGGTGCAGTATTTAGCCAGATTTTGCCTGAGGGAAAGAAGGTAATTTGGTACCACAGAGACTCACTTAGCAAATGCAAACGGAAGTACTCAACAACCAGCAGAATGTCTGGCAGTATGATGTGCGGTTGAAGAGTTGCAATCTAACATCGAGGGCACCAAGTTTAAAATAATTATAGATCACCACTCTCTCATTTGGCTCGACAATTCAAGAGATCCAACTGGCAATCTAGCACGTTGGGCGGTGTGGTTACAACAATATGACTTTGAGGTGGTACATCGAAAAAGAAAGGAGCATTTGATCTCAGAAGTTTTGTTGAGGTCAGTAGCTGTAGAACCTGTGGAAATGGCAGATAGGGCAACAGACGCCTGGATTGAACGGATGAAAGCCAATGTGCGCGGCAATCCGAACCAATTTGGAAACTGGAGAGTCAGACACGGTATGCTATCGAAGCATGTATCTGAGCAGTATCCTGATAAAGAAGGAGTAAAACCATAGAAGGGTGTTTTGCCAAAATCAGAACGACGGGAGGCGCTTCAGCGATGCCATGATCACCCGATGCAGGCCATATGGGAAATGACCGAACCATTGATTGCTTAACCCTGCTATATTATTGGCCTAAAATTGCTGTGAACGCATGAAGCTATGAGCAAAATTTAAAGGGTGCCAGGCAGTTTGGGTAGAGAGGAAGGCCCAAGCTGATCATATGGTCTCATATAGTGGAGAGGCGTCTCGACTGTGGGAACTGATATGCATTGATTTAGGGGGACTTTTGCTGCGGTCAACCATAGGTAACAGTTAAATACTGATAGTGCTGAACTATGTCAACAAATTTTCTCTACTTTTTCCACTCCGGAAGGCTACGGTGAAAGAAATCTGCCGTTTACTAGAGGAGCAAGCGTTCCTGTTGTTTGGAGTACCAAAATGGCTAGTTTGTGACAATGGCATTCAATTACGGGGAAGAGAGCAACAACGTCAGAAGGAGAGCTTTGGTACACAAATTTAATGCACAGCATGGTACGTCATGGCAGAGCGCAGAAATCAAGACATCCAACACATGTTGCGTGCTTGGAACCAAAAGCCAGCTCATATTGCCTGCACTCTAAGGATATACCATAAAGTTTTGCTATATCTCTATAGCTCTGGGAGAGAGAACTCGAGATTTGGCGCATTGATTGATGAGGTCCTTGCCCACACAGATTTAAAATAGTCCAAAATCGAATACATGCATTCAAAATGGCGGCCCCTAATGGTCAGGATGCAAACGCAATTCGCTATTTTTAAATCAGACTATTTTTTAAATATTACAAAATATTTTTAACAATACTCTAAAAAATTATAAAATCACGACTTGTCTGTCTACCCGTCCGTCCGTTTGTTGGTGCGTCAAAGTTTTCTCGCAAACCACATGAGCTAATTTGAGGAGATTTTCTACATAAGTCAAAAGTGATGCCTCTTGAAATTTGCAGTGTAAGAAAATATTTTAAAGTGTTTAAGGGGGTCTCCCCATGCAGGGAGGTGACATAAACATTTTTTTAATTTCTGTAGCCCTCTAGCAGCCAAGTTTCTCAACAGATTCCGATAAAACTTGAAATTATAAGTTATTAAGGCAAGTTCATTTAATTTAATAATGCAAATCGGATGACAAATAAAAAATTCGAAAACTTACAACTTAATATTTTTAGAAGCCGTTTTCAATAAAAATTCAAAATGACGGCCCCTGATGGTTCGGAAAAGAATCGAAAATGTTTATATTAATGGCAATGCAAGTGCTGATTTCACTTTTATGGAAATCTTTCGAAATTAACAATTTGAGCTATTTAAACCAAAAAGTTATCATCTTTGTGTGGCAACCACTGTGAAATGTATAAACAGCAAATGTGAGAAGGGCAAAACCAGTATAAATATGTTTATAACAATTTATTACCAGCCGATTTTCAATATGTGATCCATACGTGGGCAACTCAATTTAATTAGCAAAATATTTGCGCCTCTATGAAGGGTCTCCAAATACGAATGGTGGCAGATTCTTTCTGTTAATAAATACCCATGTAGTAATACAAAAATTGCAGTGAGAAGTCCAGTAGTAGGCAAGCCAAATTCTTTTTCGAAACCTTACGCTACATACGAGAAATTTACCTTTCCGGTTGGTGCTGCCAACGGGGATTCTTAGAACTTACGAGTACCATCTCTCTTGCGTTTGACAAGAGCCAACAAGTAGATGTCATATACACCGATTTTGCTAAAGCCTTCGACCATGTTGATCATGGTCTTCTGGCTAACGAGCTCCAATCATTCTGCATTTCTGACAATCCTCTCTTGGATCTTATCCTTCTTATCCCATTGCTACTATACCGTTGCATGTAATAATTTTTTTTTTGTCGGCCTCCTTTAGTCCAAAATCTGGTATTCCTCAAGGATCAAGTTTAGGCTCTTTGCTATGTAACATTTCCATTAATGATGTTCCCCAATGCCTATCCTCTAATTGTCTTCTTTACGCTGATGATTTCAAAATCGATCGTTCCATTAACTCCAATAAAGACTTCTCATATCTTCAAAATGATCTTGGCAATCTCCAAAAATTTGTTTCAATTTAATTTACTTCCTCTTAATATTTCAAAATGTTTTCACATGAAATTCACCAACAAAATTAATCCAGTATTATATAAATAGCAGAATGAGGGATGGCTGCTCACACTTGTGGACAAATTTAAAGATTTGAGAGTAGCATTTGACTCAGGTTTGAAATTGAACATATTATTTCATGCACAATCACTGGAGTTTCATGTGTCCCTGTTTTTTTTTCACGATCCTCCAGCAAGTCCTTTAACATTTCAACCAGCGTTCATCTATTTGTACTCGTAGCCTGGTTAATCCTTGAGTATGCCTCCCAAGCATGGTCTCCTCACCATACCAATCTATCGGATGCTGTTGATACTGTACAGCGTAGATTCACACATTCTCTATTCTACAAATATAATCTCCCTTATAGCTCCTACAATGAGCCGTTATAGATCCTCAACATCCCTTCACTCAAAAAAAGGAAAGAACTCCTAGACTTGTGTTGCTTATCTACAATATATCATGGTATTCTTTCACCCAACCTTCGGGAAAGGCTTTATATACGTCCCACCTCAAGAACGCTTACAACTGACATATTTATTGTGCCCTTAGCTCGTACCGATATTTATTTTTACGCGCAGCATGTCGTTACAATGAACTCCATTTGGGTCCTCTGTCACCTTCCATAAATGCTTTTAAAAGCATATTACATACATAATATGCTCCTTAGCTTCTAATAGTTTATGAGTATTTTATTATTCTTGTTTTCTTTCTATTCAAGTTGCTCACTTAGTTATCGTTGCATGTATTATACTAACCTATTTTGTAATTGGATTCATGGATTTGTAAAAACGCATAAATATTGTAAATAAATAAATATGTAACCGGGTTTCATTTACATTTACCCCTATCTTGTCGAAGGAACAATATGGGTTTCTAGAAAGGTGTTTCACGATCTGAAATTTAATTGAATTCACCGATTGCATTATGAAGGCCCTGGACAATCGATTGCAAGTTGATGTCACCTTCACTGACTTTTCCAAGGTATTTGACACAATAAATCATTAACTACTCTGTCATAATCTGAAAGTTTTGGGCTTGCTGGCCCCCTTTTATCATGGGTCGATATCTACCTGTCTTCTTGTATATGTTGTGTTAGCTACTGTGGAATTATCTCTATTCCATTTTCTCCATCCTTTGGTGTTCCGCAAGATTCGTTTTTAGGTCCCCTTCTATTCCTACTGTTTATAAATGATCTTCCATCGGTTATCGCCTCCAATTGCCTACTGTACGAGTATACCAATGATTTCAAAGTATTTCGAGCTATTAGATCTGTACAAGATTGTCAATATCTTCAGAAGGACCTGATTGCATTAAATAACTGGTGCTTGTCTAACTACCTTTGTCTTAATATTGCCAAATGCTATAAAATAACTTTTAATCTAGATCACTTTCAACTGGCTTTTACCTATATGTTAAATGAAGTCCCACTCATTGCTGTGAGCTCTGTTAAAGATCTCGGTGTTACTTTTGATTCTAAGCTCAATTTTGATGCACACATACCAAATGTGACTTTTAGAGCCAAAAAAATATTGGGATCCATTTTCAGGCATAATTATAAATTTACCAATATATCTACCCCCGTCCTATCCTTGAATATTGCTCTGTAGTTTGGCCTTCTCGACACTCCTACCTCATTAATACGTCAGAGAACGTCCAGCAAAAATTCACTCGTGTCTTGTTTTACAAATTCAAAATCCCATATCAACTGTAGTGAATTGAAGAAATATAAATGTCCGCAATTGACTGCAGCAATGATCTGCTGCCCCGGCAAGCGAAGATGTTGGTGCTCACCAGAATTGGCTTTATCTGAGGATGCATAAATACGCTGGCAGGCTAGCATTATGGTGTCGTGGGGTGGGCTCATTTCTCCAGCATAAATGCCCACTACAAAAAAAATCTCGTATTCATGAATTAAACTATCAGATGACTCGGTTTGAAGTTGTCGAGGCTGAGGTAAACTACTGAAAGGATGGATTGTCAAAGCTAAACAATACACTGAGCCTGGCGAATGCGTGCGAGACACGAGAGGATCTCGTCTTTACTATTTATACTTACAACCCCCAAATAATAGTGGGACATCTAGGAGAAAGCAGTGCCCTCTCGCATCCCTTCATCCAGATCAAGATCTATCGTAGACGTGGCCGTACATTTTCCATTTTTCCTTTAAATGAAAAATATGTACTTTTCAAATTTACGTTAAAGTCTTATAACATATGATGGAATCACATAACACTCTAATAGAAATGCGAAACCCCAGCGGAAGGCCACTCTACCCTACGACAGCACCTGCAACGACAAAGAAGAAGGGTTGGGCTCACCCGATGGCTAGCTCATGAGTGGAGGGACCAGCCAACATGGCGGGTCCCATGCCTGGTCAGAGTTTAGGTAAATTAAAAGACCGAGGCATCCAGGTTTTTAGCGATTCATTATTTCAAAGAACAGACTTTGACGAAGTTTTGTTTGCTCAATCATAAATAAATATTAGGTTTAATGTCTATTTAATTCATTTTTTTTGCTTTAGTTTAGTTTCTTCGCTCGAATTTTGAGTTTTGTAAATGCATATATATATGAATTTACTTAAATTCAAATGCATATTTGACCTTATATATAAAATCGCTCATGAATGATTTGAAACGAAAAGTGAAATAGATATATAATAAATAATATGATTTCCAAAAAATCGAGTACAATTTTAATTAATTACAATTTTCATTGATTTTCTTTTTTGTTTGTTTTATTCTATTTTCTAAATGGATTGTGTTTAATCTGCGAAATAGAATTTTTAAAATAAATAAATAAACATTTACTACCAGTTAATCGTGGGGCTTTGGATGAGGAATCATGAAATCTTTGGGTTTGTTTTTGTGTTTGGAACGTTAATGCCATTTATGCCCAGAGTGTAGGACTGCCACGTTCGCAAGAAGGCGACTGGACCGATCACTAAACACCTCCCCTGTCAACCTGAGAACCCAGCCTCGAACCGTTGCACACATTACTTCGGTCCAAGACTCGTTTTGTTACGCCGTGAGGCACGTTCAAGCTGGAGGATCCCTCTTCTAGCGGGAGGGGAAAGGGGAAGAGGAAGTGCCAGACAAGCGATCCCCCAGCCCCAACGCACCGGCTGCTGTGAGTCATTTTTATCTTTTAGGACCGCCCGAACATAATCTGCCACCTAGTTCAATTTGTCAACCGATTCGAGCATCACCGCGACTATATTACCCCAGGTGAGCTCTCTCGTCTCCCTGTAGAGGTTTCTTTGCAGCCTGACCATTTTGTGCACGCAAAAATGTGTGACAGGCATTTTATTCCACCCCTGGGCAAAACCGACAATCGGAGGGCCGTGACTTATCAATCTTGTGCAGGTAAGACTGAAAATACCCATGCCCGCTCAAAGCTGCATCAGGTAGCAGTCAGTCTCACCGTGCCTTCGATTCAGCAGTTCACCCAAGACTGCTGCCAATCATTTAGCGAGCACTATCTCTCCTCGCGAACAACCATCTCCCTCGCATCCTTGTTTCGGAGCAGGTAAATAGCACGGCGCTCTCTAGCAAGGAAGGCGACAGGTATCACGCCTGCAATAACTTTCACCACTGAATGAGAGACTGTTGGATACGAAGATACAAACCTCAGTGCTCCTCTTCTCTGTGCTTGTGCCAAACGCTTTCGGTATACCTCCTTACTGAGAGCGTCCTCACATACTTCTGCTCAGTACAGTAGCAGTGAGCCTACAGCACTCTTCAAGAGGCACCTTCTTGATGGGCTGGGTCCCCCTTCGTTGACCATAAGTCGACTCAGAGCCAATACTCCCAAAGCAGCCTTCACAGCCGTTGCCCTGATTTGCTCAGAGGAACTCATTTTCGAGTCGATCAGTAGCCCCAGGTACTTCACCGATGGCTTCGATTCGATTCATATGTCTCTAAAACTGATCATCCTTTATTGTCAAAAAGACCACTTCGGTTTTCTCCAGTACTAAACTGAACCCTCGAGCAGTCATCTAGTCCCTCACTCGGCACATTAGCATATCTAGCCTAAGTTGCGCTTGTTCAACGGGGCGTCCAGTGACCTGAGCCGCAACATCATCCGCATAGCCGATCGAAGGTGACTCATTTGGAATCTCTAGTCTCAAAAGCCCGTAATAAGATACATTCTATAGGTCCGAACCAAGGATAGATCCCTGGACAACACCCGATGTAATTCCCATCCTTCGATGGCCCCGTGTCGTGTCGTAGAGCAGGCTTTGGTCCTTTAGGTAGCTCCTCAAAAGCCGCATTTGATACTCTGGAACCTGAAAAGGCTTTTAAAGCGTATTCAGAATATCCACCCATCTAGGGGAGCTGAAAGCGTTTCTGACGTCGAGTATTACCAACAGGGCGATCCGCCACATGGTGTGACTATATGCCTCTGCCTTTTGGATTACGCTCACCACTTCTGCAATCGCATCAATAGTAAAACGTCCTGCTCTAAAGCCGTACTGCCGAAGAGATAGGTCCCCAGCAGCATGTATAGCGTCAGTGAGTCTTCCCTTGATGAGTTTCTCTAGCACTTTCCTAGCCGTGTCTAGCAGGCATAACGGGCGGTTTGCAAAGGGTGATTCAGGATTTCCCTTCTCCTTGCTGGTCAGCACGAGCCTCGCCACCTTCCATCGTACCGGGAGAACCCCGTCCCCTAGACAAGCGGTGAGTGTGCTGAGTAGTAAGTCAGGACAATTGTAATAGACAAGCCACAACACCTCAGCCGGAACACCATCTAGACCTGGAGCCTTCCTCGCTATCAGCGTAAGGACTACCTCTTCCATTTCAGCTGTGTGAAGAGTGGACACTCGACTGGTGTTTCATGATGGACGGTCAACACGAACGGGGTGGTCGGGAAAGAGTGCCCGCACTATCTCATCCATTTTTTCCGCATCATATATACAAGGTTTCTGTAGGGCACCAAGCTTTCGCATAACTAGCTTGTAGCCAAGGCCCCACGGATCCTTGTTCACATTGTCCACTAGATCTTGCCAGCAGCAAGCCTAGCTGTTGTTGATCAATTTGCGAATGCATCATCTGGCCGACTTGTATGATGCCACCCGGTTGCATGCCTCATTACGGTTCCGTGCCCGTTGAGCCTCACGCCGAAGCTTTCGATACTCCCTCCGTTTTCAGTGATTTCAGTTGACCACCAGTATTTTGGGGACTTGCCGTGCCGGGAGTTTCGATGCGGCATAGAAGCTTTGCAAGCAGTTGTAATGATGCTCATAGTTGAGTTCACCGCGTCTTGAGCTGCCAGTTTTTCTGTCCCTCCGGATCTCCCTGCAGCGGTGTACCCGCTGTAAGTACCTCGATGAACATCTCGACGTCCATCCTTCCTATGTTACATCCAGTTGTAGAAGGTCAGGAGCACGGACGTCCAGGCCGCCATTTCTAGAACTCGTTTTCCCCGCGGACCTGTTTGAGGCATGCCCCATTAGATTGCTTTAGCATTGAAGTCTGCGTTCGAGACAGCACCCTCCAAAGCATTAAACTTGGCTTAAAAAGATGATATCGATTTGTTGGCGTTAGGTACACACTGAAGAAGGTGATCCCTGAGCACTGAACCCACACAAAACCATTCCCACGTCCAAAGCTCTCCGCCTGGAAATCACTATTTTGAAGCCAGATGGCCGCAGTACCGGTTTCATCAGGATACTACGATGCTGAACTTTTATCATGGTGTAACTCACTCAGCAAGAAAAAGTAGGATTTCATGTCCCTGGCAAACTGCTTAAGCAAATTTTGTGGGGTTGAACTGTGGTGTAGGCTTAGCTGCAGGATTCGGGCGATTTTCGTTCTGATTTTGCCTTCGCTAGGGCTTCCTGGAAAACCCGACATTTTCCTGATCCCAAGACATGTACAAATTTACATTATTTGTAACATGGGGATCTCCTATTGGATCCTTTGCATACTCGTGCGGTCTGACCATAGCCAAAGCATTTGAAACATTCAAGAGGCGCTGCTCTTCACCGCATCCTGTAGATGAACCACCCTATTCTTTTTTTTGCACTCATTCAGAAATTGTTCGGCGTCCTTTTCGATCAAGTCAGTGACAGCCAGGCGTTTTTCCCTATAGCTTTCTGGTTTCAGCCTCGATTTGATCCTGCCCACGCTAGGGAACTCCTTTTTCTTCTACCTCAGCCATATCTGTGACGTAGTCGATGTCTCCTATTTCAATCGTTGCCATCGGCTCGAGCGAGACTATAGTTGCACTTTTGCAGAGAACTTTTTTGACAGGATCACAAAATGCTTCCCTATTCTTGGCCTCCGCTCCAAATTCGACCAGTCAGTGGCCCAACCGCGTTGATCGTACTGCTTTAATGGCAGTGTTAGTCTCTTTGGGCCTTACGTTTCCCCTGGTGCGTCGTAGCACCTGAGGGTAGGATTCTATTTTGGGGTTTTGCGAGCAGTGCCTGCTACCGGGTACTTTGTCGGGCCTTCTTTCCCTCCTGTTTTGCACCGGATGTTTTTTCTTGTTGGGCGCCCGTGCAAACTTTACTTTCTGGTACTTTTAGATGTAGTTTCTTAGCGGCTTTCTTCGCTTCTTTTGTAAGCACTGTCTGAAACCTCTGATCAAGTGTTCTGCGCCCATCAAGTAACTCTTCTTTTATCCCGATATCCTTCGATAGGGCTAGATGCCATTCTTTTATTGATAATTGATTGTGGAGCTATCTGCACGTGCCCTTTTGATTTCGCCCTAAGTTCTTCTTCAGCTTTTTGCTCTTCTTGGCCTTCTGGTCCTCTTTGGTCTTTGACAAGCTCCTCCGATAATACCGTATGTGGTCTAGGAGCTCCCCTAGTTCAAGGGCCCAATGGTTACTGCTTTGGTGATTTTTGGCGAGTCGCGTGTAGATTGTATTCTTTTTAGAACAACTCCCAATTTTTGGGATAGCCTTTCTTCTTCATGTCCTGGGGCGGCAATTAAATTTGCGGTCATCGGCCTTGGGAGAAGTTATCGGCTTCTGTTTCCGAGTACAGTACTTCCGCCACCTTTTCGACATTGGCGATGTAATCACACATTGTCGCTTTATTTGCCTGGTCACTCGTTACTTTTCCTGCCATAATCTCCTCGTTGACTTCAGGATGGTTCCTTATTATTTCGGGAGTTATGACCCGAACGCCACAGGAATCTCAGTCTGGACAAGGCTATCTGTTAATCTCCCTGTTTCGTCCGTCTTTACTGTCATTGTATTAATCGTCGTTTTTATCATCGTTGGTACCGCTCTCGATTTGCTGTTAAAATCGTGGCTGCAAACGCTGGTTGCGTTGACGTTTTTGTTATTTTTGCATCCTTTTTCTTTTTTTGGGTTTTTTAATCTTTTTAAGGGTTTTCGGTTGCTCCAGTTTTATTGAGTCCCCTTTCGGAGCCGCTCTCTCCTTTCGTGTGTGTAGTCGCCTTTTTGGTCCCATGGTTATCTTTGCGGAGCAGGAAGGCCATGCGAGGGTTGGCACAAGCCCTTATGGGGGCAAGTGTTCAGAGCCAGACTAGCGCTGATTGGCAGTCCGTCTCAACCGAACCTACACCAGCAACCCAATGGTGCAAACTTCGAATGTACTCCGAGGCCTGCCAAGGTTTTACCGGGACGGAGGCGATATGATAGTTGAATTGGAGCCGTTCACACACGAGTGTCACCTCGGCGCTACTGTGCAAAGTAACTAGGTCCAAACGATTACATTCGCCAGCCCAGAGCATTAATTCCATTTCATTTTCCAAAGCGTAGTCCAGATCCAGTCAGGGTCGTTACCTGTCATCCCAGGAGGGAGCCTCATGGCACCCCCAGTATCCTCGAGTCCCAAAGAATGCTAGCCTCCAAGAGTGCTCTTGTCGACTGGCATTTCCTCTGCGGGAATTTCCTGCGGTCCATGGGGGTGGAACTCTCAAAGGAATGTTAGCTTCCAAAAGTACTTCGGTCAGCTAGCATTCCCCTTGCTGAGAAATTCCTACTGCGGGTTAGGAAAATAAAGGGTGCCCTCCTCCTTTCTCAAATGAGATTGGGACCGTCTACGGCAGGGCCTCTTTACTTTGTTAATTGATAATTATTGGAAGTCAATCTTTAATGATTTTCAAATCATTTCATTGATTGCCATGAAAGTCCGGCATACATTTATACACATTCATTTATTTTGATTTCAAGCGGTTTCCATTGATCTTTGGATACTTCAAAATTCTAATATGCATATTACACTTCCATCTTTGAATCTAAAGTATTCGATTAATAAATCTCATTGTAGTATTTTCCAGCCCATCCGGTCAGCACGTTCTACAAAGTCCATTTTCTGGAACACTCAACTTCTTAATTAACACTAATTTACGATTGTAATAAAGGCAATCCCAGCAAGTATCCTCCAGGGAGCGTCAAATAATCTCCACCTATAACAATATCATCTAAAGAACTAGGAAATTTGATAGCATCAACCAAATGAATGATAGTACGAGTATGACGATACAAAATGCTTGTTTTGTTCAAGAGTAGGAGGATGATGGCAAACACTTAAATAAGCAATTATTTGATACTTAGGCCAGCACAAGTACTATTTTCCTTTCTCTTAATTCCTTCACTTCTGTCTGCGTGGAATACCTATCTTCCAATTTCTTCATTCTTCCTTGTTCTGAACCAAGGAATCTCTCTTTCCCTTTACACATTCCCAATGTTTGATATTGAGATTTTCCTATTCATTATCAATGAGAGTAGGCGTTGTCCTGGTAATAATGACCGATAACAGGTAGCTCAGGTGTTATTTGAATGTAAGCCATTTATTAGGTGATTAAAGGCCATTAGATGTGTCTTTAGAAAATTTATGAATTGCTCCACTTTAGAGGGTTGGGTGAAATGTAAAGATGCTTTAAATGGGGAAGGCACGTGAATGATGATGAAGATGTTGTTATGATCATTAATGGCAACCATGATGGCTGATAAATAAAAGTAATAAAAGAGTTTTATTTGCAAAGTTTCCAATGTTAACTACCGCCATTGCTATTTAAATATTTTGGAATGAGAAATAAGCTTTAAGAAGAAAAACTTGTCTATATTGACTGGCTTATATTTATTTCAATTTTTGCAGATTCTTGAAATTCTATTTAACAGAATATGATTCATCTTTTATCTGGATCTCTTGAAAGCTTTTGCGAGGAATTTTATTAATGTAGCGTAAATGGAGTGATGATAATTCATACTTACTTCAATGAACTGAATTCACTTAGAAGATATCATTTTTTTGACAGATTTTTCTTCCGCTCCATTAGAGATACTTGCACAACAGGAGGAATTCTCATCAAATTTCCACTTGATCTTCACCTCAAAAGAAAAATTGGATTTTCCTTAAAGTTCACTGCAGATGTAAGTTTAAGGTAGTTGAAGACGGTTAGTTGTTAGTAGAAGGATTAGAAGACCTTAACTTTATTTCATTGTAAAAAGCGCGTAATTGATGGATGACAACCATGGAAAATGTCACTCATTTTGTAGGCTTAGTCTTCGAGCCGACAAAATCTTCCAAACTAGAATATGTGCTGAATTAATGATATTGATTGGTTACAACTCCTCTGTCAACCCGAGAACCTAGCCTGGAACCGTTTGACGCATTATTTTGGGCTAAACCTAGGTTTGCTGCACCGTGGGGCACCTTCATATTGGGTATCCCTCCTCCAGTGGGAAGGAAAGGAGGAAGAGGGATTGGTAGGCAAGTATTCCCCGAGTCGTGACATCCCCAACTAATGTGTTTTTTTATCTATTAGGACTGCCCGAGCATAATGTGTCACATGGTTTCATTTTTCAAGCGATGCAAGCATCTCTCCACCTAGAATATTTGTGGAAATTTGGCTTGTTTCCCCGTAATGATTTCGGCGCAGCTTTCACCATTTTTTGCACGCAAACAAATATTTTATATGCATCGTCTTTCTCTCCTACGCAAAACCCACAGCTGACGGACTGCGACTTATTAATTTTTTCAACGTAAGACTAAAAACTTCCATGCTGACTCAAGAGCGGTCTCACCGTGCGTTCATTTAAGCCACGGTCTAAAATCGGGGATGAGGCGTACAGTATATCTTCCCTTCGTGATGTTCACCCAGGACTGGTTCCGATCATTAATTGAACATTGTCCCTCCTCACGGGCAACTGTCCCCCTTCTGGTATGGTGATCTCTAATAAGGAGGGTAATAGGTATTACGCCTGCAATGACTAGCACCATTGCGTGAGACAGATATGAAGATGCAATCCACAGCACTCTTCTTTTCTGTACCTTTACCCAACAGCTCTTTGCTAAGAATATCATCCTACTTTTATCTATCTGCTCCATACTATAGCACTGAATCTACGGGTGTCATCAAAAGTTGCCTTCCTGATGGCTCTATTCAGAGCCAATAGGTCTGATGTAGCTTTATCAATCGTTGCCCTAATTTTTTAAGAGCAAATCATCTTCAAATCCATCAGCAACCCTAGATATTTCACTGGTGGTTTTGATACAGCGAGTGCTTCCTCAATACTGATTCTCCTTACTCTAAGGATTCTCTTCTTCATCAGAATGGCCAGAAATTGTGGCGTACAGGTGTGTTTTTCAACTGTCATGAATTTTTTAACAATTAAATTTGTATAAACGCCAGCTAGAAATTAATTTTTAAAAACTGAATCTGAATCTGCAAAAATTTAAATCTGCAGATTCCGAGGAGCTAATTTAAGATGAAGATATTTTTCTCGATAGTGGAATGGAGGAGTTCGATGGCTTCCCATTATAGGGAAAAGCCCGAGAAAATGGGAAACAGTTAGCTGGCGACAATAATTACCGACAAAAAACACAATTTAAAAACTCCGCAGATGATTGGCATATGTAAGTTAAAAATAATTGCAAAAAATGAAGAAATAGATAAACTACAGAAAGGCAACCATGCGCTGAAGGTATGAGTATGGTCTCTCGAGTGGATCCCTTTTCTAGCTGGAGGAGAGAGTGGAAGAGGAATCGCCAGACAATCAATCCCCCACTCCCAACGGCCCCAGCTGCAATGAGTCCCTTTTTTCATTTAGGACTGCCCGAGCATAATATGCCATCTGATTCCATTTGTCTACCGATTCGAGCACCACCCCGACAATGTTATCCGTGGTTAGCTCTCCCATCTCCCCATAGAGGTTTTCGCAGGCATTGCCTTCTTCTCTGTGGCAAAACCGGCAATTGGGGGAATGTGACTTACCAATCTTGTGCAGGTAAGACTGAAAACAGTCATGCTCGCTCAAAAACTGGGTGAGATAGAAGTGAATCTCACCATACCTTCAATTTCGCCACGGTCCTACATCCGGGATGAGGCGCGCAGTCCACTTTTCCTTCGTGAAAGTCATTCAAGATTGCTACCAACCGTTGAGTGAGCACTGTCGCTCCTCACGGACAACCATCTCCCTCGCATTCTCTCGTTTCGATGCAGGTAAATAGCGTGGCACTCTCTAGCATGGAGGCCAACAGGCATCACACCTGCAATATTTCCCACCACCGAATCAGAGACTGCCGGATACGAAAATTCAATCCTCAATTCTCCTCTTCCTGTACCTCTGCCAACCGTTTTTGGTATACATCCTTACTGAGAGCACCGTCCCATATTTTTGCTCCGTTCAGTATCAATGACCCTACAGTACTCATTAAGAGGTGGCTTCTTGATGAGGCTGTGATCCGCCCCCCGCATTGGCCATAAGTCGACTCAGAACCAATACTCCTGAAGCAGCCTTCTCAGCCGTTGCTGAGAAACTCATCTTCGAGTCATTCAGTAGCCCTAGGTACTTCAGCGCTGGCTTCGATTCGAAAAGTATGTCTCCAGTACTGATCATCCTTACTTTAGGGATTCTCTTTTTGGTCAACATATGTTTCGTAAGAGCTTTCGATTTGTGTGAATGTGTTTTTTACTCCTGTTCTTACAACTCGTTTGTCTTATCGGTCATTTTGCGTACAGTGCGCGAGTGTATTTTACTCTGTTTTTCAAACTTTTCATCTTTTTTGTGCGTTTATATCAAGAATAATAATTTTCTTTGTTCGGAAGCTTATGGAGTCGTAATCATTGCTCTTCTAAGACCTTCGTGGGCCCTGGGGTTTTTTTTGCCTATTGAACTTCTTACCTAAGGCTCAAACCGGATGTGCACCGAGCTTGCTGCATTGCTCTCTAACTTACTTAGCGCCACCTGTATAATTTTATTTTCTTTTCCTGCTTTCTCGCGTATCTGCGCTCACCTTATACTTTTACCTTAGTGTATCTACGCTCTCAACCATTGTTTAGTGGTTTGAGCTAAAGGGCTGCTATTTTCGGCTTGTGTTTGTGATTTCAAGATTACGTTTCATATACTTTGCACATATCAATTATTGTGATCAGTTCTTGTGAGCCATTTGTAAGTCTCCTAATTTTCCTCTTTATTGGACTATTTTTGGACAATATTTCTTTTTATAATTTGAACATAGCAGATAGCTTGTCTCTTTCCTGCGTTAGTAAGCAGGACAAAACACCCATAATTACATGTGGAGGTCTTTGCGGTCTTAGTTCTTATGTCAAATGCGCAGATTTATCCAACGCAATCGCAGCTAGCATTAACAATCCGAGCATCAGCCTTTACTGGCTTTGTCGTAGTTCTCCTATGTCGTTACTCGTGGATAAGTTGAAATAAACGCAAACAATAATCGATAACCTAGGTTCAATTTGCTGCGCGATCAGCTGGACTCAGCACGTGATGAATTATCGCTTCTTAGCCCACAAGCCAGGGTTGATCTGCCCTTCAATGACTTCCAATGCAAACCTTGTTGGCCCCTCAAGTGCTGCCAATACAATTTCAAGTAATTTGAAACCGACCATTATAACAAGAAGCAAGCGAGCGCTCAATCTCTGGAGCTACATCGCCATCCATGATTTTATGCCTTCACTACCAGAGCATCATTGTGCAAACCTCTCTTTCTAATGCACTCTCGCTTCTCGTTTCGTGTGTCTACATCCCATGTAGCAGCAATGCTATGGTATATGAACGTTTCTTTGTGGAGCTCTCCAGCTGTATCCTTACTCACTTCCCACCTTTCCCTGTTTTGCTCTGTGGGGACTTTAATCCGTCTTCCATTATTTGGGATGATGAGTATGTTTCCATACTGCCCGGAGGCAACTTGTCGTTTGCCTTTTCCTCGTTTCTCTCCATATGCTCCTTCACCCAATTCAATACTAGTGCAAATTCTAAAAATAAACTTCTTGACCTTGTTTTTCCCAACTTGCCAGCCTCTCCTCTTGTTGCATCCACCTCACTCTCACCCTTGATTAATCCAGATCCTCACCGTCCACCTCTTTTCACGGAGCTTTCTATCTCCTCTCCACCTTCTCCTAGAAATACATCACCCTGCCGCGATAACTTTTTAAAAGCCGATTTATGCAGCATGGATTCTAGTATTAATGCAGTAAACTGGAATTCTTCCTTCAGTAAAGTAAACCTTGAAGAATGCGTTGATAAGTTCTATCTGTTTTTCTCGTTCTTATTTATAAATTTACCTCTTTGTTTCCCCCCAAAGGGGCTTAAAGATGCTCCTTGGTTCAAGTCAGATGCAGCCAAAGCCATTAAGGTGAGAGATGGATCCCGGAAAAAATTCTTCCTCAGTCGCCACCCTAAAGACCTTGCCGTTTACAAGCAAAGATGTGCTGAGGCTAAGAAAATTGCAAAGCTTGCTCTTTGTGCTTACGTCAACCATATCGAAGTTACACTTGAATCCAATCTAAATCACGCTTTCTGGTCTTATGTTAAATCTTAAGAGAGTTCTCATCATATACCAACTAGTTTCAGCTACGATGGCATTACGTCATCTACCTCTTAGGAGCCCTGTGAACTCTTTGCTTCTTTCTTCTCTTCCTTTTTCCGCATTTTAAATGCTTCTCCTTCTTCCTATCTTTCTTCTTCTTCCTTACCTCTCTGCTCTCAAGGAGTCTTGATACCAGTACCGGTGGTGGCACAGACTACATTCCAAAAGTCCTTGGAAAATCACTATCCTCATTTCTCTGTGTTCCTCTTTCAATTATTTATAATTTGGGCTTAGCTACTGGGATTTTCCCTTCCCAGTGGAAAACTGCCCATACTACTATTTTCAAATCTGGGGGTCATAATTTCGTTTGCAACTATCCTCCTAAACCTCTCTTTACCGGTTTTGGGAAAGTCCTTGAAAAGATCGTTCTTGATACTCTGTTTCCCTTTATACTTACATCCTTAGCAGAACAACAACATGATTTTGTCTGAGGTGAATCTACTCTCAATATCTAACTTTCTTTTACCCACCACATTGCTGCTGCTCTTGACCATCAGCAAGAAATAGACGTTATTTTCTTGAATTTTTCTAAAGCATTTGATTCTGTAGCTCACTCACTTTTATTTTAGAAACTTAAAGAGTTCAAAATTCCTGATTTCCTGTACTCCTGGCTTCTATCCTATGTTTGGGATCGGCGTTGTCTTGTCACTATTAACTCTTGCTTCTCCTCTACGTTTCGCCACAGTTCAGGTGTACCGTAAGGTTCCATCATTGGCCCAATTTTATTCCTGTTATTTGTCAATGGTCTTCCTTCTATTATCACTTCTCTCTGTCTACTTTATGCTGACGACTTTAAGATCTTTCGGATAATTGACTCGCAATGTGATGTTGATACCTTGCCAAGTAACCTACTGCGTCTAAGTGAATGGTGTAAATCAAACAATCTCCCCTTGAATGTTTCCAAATGCCATCAAATGACATTCTCCTGTGAAAAATATCCTTTTCCCTCTACCTACAATCTTGTTGGAACCCCTTTGTGTAGTGTAACTTCCTTTAAGGATCTTGGTATGATTTTTGATTGCAAATTCAAGTTTGACCTCCACATAGCCCAAATCATTAACAAAGCCTCTCGCCTTTCAAAGTGCATTTTAAGATCCGCTTCCTTGTTTCAACAAGTCAACTCCTTGTGGCATTTAGCTTTCATTTGTTCGCAGTAACCTAGAGTACTGCTCCCAAATATGGAGTCTTCACCACAGGAATCATATTGAGGCTATTGAGTCAGTTCAACGCAGATTCACACGGTTTCTTTCCGTTAAATTCAACCTCCCTTACGACCCCTATAGCGACCGTCTTCGTACTTTGAAACACCCTTTCCTTGAAATGAGACGTTGCTTTTTTGATGAATGCATCTTGTACAAGCTTTATCACGGTCACTAACACCAAACTTTGTGTAGTTATATTCAAACATTGGACACTAGTCACCCTAATAGATCCTCTGCTCGATTTCTTGTTTCGTAGGCACGCACTAACTACCGGTCTGGACCAAGGATGGATTCATGTGCAACACTTGATGTAACTTTCATCCTTTGATGGCCCTGTGTCGTGTAGTAAGCAGGCTTCCATCCTTCAAGTAGTCCCTCGAAAGCCGCATTAGATATTTTGGAAGATGAAAAGGGTTTTCCAGCGTATCCAGGATATCCACCCATCTAGGAGAGCTGAAGGCTGATTCGTCACTTTGTGCGAGTATGTGCCTCTGCTGTTGGACCACGCTCACCACCTTTGCAATCACATCAATGGCATCACTGCCAAGGAAATAGGTCCCCAGCAGCATTAATTGTGTCAGTGAGTCTTCCCTTGATGAGTTTTTCTAGCACATTCCCAGCAGTGTCTACCATGCATAACGGGCGGTATGCAGGCGACAATCCAGGATTTCTTTTCCCCTTGCTAATGAACACGAGTCTTGCTACCTTCCATCGTACCGGGATAACCCCGACCTGTAGGCAAGTATTGAATTTGTTGAGCAGCAAGTCAGGTTAATGGTGATATACAAACCACAACGTCTCAGCTGGAATACCATTTGGACCTTGAGCCGTCCTCACTTTCAGCAAAAAAACTGGCTCTTCGGTTTCCAGCTGTGTGAACAGTGGACACTCAACTAATGTTTCACCATGGACAGCGTCAACACGGCCGAGATGGGCGGGAAGAATGCCCGCACTGTCTCATCCATCTTTTTCCGCATCATGTATTCAAGGTTTCCATAGGGCACCAAGCCTCTGCATAACTAGCTTGCAGCCAAGGCCCCAAAGATCCTTGTTCACATTGTCCACTAGATCTTGCCAGCGGTGAGCCTTGCTGTTGTTAATTAATTTGCGAAGGCATTCCTTGGTCAACTTATATGCCGCTCCCTGGTTGTATGACTCTTCACGGCTCTATGCCATTTTAGCCTCACGCCAAAGCGTGCAATACTCTCTTCGCTTTTCAGCGTTTTAAATCGAATATCAATACACTGGGGGCTTAACGTGCCGAGGTTTTCGATGAGGCACAGAAGCGTTGCAAGCAATCGTTGTGATGTTCATAGTTGAGCTAACCTCATCTTGAGCTGCCAGTTTTTCCGTCACCTGCGAATCTCCCTGCAGCGGGCACCTGCTGTGAGCCCTTCGATAAACTTCTTGAAGTGCACCCTTTCAATATTCCTTCCAATTGTAGGAAGCCAAGGGCACCCACGTCAGGAGACAACATCACGAATCTCAAACAGAATGCATAGATGATCACCGGCTGAGTAGTCCTCTAATACTCTCCAAATGGGTATCCACCATACTAAGGACTCCGGGGTGAATGTCACGTCTGATATGGTTCCTTCACAGCCAATACAGCGAAAAATTGGCATATTTCTGGTGTTTGCTACGAAGAACATAGTCCTGGCCATCATATCTAGGGTTCGTTTACCCCGTGGATCTGTTTGACGCATGCGCCATTTGATTACTTTAGCGTTGAAGTGTCCCCCAATGAGCACATTACCGTCTGCGTTTGAGATAGCATCCTCTAAAGTATTAAGCTTGGCTTGGAAAGATGATATCGATTCGTTCGGCATTAGGTACACACTAAAGAAGGTAGTCTCTGAGCACCAAGTCCACACAAAACCATTCCTCCATCCACGAAACTCCGCCTGGGAACCTCTATACCGAGCTCAGATGATGACAGTACCATTTTCATCAGGATACCATGATCCCGAACTTTTATCATGATTTTGGCCACTCAGCAGCATCAAGTCGGCTTCCAAGGCCCTTGCAATCTGCGCAAGCAAGTTTTGGGCGGTTGAATTGCGGTGTACGTTTAGTTGCAGGATTCGGGTCATTGAGGCTCCAATTTTGCCTTGGGTAGGGCTTCCTGGTAAAGCCAGACATTTCAATAATCCCAAGACATGCCCAAGGTCCACTCTTGGATCAGCATCTTTGCATAGAATACCTTGTGCTTCCTTTGTATACCCTTTTCTTTTATGTCCCATTTCATCGCATTTGTAAAATAGGGAACTGTTATCGGGTCCTTTTCATTCTTATGTGGTGTGACCATAGCCAAGGTATTTGAAACATTGAAGAGGCACTGCTCTTTGTCCTATCCTGTAGACAACACACCCTACTCCTACTATGCCCTTCTTCAAAAATAGTTCAGCGTCCTTTTCGGTATAGTCAATGATGGCTATGTGGTGTCCCCTATGATTTACTAGTGTCAGCCTCGTTTTGATCTTGCCCACACTAGGGAACTCCCTTTCAATAGTCTCTTCTACCTCGGCCAGACCAGTGACAGTGTCAATGTCTGTTATTGCGATCAGTGCCATCGGTTCGCGTGAGGCTATTGTTGTGCCTTGGCCGAAAACTTTCTTCGCTCCGTGGCAGAATGCTTCCCTGTTGTTGGCCTTTGCTCCAAATTTGATCAGTATGTGGCCTGACTGCGTCTATCATACTGTTTTAATGGCAGTCTTAGTATCTTCGCGCCTTACATTTCCTCTGATATCCCGCAGCAACTCCGCGTAGGATCGGCCATCTTAAGGTTTTACGAGCAGTGCCTGCTTCCGGGATCTTTGTCGGGGCTTCCTTCTCTACTATTTTGCATCAGTACTTATTTCTTGCAGGGTATCCATGCAAACTTAATTTTTTGGTACTTTCTGAAGCTGTTTCTTTGTGGCTTTCATTACTTTGTTTTTGAACACTGTCTAAAACCCCCAATTTAGCTAATTTAGCGTCTCACGCCCATCATGTGCCCCTCCTTTCCTTCCTTTTTCCTGATTACCTTGCCGCTAATCTTTTATTGATCTTTGATGGTGGAGCTATCCGCATGTGCCCTTTAGGCTTAGCCCTCAGCGCTCCTTGAGCTTTCTGCTCCTCTTTAACTTGCTGGTCCTTTTTGCGTTTAACCAGTGCCTCCAGTAATGCCCCATGAAGTCTAGAAGCTCCTCTAGTTCCAGGAGCCCAACCTTTACCCCATTGCTTATTTTTGGTGAGCTGCACGCAGTTTTTATTCTTTTAGAATATCTTCCGCTTCATGGATCAGCCTTTCTTCTTCTTGTCGTTGGGTGGCAATTGTACTTTCCGACCACCTTTCTTTGGGGAAGATTTTGAGCGAGCACAAAACTCCCGCCAAATCTCCGGCGATGGCGATGAAATCACACAATGACGCTTTATATGTCTGATCACTTTTTTCTTTTCCTGCTGTGATCTTTTTGTGAACTTCAGAATGGTTTGTTATTATTTCGGAATTTAAGACCCTTGTTTTGGCTACTTCGCTAGTGATCACAGCAGTAACAATCAAACTACCAAAAACGATTGGCACAGGTACAGAGAAGAGGAGCACTGAGAATTGCATCCTCGTATCCAACAGTCTCCGGCTCGGCGGTGAGAGTGATTGCAGGCGTGATACCTGTCACCCTCCTTGCTAGAGACATGGTGAGACTGACTTCTACCTGACCCAGCTTTTGAGCGGGCACGGGTGTTTTCAGTCTTACCTGCACAAGATCGGCAAGTCACGGTCTCCCGATTGTCGGTTTTGCCCAGGAGAGGAGGACAATGCCTGTCACACATTTTTTGCTTGTACCAAATGGGCCAGGCTGCGAAGGGAACTCTACAGGGAGACGGGAGAGCTCACCCCGGATAATAGAGTTGCAGTGATGCTCGAATCGGTTGACAAATGGAACCAGGTGGCACATTATGCTCGGGCAGTCCTAAAATATAAAAGGGACTCACAGCGGCCGGAGGCACTGGGGCTGTGGGATCGCTCTTCTGGCAATTCCTCTTCCCCCCTCCCCTCCCGCTAGGAAAGGGACTCCCCAGCTTGAAGGCGCCCCACGGCGTAACAAAACGAGACCTGGCCCGAAGTAATGTGTCAAACGGTTCCAGGCTAAGTTCTCAGATTGACAGGGGAGGTGTTTAGTGGGTAGTCCAAAGGTATCCTCAATGGGAGTCCCACACTGCCAGACTCGGCGGGCATAAATGCCTTCACCTCCCTACCACAAAAAAAAAAAAAAAAAACTCTCAATGTTCTTTCTATTTTCTCCCAACATTTGAATATCTGGCGCGTCCTGCAGGGTTTCCTACTCTTCCTTTTTAGGACATTCTGCCGTTTGGATCATTTTTTGCTACAACCAAATGCCGCAGGATACTCAGTCTGGACAAGACTTATGTTATCTCCATTCCTCGTCTCTCTTCATTTTCATTGTATCCATCGTCATTTTTGTTGCAGGTTGCCTCGTCATTGTTGTTATTTTTGCTTCCTTTTTTTTTGAATTTTTATTTTTAAATATTTTTTTGAATTTTTGTTTTTAAATATTTTTTTAGGGTTATTAGTTGGTCCAGTTTTATTAGTTCCCCGCTCGGAGCCGCTATTTCCGTACGTGTGTCGACACTTTTTGGTCCTAAATTTATGTTTGCAGAGCAGTGAGGCCATGTGAGGGTTGGCACAAGCTCTTATGGGGACAAATGCTCAGAACCAGACCAGAACTAATCGGGAGTCCATCTCTACCGAGCCTACACCACCAACCCAATAATGCGAACTTCGAACGTACTCTGAGGCCTGTCAAGGTTCAGATTCAGTTAGGGTCGTTGCCTGTCATAGGAACTCCACGGCCACCTCTATTTCTTCAAGGGTATTAGGGCAGCGCTCCCCAAAGAGCGCTAGCCTCTACGGGAAATTTCTCGGGTGCATAGGGACAGCACTCCCCAAAGAATGCTAGCCTCCTAGACTATTCCGTCGGTCGGCATGCCCCTGGTGTTGTAATAGCATTATGACATTTGTAGTCACCGCAAGAACACATTCACCCTTGCTTTTTTGTACCATATGTAATGGTGAAGACCACTGACCGTCAGCCAGACGACAAATGCCTCACTCAAGAAGAAAGTTAAGGTCTTTCATAACTGCAGCTGATTTGCCTAGAGATAAACGTCTTGGTTTTGCAACAACTGGTAAATCTGAGTTATAATCTTGTGTTTGATATTATGCGCTGGTGTTTTGGTGAATTTAGATTCTGTGGCAATTCAGTTGAATTTAATTAATTAGTCCTTGACCTGTGGATCGATGTCTGATTCAATGAGAATGAAAAAGTTTGAAGAATTCTCAACAGTGGTGGCTGAAATTGAACAAAGATTCGTAGCTGGATCGATTATTGCTTGGTTAGCCATATTGATTGAAAATCCAAAATAATCCGAAACATCTACACCAATAATGGGAGTGTAACGTTTGTGATAGTGAAATGCCACGAAAAGTTCCGTCTGAAGCCTTGATCCAAATTCAGGAGCTTTTTGCCAAATGTATCAACGGAAGATTCATGAGCGACAGAAAGTTTAAAGCCTGAAGATATGAGATTATGAGTGTGTGGCTCTAGAATAACCAAAATTCCCGCACCAGTATCGATCAAAATGTTCTTCTTTGTTGAATGGTTAAAAATTAAAAGATGATGTTGAATTCAAAATTGGTTTTGTATTTTCATTGCAACAATATTTGCTGCAGGTCAGTATTGCGTGGCAAATTGCCATGAAACCGAAACGCGCATTTCATTGCCCGTATCGACTTCATGGCCACCCATCATGTATACAACGTGCCCATGTGCATACATTGCATGGTATCATTTCGTGCGAACATTACACATTGCAAATGATGCTATGATCGCATCGGGCTGTGGCTGCATACGATGGGTGCACATGTACGCACGGTCAGCTCAAATCGTGGGATCGTCAGTGCGTGCGTGTGCACTTTTTGCATGAATATGATATGATTTGCAGCAACTATATTGCATTTTGTTTTTGCGTTAGAGTTATTTAATTTGGCGCAGCAGTCTTCAGTGGGCTGTCGCAATTGACGTTTCAGTTACAATAGAGCGGAAAAATATTGACAGTTGGATAAAGAGAAGGCACAGTGAAAGAATATAAGAAGTGAAACTTGTTGCATTCAAAATAATTAAATGTCAATAAAACTATTACAATTAGCGAAACGGTGCGAATAAATTGTCAAAAACAGTCTAAATATAGGAAATTGCGAACTGAATGCGTTTTTGAAACTATGTCGGAATAAAAGTGTCCCGACACAAGACAGATGGCTTGAAGAAATGCTATTTGAGCTTGCCACCGAAAACTTAAGTTCATCCAAATTTATAAATTTTTCCTAAAATTGATTGAATTTTTTTTAAGGAATGTGCATGGCTCAAGGCACTTATAAGCGTTGGTACCAAATTTAAGGTGGTAAAAGAAAATCCTTGCGTTTTGGATCGTTTCTTCGAAGAAGAACGAGAATGAGAACTACTAAATGGATTTAGACTTCTGCTAAAACTATTTAGTTGTCCAAATAACATGCTTGCTCAGCAACTTTGAGCATTAGCTCAGAAACCTGCTTTTGCAATGCTGACTCTTCATTTGTTTTACTTGTATGAGAAAATAAGGCTAGTTTACTTGAAGCTTCGGCAATATTGTCAGCACATATAGTAAAGGATTTGAATTATATCTTATGTCAATACACAAATTCACTCTTTCAAAATACAATATTTATTCGATATATAACACAATTCGACTTATGCAACTTTAATCCACAAAGGTCTTACTAAGAATGATCTTCAATTCTTATTTTCAATATCTCAAAGCCGCGAATTATCAGTCTTCGATTTGTATTGCAGAAATCTGACACGTTCCCGCTTTTTGTTATCGCAACTCAATACCATTGATTTATCCCGGATGTTTTTTAATTGATGCGGATCAAGTTTCGCGTTGCTTATTTGGAATTTAATGTTTGAGTTATCTTCATCGGAGTGCTGACACATCGCAATCGGATTGATATTATCTGCATCCGGATGCTGATACATAACTCCTCCCTCCTTAGAAGGACATTCGTCCGCGGATGTCTGAATATTCTGATGAGGCGATTTATCGTTTACTGAAGTTAGTTTCAAATTTAATTTAAATTTCGGATATATGTTTTTAATGCAATAGAAAACAAGAAAGACTGTTATGGCAAGAAGTATGGCAAGAGTTGCAGAAAGAATGTAAGTATGATTTTATTTAGTATATTTCAATTCGGTAATTTCCCGAAGATTTTCGATGTTTGATAAATGAACGTTTTCCAACTTTAATTTGTAAGAAATGTTGCAAAAATTATGAATTAGATCCAGCGTTAATTTTAAGTCAAATTCCTTCACAAAGTTAGTGTACAACTGATTATCAATCAAAACTTCACAATTCGAAAATTGGATCAACCTTGTGCCAGTAAGTATAACATTTTGAGATAAAATAGAGCTTTTGAGAAGTTTATTTGAATTTATAGACAAAACTAGTCCTTTTTCGAGTTCTTCAACAGATGAAATTTCAGTATATGGAATTTTACAATGATCGCAATAAATTGTTTGATTTAAATATTTCAAATGTTTGGTTTTTTTGTAATATTCATTGAATACTCAATGACTTCTTTAACGTTAGTATCAAGAGTATGATCATCAATGTTAGGTTTTTGTCGTATGTAATATGTAGGTAAAGGTTCTGTCAATATTGGCACATTAATAACAAAAATGATAAAGTTCCGCTTGTACAGAGTACGAATAGTTACATCTTTCAGTTTATCAAAGTCAATATCATTTTCTGTGATCTCATTCTCATTCAATATGGATCTAGTGATTATATTTAATTTTGCTGCATTAATGTTATCTAAAACCTTCTCTATTTCATCTTTTATTGGGTCAAGTGAATGTTTTAATTCGATATTTGCCACTTGAACTTGTAAGTCTTTAACCGATGGTATTATTAATTCTGAAAATTCTTCAAGTTTCTTATTATTTTTCTGAATGATTTGTTCAATATTTTTAATATTTTCTTTGAAGATATTGTTGATTCGCAATTGGCTTTTCATGTTTTTCATGAGTTCTTGATTGTTTTGATCTATAATATTTAAGTGTTCCAATATACTTTCACGATCGTCATTATCCATTGTTACGAACAAAAATTTATATGCGGAACCGACGATATTAATTAATCCGCGCTTTAGGCGCGTTTTCGAGCACTGCTCACATAGATACAAATATTTTGCAAATGTATTCGTTATACAGTCATCTTTTTTAATTTCAGAGAACATATTGTCCTTTTGCAATGTGTCTATTTCAGATTTAATTACAACATGAATCAGGTTTTTAATTTTATGATAAAGATAATTTACATGACCAGATTCCATGATTGGAAAATTAGAAATAAAATTTGTTTCGTTACATAATTTAATAAGGCTGTGTGATGAAGTAATCAACATATATTTGTAAATTTCGGTACTTTGTACTTTATAGAAAATAGAGACATTAGAAGCCCTATCAATGCATGGAGCCATTGATACCATTCTAAATTTTGTGTTACATTTATTGTTAAAGACAAGACATTTGGGATTGACACTTTCAGAAGGATTCGAGTTCACTATTGTAGCGAGTATGTTATTATTAAGTAACTTAAGTTCAGAACGGATCAATTTGATTGTATGATCCGTGTATGCATCAGACTCAATCACATCAGCAATTCTATCCAAAGCAGTCTCATACAGTGATATATTTATTCTTTGGTATATTCGTACATAATCTTTCATTAGTTTTGCAGGTTCCTTCGGTATCAGGATTATTCCAGAATCTGATGACACATCCCTAACCGAGATAAATTCAGATGTATTCGAAATTAGTAAAAATAGTGGGAAAATTACTGTCCATGGTTTGATCTGAAATGATCAAGATACAGAGTTAAAATGAGAAATAAATTTTTTAAATGGCATGAGCTTATTGTTTTCTATTTCAGATTTAATTTTGTCTCTAAATATTGGCATGTCTTTTCGGGAATAATTTGGAGCAACATTTTTGAGCACATATCTGATATTAGTTAACAAGAATATTCCACAATCAAATGTGTTTTCCTGTTTAGGAGCGTCAGTAATGCGTGTTTTCCACTTTGAGATATTTATAGGTCGATTAAATAGGCGAAGCGATTCGTTATTTAAGAATTCCAACAAACGTTTGAAAATCTTTTCGGGGTTATTGCGAAGTGAATCGTAATATTCAATTCGCTTAAGAGTCATGTCAATTATGAATAGTGACCAATGGTTGTTATTTGTATTGTAAGGCAACAGCAACATTATTTTTTTCAAAAATGTTGAGTTTATTAGTCCATGAATTTTGAAAATGAGGATTTAAAAGGCATGATAAGAAAAGTGGCGAAAAATAATTTATTATAGGATCTTCAATTAATGATCCATATGCATCCAGATCTTTATCTGTCAGCCATTCCTCGCTTGAAATTTTAGTTTCAATTGAGTTTTTCCATGTGATGGATGTTTCACCTTGAAATTTTTTTGGTCGTTTTATTTGCTTTGGGGAAATTTTCTTTTTTGAGATATTATCGATAATTTTATTTTCTTCATTTATTAGTATTTCCATTGGTTTAAATTTAGGATTAGATTTAGGAAATCTAGGGTTTGTAATATTTTTAAAAACTCGTGAAGGAAATTCAATATTAGCCTCTTTATCTTTATTTGCTCTGATTGTGCACTTGATTTTAGTGTCAAGTGTTTGTTTATAGACCAATGATTTGTCCCCCCTACCGTATTGAATGTCAAACGGTTTTTGATGAGTAGTTGAATGAATTTTATTGTTATAATAATAACAAGCTAATTGAACTAGCTCCTGTATGGGTTCTTTATGTTTTGAAGCTTTTAACTTTCTAATTTGTTCATTGATAGTATTGTGCCAACGGTTGATGTCCGCGTTGCTGCTGTAATTGCCGGGAGTGGTAAAGTGGTAACGGATCTCATGTTTATCTAAAAAGGACTTTACAGTTTTACCATCAAAATCATTTTGCATTATATTCGTGGATGGTTTACCAAATCTAGCTAAGAATTTTACTAAACAGTTTTGATATGTTTTATGTTCAAGATTAAGTGTTTCGTCAGTGTAAAAGAACTTCGAGAATCTATCAATTGTCGTAAAAAAATTTACATTATCAACCTGATAAACATCGACATGAGTTATTTGATTGATATTGTTAGGGGTTTCGGTTAATGGTATACTAGGCTTTAGCGGCTGTCTGTCATATTTGGAAACATTGCATATTTCGCAATTATTTATAAATGAGGTCAAAAGGCGTTTTAATTCATAATGAAATATTTTGTCTTTGATCTGGAGGAAGTTTTCTTGAATTCTGTGATGGTTTCCAGAGGTGTGGACTGACTTAATCAACTTCTTACATTCGTCGTGCGTAGCATCAGGGAGGTATGTTTGATGAATGGTTATTTTTATATCAGGGTATAAAATTTTGATGGTGTCAAGCACCAGGGTTTCAAAGTTTCGAGATAATTTGCTGTATAAACCATAAGAATCTTTGTGATTTAGGTTTTTTTTGAGTAGTGTTATTAATTTATTCTGCTTTATATCTTTCTGTGAAATGTAAATATTTCTATATTTATTGTAGGTTGAAGTATCAACGAGTTTTTTATTTGACAAAATTATTCTATTTCTACACAGGTTAACAGGTTTATCTGAAATTTGGAAAATCTACCAGTCACTGGTCTGATAGTTTTCGCTCTCTATAATGTAGTCATTTTTCAGACGTGAGAGAAAGTCAGCAACGAGATTGTCCTTTCCTTTAATATAATTAACCCGTACCTCATATTCCTCAAGATCAAGCAGCCATCTCTGCAATCGCGGGCTGATGTCTTTTCCCTTATATTTTTGAGCTAACCATTTCAATGGTTGATGAGCCATGTTAAGATTGAACTCCCGACCGTAAGGATAAATTCGGAACTTTTTTATAGCCCATATGATAGCAAAAAGCTCCTTTTCAATGGTTGCGTAATTGATTTCATGATTATTCAAGATACCGGAGATATACCAGATTGGATGTCCATTTTGGCTAAGGACTGCACCAATTGCAAAGTTGGATGCATCCGTGGTAACTTCAAACGGAATGTCATCCTTAGCATAGCTTAGTACAGGTAGTTTAGACAATGCTTCCTTGAGAGCATTAAAAGCATTGACATAATCGGGATCATTTATGTTTATTTCAATTCCTTTCTTTAGATATTTATTTAAGGGAAAAGACAGTTTAGCATAGTTCTGTATAAAGCGTCTATAGTAACCAGTGATTCCCAAAAACCTTTTAATTTGTTTTGTTGTTTTGGGTAATTGCAAAGTAGTAATTTTTTCGATTAATTTAGGATTGGGTTTAAGTCCCAAAGGTGTCAGAATGTGCCCCAAGTACTCCGCTTCAGATTAAAAAAACTGCATTTATCTGCCTGCAACTTAAGTCCAAATTTATTTATTCTTTCAAAAATGGCACTTAAAATGTTCCTCAAATGAATTACTTAATATCAGGATATCGTCTAAATAGACAATATAAGATTGATTGATCAAATCACTAAGCACCTCGTTTATCATTCCTTGGAAAGCTGCTGGTGCATTCTTCAAACCAAAGGGCATCCTGTTAAATTCATAATGCCCTGTGGGGGTGCTGAAGGCAGTCTTTTGTTTGTCGGATTCCTCAATTGGAATCTGATGAAATCCACGTGCGAGGTGCAGGATAGTAAAAAATTTAGAATTAGCCAGCTTGCCGAGGATACTCTCGAAATTAGGCAGAGGATAACGATCGTCCACAGTATGCTGATTCAACTTTCTATAATCAACTACTAAGCGCCATTTCCCTTGCTTCGAGTTGCCCGTCTTTTTTGGTACTATCCATAAGGGGGAATTATATGGACTGGTTGATTTTTGAATCGTTCCATCCTGAAGCATATTTGAAATTTGACGAGAAATTTCTTTCTCGTGAATTTTTGGATAGTTGTAAATCTTTGAAAAAATAGGCTTGTCATCTTTTGTATAAATTTTACGTGTTGTATTGAAGTTTAAATTTTGATTAATATGTTCTCCTTCCCGGTAAAAAATGTTCTTGTTTGTATACAAAAATTTACAAACTTTAAACTTTTGGCTATTGTCGAGATTTCTGAATTCCAGTGAAATGTTTTTAAAAGTTTCATCAGTATTTAGTTTTTTAATTACTATATTAGTCTCATTCATTTTACCAGTTTGAGGCTCATTAGTCGCCATATGCGCAGAAATATTTGCATTGGACTCCGTTTGTTTTGACCGAATTTCCGTTTTATGATTAAATGTCAGGAGTTGACTATTTATAATGATTTTACCAACATTAAGATCTATTTGGGCTTTCAAAGGTATTAGGATATTATGACCTATAATTCCTTTAAACGTTTTATTTTTAAAATATTGTATATGCCATGACATAGTAGAGTTTGGGTAGTTAAATTCAATAGGAGTAGGTGTTGTAAGTTTAAATGTAATCTCAATTGAACCTCCGGTTCCGCTCAACCAAATGGGATTGTTTAGTTTTTTTATGCACGCGCATATTTATTTTCTTGCGAAAAATTTAATTTATTGTTTAATTCACACACATCACAAAACATTTCACTTAAGGACTTACAATCTTTGCCCTCAATATTTATAGCTAAATTTATTGGGAGAAGTTTCAAATATTTATGCATTGCTCTCTGTTCATTTAAAGCAGGAGAAAATATTTTGTCCTTTCGTTCGTCACATAAATAAAATTTCGTATTTAATTTTGTCAAAACGTTTTCCAAAAGATAATAGGATTTTTTAAAATGTTTTTCACTTACATTTTCCAATTCGGTGATTAGGCTTTGAAAAGTTTGCTGGATCCCGAAATGGCTCAGCAAAAGTTGTCGAAGATTCTCCCACAAGTCCAGATTTTGTAATTTGTAGAGGATTGTCGCTGCTCTTTCTCGCAATGATCAGATTATATGTTGAAATGCGTCGTGGTAAACTTTGTCGCCAAATCCTGCTGCTTCGGTCAAAACATTCTCCGCTGACTGCATCCACAAATGCAAGGCAATGTTGTCGTTCGTAGCATCATATACTGGGAAGTTTCGAGCTTCCTTCATTACATGCTGTGAAAGCTGCTTTTGAGGCGCGATCTGAGTTGAGAACTATTTAAGGGGTGGAGGGTTGTTTGAAGTTGTATCCTCGGAAATGATATTCGCAACGCCGGGCTCCGCTGAATTTGATTCCATCGGGTTTGACTCCGCCATGACTTATCCAGATTAATTACGTTCAGATTTTCACTGCACGTTTTCACTTTTGGTTCACGTATGTTCTTTTAAATAGGCTGCGCCAGTAAAGGATTTGAATTATATCTTATGTCAATACACAAATTCACTCTTTCAAAATACAATATTTATTATTTTCAATATCTCGAAGCCGCGAATTATTAGTCTTCGATTTGTATTGCAGGAATCTGACACGTTCCCGCTTTTTGTTATCGCAACTCAATACCATTGATTTATCCCGGATGTTTTCTAATTGATGCGGATCAAGTTTCGCGTTGCTTATTTGGAATTTAATGTTTGAGTTATCTTCATCGGAGTGCCGACACATCGCAATCGGATTGATATTATCTGCATCCGGATGCTGATACATAACTATGTAGCCAACTCTGTTAGAAGCATTAAAGCGCTGCCTGCATGTTTTCTGACAATCTGCGTAACTATGAAGTTCTGAGGAAGATGGTGCCTACTTTTTCTCCTCTAAGCTGTTGCATTTCTCTCTACAATTGCAATGATAAACAGTCCCTTAAAGTGAGATTTGCCAGCAATCTTGAAACTAACGCTTCCTTTAATGCTGGTTTTTCATAAAACAGATTTGGCCTAAAATTGTGTCTATTAGGTTTTTGTCTCTGCTTTGGAGTTTGATATATTATTTTAAATGCTCATATAAAATAGAACCCAAATAACATACAGTCTTATAAAATGACCTAGCCTAGGCCAACTTTTGGCACTTTTATGACCTCAGACCTGGCAAACGTTCCTGAAATTAAGGTTTGTAACATCTAAGCATTCTTATCCATAGTACTAGGAAGACACACACGAAAAATGCTGCTTTTACACTTTATCGTATGTCTGGCAGCCGCTGGCTCTCACTCTATAAAATATTATGTTTCATTTACAAATGTTGCTGAAGCCAAACAAATGACAAGCTACCATCCTTAATATTTTGCAATATTATTAACGATTATTGAGAAATGAAATCAAGGCTGAAGTGAACTTATAAAAATTTTAATTATAAACTAGTCACATAGACTATGTAATGTTCTAACCTGGTAGTCAATTTCCAAAGCACACATTAGCAGAAAATTTTTTTCTCCAGTCGTGTCATGGCAGCCCACACTCATAAGCATCCCAACCAATATAAATTTACCGTGCAAAATGCCAGGAAATTAAATTTTTTAATATAATCGATTGCAATTTTTCTGTCCTAGCTAAAAAACGTTCAGACAAATTTCACACCCCCATCAATTGAAACCAGAGGGAACACTCTTTTCATCTTAAGGTAACGTCAAACACAGGCAAAATGGATACCGAATCAAAAGAAAAGATTTTCCTATTTGGGGTTTGTTATAAGTGGAAAGCATGAGTTGATTGAAAGTCTCTTTATTATATTTCCTTGCAAAAAAATTTTTGATGTGTTGGAACAATACCCAAAGGAAATGAATTTTGATTTGTAATGGTGAAGTTTAGATTATCCGTAGACTATGCAATACATAAAAAACTACTACGAGGAATTAAAAAAATTTCGAGTGCTATCATTTTGAACCAAAAAAATTCATCTATTTCACTAATACTTTGACAATGACTACTACAATTTGATTTAAAAAAGCTTCATTTTCTAGAATCATTTATTATGATTATTTAATTCAGATAGTTCACTGAATGAAAAAAGTCTTTGCCTAAGAAATTTCCTTTGTTCCTTTTTGCAAAAAATGTTATTGTAATACGTGGTAACACACAGTAAGATGTTAGTTAACATACATGTTAGTGGAAGCAGTTTTTATCTCTTGGATATAACTCTTAATAGTTTATAGTACCATCGGGATTACAGAAGTTCTAGTTGATTAACTCAAAGAGAATGTGGGCTGAAAGAAATTGCAACTCTATATTTCTTTTGTTCTGTTCTAAGATACATCAGTATTGTGGGCTTGTAAGTTATTATGTCCCTAATGATACTTAAGGGGCTACAGCAGTTACTCGTATGTTTGAGTTGATTAAAGAAGATTGAAATGGTGTGAGGGTAAAGAAATTACGTAGTTGAGTTTTATGATCATGTTTTATAGTATTATGGTAGTATAAGCATCATAAGTAGAACTTTCTGAAAGTCAAAGTCTAATGCGTTTTATTTCATCAGTCATTAAAAAATTTAGAAAAAGATTAAGCAAGTTTCAAAACGTTAAAATATACACTAATCTTGTTGGAGTGAGAATTGGAAGACTTAGAATATTTTTTAAGAGGTGTTATTTTGATATCAAAAGAAAAATGCCGTTTTTTAATATAAATGATCGGACGTTTATTTCATTATAAAGAAAAAGGTATGCCGTTAATAGTGAAAAATAATACCAGGCAAATGACTACCACGACCACGCTTACAGGACCATATCCTTTTCATGAAATTTTCCATAACCAAAGTGGCTGCCCTATAGCCTCACGAATTCCATCTTTGAGGTCTTGATGCTGGGCATAGACCTCCTCTTTCACGTGGCCTGAAAGGAAGAAGTCGCAAGATGTTAAATCACAAGATCTCGATGGCCAATTGTGATCACCTCTTCGAGAGATAACACGGTCCGAAAACTTTTCCCATGAAAGATCAATGGTTTTGTTGCTTGTGTGGCGTCTAGCGCCGTCTTGTTGAAAATAAACGTTGTTCAGGTCAATACCATCCAATTCCCAGCATCAAAAATCATTAATCGTGTCTCGATAGCGCAATCCATTCACCATTGCTGTTGCTCCAGCCTCATTTTCGAAAAAGTAAGGCCCAATGACTCCACCGGACCATGAACCGCACCAAACAGTCACACGTTGAGGATAGAGAGGCTTTTCAACAATAACTCTTGGGTTTTACCACCCCCGATACGACAATTTTGCTTATTGACGAAGCCTACTGGTGGAAATGAGCCTCATCACTTAAAATGATTTGTCGTTGAAATTCCGGATCATTTTCATGCACTTCAAGGAACCAATCAGCAAAAGAACGGCGTTGTTGATGATCGACCGGCTGGAGTTCTTGTGTGAACTGAACTTTATAAGCCTTAAGACCCAAATCTTTATGCAAAATACGGTTAATGACGTTTGTGGAATGCTTACTTCCAAGGAACGACGAGGAATGGACAAACCTGGGTGTTCATTTAAATAATTTCATCTGAGTACAATTAAGATCTATGTATCGATACTTTATATCAACCCTACACAAGCTACAACATTGTAATTTTTATATGCAAGCATTTTTTGATTTGAAACAATGTATAAATTCTTATTCTAGCACTTATCAAATTCTGATTTGTAAACGTTTTGCGTTCATCGTTGCAATGTAACCCGATATCGAATAATGAGTAGCTTGTAATCTTGCACAGTTCTTTCTTAGTTTAAGTGTTGATATTAAGTTTTGCTTAGTTTGTAGGTTTTGGAATTGTAGAGAAAATCTTGTGAAAAATAAAGTTCAGTTCATCTGACCAGAACACAAGCAACATCGTGGTTTTTGTTTTTTTTTTGAGTTGTTCCTTTAGTGTTTGGAAATATTAATTTGGTGTTTTTGTTCTTCTCCTCAATCGAATTGGACCTTTTGTTGGAAGTGTTCCTAATTGGTAGTGCGAAATTGGTATTGCACCAAGTTCGGTAAACGCAGTAGATTGGTCGGTTTTTACCGAGCAAGCGAAAGGTTTTGTGAAGGTGTGCAGGGACATTTTGTTTTGGAAGTATTCAATTTTGGTGACTTTAGTATTGTGCTTGAGGTTGGTGTTGCACCAAACTCACCAATTAATTCAACCCGGATTGAGAGTTCGGAGCAACGGCATCACGCAGCGGTTGGCATAGGGCTGATCGCTATACAAACATTTTTGGTGACCCCGACGTGATCAATGCATCTTCGACATCTAAGGAGAAGGTTATTAGAGGCAAGAGGCGAAAACTGCGGCATCATGGAGCAAGTGGCGAGATCAATTGAACGAGCTGACTATCAGGCAAGAGGCGACTGGTCAAGAGTTGCAGCGACAGTTCAGCAACTTTCGAAAGGACCCACAACCTCGAAGGACATTGGAACATCTCACTGCTCGGCGCAATTAAGTGGAGGAATTATGGAGGACGTTCCGGGAAATCGACGCACAGTTAAAGGACTGGCGAAATCTTGGCCGGATCACCTATACTTTGCAACCAAGTACTTTGCGTCAGTAGAACGAGAATACATCAAGTTTTTGGAGGATGTACAAAAACGACTGGAGGAAACATCAGTTTCATCAAAACAACATCACAGTACAGGAGCTGAGCCACCTGCGCAAGGTCGGGTGGTCCCACGTAACACGGAGGTGGAGACAAAACTGATTGCAGGATTTATCAGGTAACAACGCTCAACTATTCGTGCTATAGTTCACGCATTTAAAACTATAGACGAAATCTAAGAAGCACAACCCAGAACATATTACGATTTGAAAGCAAAGGTCCTCACCAATTATTGGGACGAGCTACGCAAGACGCATCAGCAATTCTGGGGCGGCTCCGGTGATCCGAGCGCGTTTGGCTATGAAGACGAGGAATACTTACAAATAGAGGATCGCCTTCAGGATGCTCTGGTATTCCTGCGCACGTGCCAGGATAAACAAAGTATTGCACTGGTGGCTTCAAGCAAAGTGTCTTCGACTGTCAAGTTACCGAATATGGCGATTCCGACTTTAGATGGTGATTATTCTCAGTGGCAAGCGTTTTATGACCTCTTTCGGCAAATCATCGATTCTCAGAACCTGGGAAATGCTCAGAA
This sequence comes from Odontomyia ornata, assembly GCA_963969285.1. NCBI lineage: Eukaryota > Metazoa > Arthropoda > Insecta > Diptera > Stratiomyidae > Odontomyia > Odontomyia ornata. The sequence continues at coordinate 37,368,612 of OZ017741.1, forward strand.
AATGTGGTACCTAAAAGGCAATCTCAAGGGTGAACCAGAGCAACTGCTTTGTCATCTAGCAGTGGCTGACGATACTTATAACACAGCATGGGAGATAATGAAGGGCCGTTATAACAATCAACGCCTCATAGTATCAGTTCTTTTGGACAAGTTGATGTCACAAACACCTATTCACATGGAATCGGCCAGTGCATTGAAGACCCTGCATGACGTGACAAAGGAATGTTTGCTTGGCCTAGAAAACCAAGGTATAAAGATAGATAATTGGGATCCAATGCTTTTGCAGATACTGGTCAAGAAGATAGACAAGGCCACCCATGCCTTGTATGAGCAATCCTTGCGCGCGCCACGAGAGTTGCAACGAGTGACTGATTTTTCTATGTTTTTGGAGGCCGGTTTCAGGCGTTGGAATCCTTGGTGACCAAGAAGAGCTCTGGCTCATCGAAGACAAACAATCGCCATACGGCTGCGCTGATGTCAACAAATGAACTACCTGGGCAATGCAACGGCAAGCATCAGTTATATGCCTGTGAACAATTCTTGAGGCTTCCGTGCCGGGCTCGAATCACCAGGGTCAGACAGCTCAAGTTGTGTTTGAACTGCTTGGGTGAAGGACAAAGAGCGCTGGATTGCACTTCCACGACTTGCCGCAAATTCAAGAAAAGACATAACACTTTGTTGCATCTTCAGAAAAAGGCTAAAGAGAGTCGCAACCAAAGTCGTGGAATTGATAGCGAAGTGAATCTGCGACCGCTTATGAAGCAACAAGCTGCCACCAAAACTCCAGTTTCAACCGCATTATCAGCAGAGGTGGCATTGCCTGATTCTGGTTTTGTGGTGCTGGGGACTGCCATCGTGCAAGTGATGGATGATAGCGGACAAGCAGTAAATCTGCGAGTTCTTCTGGATAGTGGTTCGCAAGTCAATATTATCACTAGCGATGCCATAGCGAGACTAGGCCTGAAACCTGTGGAGAACAAGTTTTCAATAAAAGGTCTCGGTGGTATTTCTCGGCAGGCGCAGAATAAGGCGCAATTTTTTCTGCAATCACAAGTGACAACATTCCAACGCGAACTTTGCACCATTGTACTGGATCGAATAACTTTGCGTCAGCCTGCTGTACGTCTGGATATAGTCGCATGGTCTATACCTGAAAATATCGAGTTGGCTGATCCTAAGTTCTACAGGCCAGGTCGAGTCGACCTTTTGCATGGCTCGGATGTTTTCTACGAGGTACTCATTGCTGGGCAGATGGAGCTCTCAAGACACCTGCCGTAACTACAAAACACCGCATTTGGATGGATTGTGGAGGGAGGAGTCCGGGGGCCAGGTCGGTCTTCACCTGTTTGCGGAATGTTTAGGGTGGATTACGAGGATTTAGGCAAAAGAATCGAACGATTTTGGAGGATTGAGGAGACCAAAGCAAGGGAGACGTCAATGACGCAGCAAAAGCTGAAATGCAAGCAGGATTTCGGTAAAAATACAAAGAGAAATGTTGATGGACGCTTCGTGGTTAGACTACCATTTCGAGATAGTCCCAAGAAGCTGGAAACATCCTATGATGCAGCTGTTGCCAGACTACTTCAGGTGGAAAGGAAGCTGTCCAAGGACAAAGTACTGCATGATCAATATCATCAGTTCATGCGGGAATATAGAGACATGGGACATATGAATGAGATCCATAGCATACCGAAACAGCATTACTTCTTGCCCCATCATTGCGTTTTGAAGCCGGAGAGCACCACCACCAAGCTGAGGGTTGTGTTTGATGCATCTGCCAAAACAACAGCTGGACCAAGCTTGAACGAGTTGCTGCACGCGGGACCGACTGTCCAGGCGGAGTTGTTTACTATTTTGCTCCGCTTCCGTTTTCCTCGCTTTGTGTTCACTGCGGACATCGAGAAAATGTATCGCCAAATACTGGTCGATGAAGTTGATCGCCGATATCAGCTGATTGTGTGGAGAGATGATCCTAGTGAGTCGATGAAGTGTTATCGACTGAATACTGTAACCTACGGGACGACGTCTGCTACATATTTGGCAACGAAGTGTCTTCGGCGATTGTCTGACCAGGCAACCCAAACGCATGCGTTAGGTGCGCAGGCATTGAAGAAGCATTTTTATATGGATGATCTGATGACAGGCTCAAATAGTCTCTCAGAAGCCATTGAAAAGCAATCTCAGTTGCAAAACATATTGAGCATTGCTGGATTTAAGCTCAGGAAGTGGTGCGCCAACAACAAATATCTGTTGAAGGGAGTCTCAGCTAACGACCACGAATTGCAATTGAGCATTACGGACGAGCTGAATGGACACATCAAAACTTTGGGATTAATATGGTTTCCCAAGAAGGATATCTTCCACATCAAGTGTCCCATCATGACTACCACAAGCTTTACCAAGAGATCTGTTTTGGCCAATATTGCACGACTTTTCGATCCGCTTGGACTGATGAACCCAGTTACTGTCACGGCTAAAATCTTTCTGCAGAAGCTTTGGAAGCTGAAGCTAGATTGGGATCACACCTTACCATCTGAGTTGCTGGAGGAGTGGAAGCGATACTGGATGCAATTGGTCACTCTAAATAACATAAAGATTCCTCGCCATATATTCGGAGACGGATTGCCAAAGACTACGCAGCTGCATGTGTTTACTGATGCATCCGAACAGGCTTACGGAGCCGCGGCTTACATTCGAGCTGAAAACACCGATGGAATCTGCACAGTGCGGTTATTGTGCGCCAAATCTTGACTAGCCCCTGTGAAGAAAATTACTTTACCGCAGCTGGAATTGTGTGCGGCTAGACTAGCTGCGGAACTTGCCCATCGACTTCGACAGGACTTGCGAGTGAACAATCTCGAGTCATTCTTTTGGGCTGATTCGGAAATAGTTTTAAACTGGATACACGCTGAAGCATCCTCCTACCATACTTTTGTTGCAATTCGTGTGGCTGCAATTCAGAGCATGTCAAGCTCAAGCCAATGGAGGCATGTTGACTCCAAACAGAATCCAGCCGATTTGGTTTCTAGAGGCATATCTCCCGACAAACTGCAAGGCACCAACCTGTGGTTCTATGGCCCAATGTTCCTTCATGGGACCGTAACCAGTTGGCCCGGGGAGCATCGAGGTCTCAATATTGACTTGGAAAAGCGGCAAGGGAAGGTGGTTCTTAGCGCAACAAAGGCGGCTACCTCATTCATACATGGAATCGATCATCGGAATTCCTTTAAGCGATTACAAAGGGTAGTCGCATATACAATGCGTTTCATAAGCAACACCCGTAAGACAACCAGCATCAAAAAATCCCAATTGGAACTGGATGTTGAGGAGCTGAAAAACGCACTTCAAATTATTGTGCGAGAGGCTCAAAGGGATGCACATCGAGACACGATCCGGCAGTTGCGATCGGTGAAGCAAATTGATTCTAGCAACGCTTTGAGTGAACTGTGTCCATTTTTGGATGAGAAGGGAGTAATGAGGGTTCGCGGGCGGCTGGAAGCATCGGATTTGCCTTACGATGCTAAGCATGCAATGATTTTGCCCTACACGCATTACATTACGAGACTGATTTTGGAGGACTTGCATTGCCGCCATCTCCACGCTGGTCGCAGCGGCGCGACAGAGATTTTGGCCCATCAAGGGAAAAAATGCTGCCAGATCAGTGATCCAGAAGTGTGTGAGATGTGCACGGGCCAAACCTAAGTTAATGAACCAACTCATGGGTGGTTTGCCAGGCGAGCGGGTGCAACCATCAAGGCTATTTGTGAACACGGTTGTAGATTTTGCGGGACCTCTGTGGATTCACTTCAGAGTCAGAGGAAAGTGTCCTCAAAAGGCTTACCTGGCGGTGTTTTGTTGTTTTGCCACGAAGGCCACCCACTTCGAACTGGTACCGGACTTGACGATGGAGGCATTTGTAAACGCTCTGAAGAGATCCATTGGAAGGAGAGGACACTGTCGCCGATTGTATTGCGATAATGCAACTAACTTTTTCGGAGCAAGGAATCAGCTAACTGAGCTCAAGGATGACCTTCTATCGGAGACGGGTCAACAAAAGATCACCGATTCTGCTCTCCAAAGGGGATCGATTTTCATTTTATTCCCCCACGTTCACCTCACTTTGGTGGAGTTTGGGAGGCTGCCGTTAAGTCCACCAAGCACTTCTTAGTTAGAAATGCAGCCCCAGCTTCTCTTACATACGACGAACTGGAGACGCTGGTGGTAGAAATTGAAGCAATTCTGAACTCGAGGCCCTTAATCCCAATGTCGGCAGATGCAAATGATCTGACGGCTTTGACACCGGGAAATTTCTTGATTGGTGAACCTTAACCTCAAATGTTGATCCAAGTGCCCAGCCGAGACCAATGACTCTATTAAAACGATGGAAACTGGTGCACGACATCAAACAAAAGTTCTGGCAACGATGGTCATCTGAGTATCTGGCGGAATTGCAGCAACGCCATAAATGGAAACAGGTGTGTGAAAATGCAAAGCCGGGAATGTTGGGGATCATAAAAGAGGACAATATACCAGTGATGAGGTGGCCTTTGGCACAGATCATACGATGTATTCGAGGGCCGGACAATTTGGTTAGAGTGGTGGATCTTAAAACATCTTCTGGGGTCCTGAGGCGCAACATTCACCAATTGGCACCTCTACCAGTGGACGAAGCAACTGAAAACCCATCCAGGAATTAGTTCGATCATCTAATCAGCGACATCCACGCCAGCAATGAACTGCTCATGCCAACCATCAGCGACAAACCACGACGATTCAGAAGGGGGGCATTTGATGTCATCGGCAATGTGGCAAATTCTTTATTTGGAGTCTTGGACTCAGAGTATGCCAGGAACATGGTAGATACCATAAAGCAGCTGAAAACTAACGACGAGAATCTACTGATCCTGGTCCGCAATCAAACACCGATCCTGGACTCAACGGCAAATCTAATGATGAACCTGGAGAGATCAACAAGTCAAGCGTTGCACAATCTTGACCTGGCGTTTAATCAAACTGCTATAAGACTCTATAACCTAACGAGAGATATATGGAAACAAGAAGCTATGTAGACCTTTACAACCTCAGCACTGCAATCACTATTACTTCTCCATAACTACCAGAAGGTACAGTCAAACCTCATTGACGTGCTTGTTGACACTCACCATGGCAAGTTCAATCCACAACTACTTGAGCCGGAAAAACTGCGTCAGCAGTTGATATCGATCAAGGAGGATATTCCATCACACCTGCGCCTACCAGTCAAACCAGGTCAAATCGTCAACATGATCAAGACTATGACCGTCGGGGGAGCGATGGTGGATGAACCTCCCATTGATAGCGGCGGAACAGTTTGAAGTTTTCCACATTGTTCCGGTGCCTGTCACCACGAACAATTCCGTAATGGTTATACAATCATCGCTACACTACTTAATAGTAGGGATGAATCGTGATCAATACTATCCGCTTTCGCACCATGAATTCGAAAATTATTTCCCAACTACCTCATTGAACTACGTCTGCAAACAACTTCAACCAATTTACAGGCTTGGTTCACACGTCAACGAATGTGAGTTCAACTTTGTCAGCCACACACCGTCGGCGTCAGGTTGCCGATTGATACCTATGGACGACCCACCCCAGTGGATTCAGTTGAGCACTCAAAATTGATGGATTTTTTTTCGAGAGATATCAGAGACAAATCACTATCGTCTGTGGCACCAATATGACTCAGGAAGTACTGAGGGGATCTGGAATAATTGAGCTTCCACTCAATTGCGCTATCCGAGAAGAAACCGTAACCATCCAGGGCCATAAGATGTATCTTCACCAACTGGACGTTTCCGCAATGCCTATCAGAAACATCACGCATATGCTGCTATCGAGCCAATCTTCAGATATCGGTGACAACGTCACAATTCCGGATTTGTTTATGAAGAATATAACACAACTCAAAGAAGACATACGACAACTGCAGTTCAAGGAGACGCGACAGCAGCAGGTGGACTTCAAGGACATCCACCACTTCACACTTGGTTATATCGCCTTGTTGGGGATAGTGGCTCTGGCAATATTTTCCTTTTGGAATCGAAAACGCCAAATAGTGCGTACAGCGACACCGATACCATGACCTCGAAATTATTCAATACTCAACTTCACCATATCCACCGATGAAGGATGTTGACCCATCGATCAACGGGGGGGAGGATGTTCAGGCCAAGCAATACTAAACAGGATTATTGGTCCATTTAAATAATTTCATCTGAGTACAATTAAGATCTATGTATCAATACTTCATATCGACCCTACACAAGCTACAACATTGTAATTTTTATATGCAAGCATTTTTAGGGTTTTGTACTAAAATACAAAACCCTATTGCAATCACGACTTGTGTCCGTCTGTCCGTCCGTCCGTCCGTCCGTCCGTCTGTATGTCACAGCACTTTTTCTCCGAAACTATAGGGCCTACAGCCATGAAACTTGGTAGAAAGGTCAGAAGTGGTGACCTCTTGAAAGTTCAAGGGTGGTAAAATTTTTCAAAGGTGTTTAAGGGGGGTCTCCCCATATAGGGGGGTGATCCCTCAAAAAAAAATTTCACCATTGGTAGTCGAGTAGGGTGTCATTGGAAAGGTCTCTATGAGATCTTTTCAAAACAAATCTTAAAATTATCTTATAAGTACCGAGGGGGGCAGGGGAAGGGGAAATGCATGACTTTTTCGCGTACTCCCCCCTCGCGATTGGACACCTTCCATCCGAAAAATCTGAAAAAAACCATGAATGTAGGCCTTAATGAGTACAACAACAACAAATACATGAGAAGTCGAAATTCACTCAACTTTGTTAGTAATAGTATGATTTATCGATTTTGTGTTTTCTTGAATAAAATCCAAACGGTACCTTAAAATTCAATAAAATTTAGCAAAGAGATGAGTATTTATAAGACTGATCTTTTCGGAAAGTTTCAAAAAGATCGAAGAGTATTTACCGAAGTTACAGCGATTTGAATTTTCGTGTATTACTATGGAGCAATATGCCCTGTATTACTATGGAAACATATTGCTATGGAGCCAAATGCGCTTTTTACCGACTTAGACACTACAGCTTTGCTAGAATTTGCATGAAAATTTCAGGAGTGATAGGTATCATGACGATGAGTACATACAATTGAAACAAGTCGAAGAGGCAGGAGAGAGCTCCTAGCAAAAGGGCTTTGTAACCATTCTAGGATTCGAAAAAATAGGCCATGAATCGATGATTACAGTACAGAGGAGTGGCCCCTGAAAAAAAATTTCATGAAAGGTAGCCGATATGAGTATCAAATGAAAGTTCTCTATGAGAGCTTTTCAAAACAATTCTTAAACTGACAGTTTTTGCTTCAGTGGGGGCATTGGGGAGGAAATACATGAAAAATGTGTTTCCTCTCTCGCGAATGGACACCCGTGATCTAAAAAATCTGAAAAAAATATAAAAGGAGATATTTATGGGTATAACTATAACAAATACCTCAGAAGTCAAAATTCGTTCAACTTTGTTAATAATAGTATGAACCTCGAATTTCACATTTTCTCCAATTAAATCGTCTTTGACATGTTTCTTGATTTTATTCGTTGCTGGTCTGTCTACCCACTTGTTTTATTTGAAACAATGTATAAATTCTTATTCTAGCACTTATCAAATTCTGATTTGTAAACGTTTTGCGTTCATCGTCCGCAATGTAACCCGATATCGAATAATAAAATTTCTGAAATGCAGACGATGAATAAGCAAATTATAAGTAGCTTGTAATCTTGCACAGTTCTTTCTTAGTTTAAGTGTTGATATTAAGTTTTGCTTAGTTTGTAGGTTTTGGAATTGTAGAGAAAATCTTGCGAAAAATAAAGTTCAGTTCATCAGTGACCAGAACACAAGCAACATCGTGGTTTTTGTTTTTTTTGAGTTGTTCCTTTAGTGTTTGGAATTATTAATTTGGTGTTTTTGTTCTTCTCCTTAATCGAATTGGACCTTTTGTTGGAAGTGTTCTTAATCGGTAGTGCGAAATTGGTATTGCACCAAGTTCGGTAAACGCAGTAGATTGGTCGGTTTGTACCGAGCAAGTGAAAGGTTTTGTGAAGGTGTGCAGGGACATTTTGTTTTGGAAGTATTCAATTTTGGTGACTTTAGTAATGTGCTTGAAGTTGGTGTTGCAACAAACTCACCAATTAATTCAACCCGGATTGAAAGTTTGGAGCAACGGCATCACGCAGCGGTTGGCATAGGGCTGATCGCTATACAAACACTGGGGTTTCTTCAACACTTTCGGCTACAGCAGCAATATTCTCACCTGTTCTAGAGTGACGTGCACGGGTTTTATTCTTCACGTCACTAAGTTGTCCAACAGCTCGAATCGTTCCACCAATTTCTGTATTGCGGTCAGACAAGGTGCTTCACGATGACCCAAAAATGTTCGAGTTTTATGAACCGTCTCTGCCAAATATTCACAATTTTTAAAGTGAATTTTAATAATTTCAATGCATTGTTGATGAGTATATCGTTCCATTTTTACTGATGTCGTAATTTTTATTTGTCAAATGTCTAAAAATGACAGCTTCAAAAGTGACATCTACCGAAATAGCGGGCTATACAAAATAACATCTCTTATTGGAAAATACTTTATTAAGATTTTGCTTTGACAATTGACTCCAAATTGCCACCGCATAATGTAGCTTTGTCAGTACAAATGCATTTAATACAAATTTCTTAATATGTTTTGGAAAATCTCCATATCTTTTCAATATTCTTATCATTGGTGCTAGTTGTCTTCCTCAAATTATTTATGTGTGGCGACCATGTCAAACGATGATCTATGGTGAGACCGAGATATTTAATTTCTAACACTATTTGCAATTTTTCGCCGCTAATTTTTAGGTTAACTTCTATGTCTTCAATGCTAGCTTGTTTTTGATAAGCCATGAATGATATTTTTCTAGATCTTCGTTGACAATATTCTTCGTGGCATCTTTATCATGTCCCGAATAAAGAAGTACCGTATCATCCGCGTCTAATGTATGGTGACCTTTCAGTCTACATCGAATCAAAGTATTAGTACTCGTTTATCGCAAAAACAAGGTTAGATCAAGTATAGAGCCTTGAAGAACCGCCATTTTGATTGGTGCTAGATTGCTCAAGACATTATTAACTGATGTTCTTTGGAATCTTCCTTCCAAATAACTTTGAAAAAGTTGTTTTGCTTTGCCATAAATACCATTCAATTCAAGTTTTTGAGTTAACAGGTCATGATCAACCGCATCAAAAGCCTTCTACAGGTTCGCAAAAATTGCAATGACATAATCTCCTTTATCAAGACTTTCATTGATGTAACGTAAAACAGAAAGCAACGCATCGAAAGTACTCTTGTTCTTTTCACAGCCAAACTGTTTCGGATTTATGGTAAAATTATCCATTAAGAAAGATTTTAAACGATTGGTTAAACATTTTTCGAATATTTTACTGAAGGCTGTCAAAAGTGCAACAGGGCGGTAATTATTCGGGTCCAGATGATCTCCTCTTTTGAATATTGGAATTATTTTTGCCAGGTTCTCTTCGTCCGGAAATGTTCCATTTCCAATATGCTCGTTTATAAAATTTGCCAGTAGTTCAGCTACCTTCTCTTTGACTAGAATAATTTCATGTATGGTGATGATGTCAATACCTGGTGCTGCACTTTTTTCAAATCTTTGATTATGGATTGATTTGGATCGTGGTGGGGGAACCAACTCCAAAGAAGGCAAAGGTAGTTTTTGCTGCCGAAAAAGTGATGATGACAGTTTTTTGGGATAGCCATGTAGTATTTATGGTCGATTTCCTTCAAAAAGATAAACACATTAACGGAACCTATTACGCAGCGTTGCCAGACCAATTGAAGATGGAACTCAAGAAGATGGGACCACTTTTGGCGAGGAAAAAGGTGCTGTTTCATCAAGATAAAGCGCAAGTCCACTCATGCCTAGTCGCAATAGCATAATCGGACAAATTGTAGTTCAAATTGCATTAACACCCACCCTACCTAGGTCAAAGTGACTTTGTTTCGTTCCCCAACTTGAAAAAAAATCCTGGGTGGAAAAAAACATAGGTCAAATACCGAGTTTGAAGAAATAGTAAACCTGTATATTTCAGGTTTACCTAAATAATTTTTGTCTGATGGCCTGAAGGGCTGGGAAAAGCGTTTTACCAAATGTATTGCCTTGGTAGGAGACTATTTTGATGTTTTCAGATGACCCTCGTATTTACCAACGATTCAAATTATTCCCTGTGATATGCTATCCTTGTAATTAGACCATTTACTTTGAGTGTATTTTATTACTCTGTCTATTATAATTCATCATTTGAGCTTTTTTGCGCCAACAATTTACTGTCAAAAGTTCCAATACCTTCGTTGAAAAAAGCACCTTTAAAAATTCGAGATCAAAGTCAGATAAACCAGCGTCTATCTTTTGCGTGACATATGGGCAGGGCAACGTTTGAACAACGAGCTTCCACATGACTAGCTTGTATCCCAGGCTCCATGAATTCCCGTTCACGGTGTCTACCGACTCCTACCAACAGTTTACTTTTCTGCTGTTGATAAGTGTGTGGATGCATTTTCTAGACAACTCATAAGCTACTAATCTGGTACATTCCCGATTTTATGTCCGCCAGCCTCTCACCAGAGGCTTGGGACATCCTCTTTGCTTTTCAACAATCTTAGGGGACCACCAGTAAACAGCGAGCTCTCTATGTTGACGTTTACAATCGGGCATGATACACTTGCAGGAAAATTATCATATATAAGCCATATCTTTAGCTGCAATTCATTCACTCCCCGAGAAAACTTTCGTCAGTGGCAGTTATTGTGTTAGAATTTCTGCAAATATCTCAACGTTTAACTTCCAAGTATTTGCTGACTAGGCTTACGAGTGTCTAGACGCACCATCATGAATCTCAAGTGCTATATACTGATTATCACTACAAAAAGTGTTATCTAGAACTCTCCAATTGTTTAACCTTAGTAGTAGGGACTCTAGAGTGAATAACACGTTCGGTATGGTTCCAATATAGTACCTTAAGCGGAGAGTAAGGCTATGCCATGTGTTTAATATAGCAAGCCGAGTATCAACTAACGTATTCAGGATCCATTCACTCCGAGAATCTAATTGAAGAAGGCCTCACTCAATTGCTCTAGCACTGAAGTCATATCCGCACATGAGCGTGTGTGCTCGAAACAGCAACCTCCAAAACATTGAGCCTAGATTGAAAGGATGATAAAGGTAGTTGTTATATGGATGAGTTGCACTTCTGCATCTAAGTCTTTTGAATTCTCAACAGCAAGTGTACCATTGTCATTTGGTGTATTGTAGCATTATTAATAGTTCTACAAGGTGCCTTCCAAAAAAAAAGAGACTTTTGTCATAAAAATAAATTCTTTTGGTGGAGCCATCTGTAAATGAGATAGTGCGTTGGAAAGTTACATCTCTTTCTGGCAAACTTATCGCGTCTAAAGTGACAGTATGTTTGTGTCATTAGTACAAAAATGAGTTACGAACAAAAAGCTTACATCAAATTTTGTTGTAAAATCGGTAAAACGTTTACCGAAACATTTGAATTGATGAAAAAAGTTTATGGCGATGATTGTCTATCTTGTGCCAGAGTTTATGAGTAGTTTACACGTTTTAGAGATGTTCGTGGGGACATAAGTGATGATGAACATACGGGCCGCCCAAAATCAGTGATCACCGAAAACTCCATCGAAATTGCGCGTGAATTTATCGAAAATGAGCCGGAATCATCGTTGAAATTCATGGTATTGGAATTGAATATCTCCAAAACATCAGTTCAGCGCATTTTCACCGATCATTTGGGCTTACAAAAGGTCTGCACACGTTTTGTTTGGCACAAGTTAACTGACGACCAAAAATTGCTCAGAATTCAACATTCGAAAGACATCATTTTTTTTGTGGTAGGGAGGTGAATGCCATTTATGCACAGAGTGTGGAACTCCCATGCTCGCAAGAGGGCGATCGGATGACCCACTAAACACCTCCCCTGTCACTCTGAAAACCCACCTGGAACCGTTTGACACATGACTTTGGGCCAGGTCCCATTTTGTTACGCCGTGAGGCGCCTTCAAGCTGGGGGACCCCTTTCTTAGTGGGAGGGGAGAAGGGAAGACGAAGTGCCAGACAAGCGATCCCCCAGCCCCAACTCCCCCGGCTGCTATGAGTACCTTTTATATTTTAGGACTGCCTGCGCATTATGTGCCACCTGGTTCCATTTGACAACCGATTCGAGCATCACCGCAACTATATTATCCGGGGTGAGGTCTCCCGTCTCCCTGTAGAGGTTTCTTCGCAGCCTGACCCATTTTTTGCTCGCAAAAAAAGTGTGGCAGGCATTGTCCTCCTCTCCTGGGCAAAACCGACAATCGGGGGACCGTGGCTTACCAATCTTGTGCTGGTAAGACTGAAAACACCCATGCCCACTCAAAAGCTGCATCAGATAGAAGTCAGTCGCAGCATGCCTTCGATTTAACCACGGTCTCACATCTGGGATGAGGCGTGCAATCCACCACCAATCCACCATCTTCCTCGCGTCCTTGTTTCGGCGCAGGTACACCAAGGTTCAAATCGGACAAGTGTACGATGATTATTGATAAACCATCATAGAGCAGTGCTCTCAACAATTTGCCGAGATTGAAGATGACATATTACAATTTTGTGCTTCTTAGAACTGTCACTTTCATTACTATTGCCACGAGAAATTTATTGAAAATGGACAAATTGCTGATTTGAGAAAATGAAAGATCATCAAAACTACCAACTTCTAAAGCCACAGATTAAATAAACGTAATGTTTAAAACTGCTTCGATTTTGAATTATGCAAGTAAGATACTTGTGTTAAGGTACTACATAGAAGAGCAGTGGACTGCTGTCAATGAGCTCCAGTTTGCCAGCCTCAATGTCACCAGACATTCACAATTACAATTATGTTACATTAGTGGTAAGATTAAACGGCCGGGAGAAATCAGGATACGCCAGCAATGGTGGTTCTCTTAGCAAATTCTTCAGCAATTGAAATATTTCCATGTAAACCGAACATCTTTCGGCAATAAATTTGTAAGAGGCTTAGCTATATTCAAGAAACCGGGGCTAAACTTCCGGTAATCATTGACTAGCCCTAAAAAGGACTGAGCCTGCACACAATTGTAGGGTCCGGGAAATCTCAGACGCAGCTGGTCTTACTTGAATCTGGCCCCGCATCCGTTTAGGAGCAAATGTGTCCCAAATGTACCACTTCAGATCGTCAGAAATTGTATTTCTCTGGTTGAAGTTTTAAATTGTTTAATCTCAGCCAGACAAAGATTTTCCCTAGTTTATCGATGTGATCTCCCAAGTTTTTCCATAAACAACTATGTCATCTAAGTACACGAAACAATGGACACGTTATAACCCTGTTAAAATGTTATTCATTAGCCTTTGAAAAGTGGTGGATGCCTGCTTGAAACCAAAAGGCATCTGTTTGAACACATAGTGCCCATAATTGTTGCTGAAAGCAGTTTTCGGCCGATCTTTCGGGTATAATCAGGGCCTGGTGATATTCGCTGGCCAGATCTAACATGCTGAAATACCGTGAATGCCCTAGTTGGTCCAGAATATCCTCAATATGGCGTAATGGGAAAGCGTCTCCTATTGTCTTCTCATTCAGTTTCCTGAAGTCAACGAATACTCTCCATTTCTTTGCTTCATCGGTTTTAGCTTTTTTGGGCGCAACAAAGAGGGGGAAGTTCCAGATGCTTTTGCTCGGTTAGACAATGTCATTGTCTAACATCACCTTGAGCTGCTCGTTAATAATGTCTTGCTGGGGCTGACTCAAACGGTACATTTTCTGATTTATATGTGCTTGGTCTGCCACCAATGGAATCTCATTTGCGATAGCCTCCGTATAATTTAACATAACTTATCCCCTCACAAAAAAAAATATGTCACCAAACTCTTGACATAGCTGAATAATAGAGCCCTTTCCTCAGAGTTAATATGCTCATAAAGCGTAAGCTCTTGTTTTGATAATGCATTGCGTGTATTGTTGGTTGGTAGGTCCGGATTTATCGGTCCAGGTTCATTCTCTGACTAACCGATTCCTCTTACTTGTAACCCTTTGGCAGTTATCAATTTACAGCCTACATGTTTCACCAGGGAATTCATGCAAGAGGTTTGCTGCAGCTGCACCTCCTTATTCGTAGCCTCTAGATTGTATAACAAATATTTATCAAATCTCTCGAGTTTTAAACCAATCCGCTCAAGTAGGATCGGTGACTCAATCGAATTCATTATGCCTATTACAGGGCTGACCGGGCTTAGGAGAGCGTCAGCCAGAAAAACGTCATCTGCTATCGAACTTGCGGTACAAAGTGTTTCATGATCTAACTGAATCGAAACCTCCACTACGTGTCGTGTCCGTGGCAAAAATGTGATAATCTCCTTGAAAATGACTTGATAAGTTCCATTGGAACCACTTTGGCTGATATTTGGCCCTTCGTTAGAGTTGCCGTTCACATCCTCGGTTTGGCTTGATAATGGCGGCGCGTTTCGCTTTACCGCTATGGATAACGCATCAGTGCCATTCGATACCCTAATCAAAGCCTAAAGCGATTCCCCTGCATCTCCTTGAGGCTCCAGAGGGACCCTTGATTCAATGTTATCAGCTTCCATGCGAGGAAACACTAGCACTTGGGTGGGACATTCCACTTAACAATTCTTCGCCAGTAAGTCATTTTCCAGCAGACCATCATTGAACGTCCCTGAATTTTGTCGACTACTTGAAGAGTATAGGGAAGTCTCGTAGGGAGCTCCAAACTACCCTGCGTTGACGACCCAGAGGTCTCTTTTTATTGGCTTCTTTGGTTTGGATGCAATGTGATAAAAGCGGCAATACTTATAATTTTGAAGTATAAACCGGCAAAAAAGACAATGCAACAACGAAAAATTTGGGCGAAATGATTATTTTAGATTTGTCTTCAATTATAAGCATTCCAAATCATAAATTATGCTTCGATAATTTTTTCACCTCACATGACCTTCTTGTTGAACTGAAACAAAGGGTGATTTATGCATATGGAACGGCACAGGCCAAAAAGAAGCACTAACCAATTTATTCGATAGCCGTAAGCATTTACACATAGGTGATTTTGATTGTAAAATCAGTAATACTGGACTTCTTTATTTAAAATGGATGGATAAAAAGCGGTTACAGTTTTACCAAACTTTCACAAAAATTTTCTAATGAAACTGAAGTGCAAAGACTTGGATTTGATGGAAACCTCCAAATCGTACAATGTCACATGAATAACGTTGATAAGTTCGATCACTTTAAGAAGTATCATGAATTGGACCGTTGAAGTTGAAAGTGGTGGCCAAGAATTTTCTATCACTTCCTTGATGGGACTTTGGTGAACACATACATCATTGCTAAATTTAAAAGCTATGAAGGAAACCTTAAAGACTTCAAGCTAGAAGTACTATCTTACTTGACATGCATTTCTTCGCCAACACAAAAAAGAGGACCAAAACCCGCAACAACGCCAATTCAGAAACGTAAAAATAAACCATTTCTCGACGTATCATATCGAATGACAGGACAGCATTTGTTGGTCCCCGCAAGTGCTCACATTAGCGTCCCTGTGATACAGATGAGACTGTTAGCATAGGTGGATGTTTGGCTCCATCCAGTTACAGGCAGCGTAGCCTAACTCGTTGAGCGGATAATAGCCCATCTCGTTGAGCGGAGTTGTCGCGATGTGGGCTGATGATCAGATAAGGAGCAGTACGCTATATGGCGATGAGATGGTAACGTTTCGGCGTTGGTATTGGTAGGGCTCGATATAGCTCAAAAGTTGATACATCGATGAGTGGCATCTTAAGCTTGAAAAGGATGAAATCTGCATTTACCTTGGTTTTGATAGATGTCAACCCAAATTATTTTAAAAAGTCTTCTCGGCCAACAGGAAGACGCTGATTCTCCTACAGATGATCCATGATTTTTGTCATTGCTGCATTAAACTGCTGTTGAGACAACAGCAGAGGGTTGAAGTTCCCATGCTGTGTGTCCATGATCACGTCTAAGATGCTGAATTGAGTACGTTGCAGATTGAGAGTCGCCAAGGACATCTGTATAGATAGCATCGAAACTAAGTTTGCAACTCGAGCTGTGGTACCTTTGAGTTGCGAACCCTTGATCTCTTTGCAGAGTTTTGCCAGTTTGTGCTCAATGGAGGCAAAACGTTTTTGAGCCATCAGTTTCGTTTTACCGAGGACGTTTAATGTCAAGCCGATGATTGATGTTTGATTTTTGAGAAGGGAGTGCAGCTTATTCTGATCTCTCTGATTGCTTTAATTATCTGAGTTATTTGGTTAGTGTACTCCTCGTCCAGAACCCTGAACAATGACCTGGACAGTCCTCCCACTGCGTTTATTGCTCCTCGCCTTGACTTGATCCTCAGCACCTGGTTTGCGCTGGAAAACTGGTCGGTTAAGTGGCGGAACTGCTCATGCAAATGTGAGCAGTCGGTGTACTGAGGATTATGATCACATAATATAGTTGTTGCAGCCAGACGGTGCCGTTCTGCAGCGTGGCCAGTAGGCCTCCAGGTCATAGAAGACTAAGAGTTTCCACTTGCTTTTCGATTGAAAATGCAGGGCTGGATGTGGTACAGTTGATGACACGTTGATGGGATTGACCACTAGTAGAGAGATCAGTAGGCAAAACAGCAGGAGCGATAGGAGTGGTGTCTTACTACTCCTGGAGTGTAGCCCCTTGTGATAATTGCTGGGCGTATCGGCCTAAAGCTGTGCCTTGGATCGGATTTGGGTATTCGCCTCGGGACCAGCTGCTTCTGGTGTCGTGTTTTCGATCACTGGTAGCGGCGCTAGACGATGGATGGGCCTTCTTACTATTCCAGTGGCTGTCTTCACGTCTGCGACTCTGACGAAGCTATCAGCCCCTTGATGTATTTCTATGATTCGTCCCAGGGGCCATTTCATATTTAGTAGGTTATCGCCCTCGATATTGACGATGGTTTCCCAATTCCAGATGGACGGCCTTGGTAGCAAAGCAGCAGAATATAGCGAAGTATTCCCCTCAAAGCTACACACCTCTGCCTCAGTTGTGTATCAGCACTGGTCCGCAGAAGTCGAGGCTCGAGCGGATGAACGGCCGAGCTGCCGGCCGACCTGGTAGATTTCCCATAATCTGATTGAACAGTTGTGGCCTTGCCTTGATACATTGCACGCATTGTCGAACAATCTCCAGTGCTAGCTGCTTCCCCTTGATGGGCTAGAAGCGTTGTCTCGTGGTAGTTAACAGCGCTTGAGCTTCGAGATGGCAATTGTTGCGATGAATATCCGTCATCAGTAACATTGTAAGTGGATTCGCAAACGGTAGCAACATAAGCTGCTTGGCCTTGAAGGCGAGTTGTGAAGCTTCCACCCTCCCGCCAATGTGCAGGATTCCGTCCAAATCCAGGGAAGGAGTCCGACCCGATAGGGGGCTGCACGAATGGTTGAAATACGATTGGCCATGAAAGTGCTGTAGAATGAAGCGGTTGAGTTAACCCATGCTAATGAGACCTCTGAATCGGACCAGAAGACGTGAAAAACATCTGGCAGGCTGAGCGCCCTCTTGGCGCGATTCTTCAATTCTGTTTCCAGGTTGGTGGCACGCAACTCCAAACGCGGAACTGTTGACACCTGGATGGAGGCCACCCTGGACTTGGCATAGAGCAGCCAAACGTTGGCTTGACCACTCAACATCCCCGAGCCCCGAGCAACACCATACGCCTTCTACGAGGCATCTAAGAAAGTATGTAGCTGCAGCTGGACTGGTTTCTTGCAGGCAATAACGTGCTGAGGAAAACAAACTCTTCGCAATAATGGTAGCTCACCGCGAAAACGGGCCCACTGTGTATGTATATTGAGCGCCAAGGCCGCATCCCAGTCTAATTCGAATCGCCATAACGCCTGCAGGAATAAGTTGGCGGTTACGATAACTGGGGCTAGGATGCCCAATGGGTCGAACAGTCGGGCAATGTCTGATTCGATCGTCCGTTTCGTGAATTTGACCTTAGTGAGGTCCAAGTTAATGCCAATCTGGAAATCGTTTGTTTTCGGGAGCCAAATTACCCCCAAGGTCTTGATGTAGTCTTCTGAAAGGCTGCGAAAGTCCAACTCGACCTCCTGGTTTTCCACGCTGATTTGCTTCAGAAGATACGGATAATTGGCACACCATTTGTGTAAATGCATCCCTACACTGGTAAGAATCTGACGCAATTCCTCCTGTGTTTGAATTTCCTCCGTTAAGGTGTCTGCCCCTGTTATGACGTTGTCTATGTAACAATCATGGTGTAGTGCACTGCTGCCCAAGGGCGCTCGATCTTGTTTGGTTTGTGCCAGAACCTGGAGGCATTTTATTACCAAGTGCGTGGCACACGTTGTGCTGTACGTGACGGTCTTGAGTTGATAATATCGCAAGGCTGGGCTGGACTCGTTCATCAAATCGCCAGTTGAAATCTGCAATCGTCGTGCTGTAGTGCTATTTGCCGATACAACTTGGCAATGTTGGCCGTTAAAACGAAGCGTGGCAGACGAAAACGGGTCAAAATCGCAAAAGGATCATCCTGAATCGTGGATCCGATATGTAGGTTCAGGGAAACGTTCGTTGATGTTTTACTGGACGCGTCGGAAACCACTCTCAATTTAGTTGTGCTACTACTTAGCTTGAGGGCGCAGTGGTGTGGCAGAAAATAATGCGCTTACCAACTTGTTGACCATGTGATCTGCTCCATATGTCCCAGTCGTTCGTACTCGTCCATGAACTTGAAATATTGCCGTCTTAGATCGGGATTCTTCTCCAGTCTGCGCTTGATTGCCATGAATCTTCGTATGGCCATATCTTGCGGGTCACCCAGCCTTTTGGGATCTTCCTTGAAAGGAAGCCGCACCAAGAACCGGCCATCGGACTCATGTTGACTCATTTGGTTAAATTGTACTTCACAGGCTCTTTCAGTCGCTGTGAAATTGTGCTGTGGATCCGGTACCTACTCAACTTCCTAGAATCGCTTGATAGCATGAGTCAGCTGAGTCGCTTCGGTGAGAACTCCTCATGTTACTGGACGCGTTTGAGTTGTAACTACCCTTCCGGCGACAATCCAACCAAGGAGCGTATTCTGAGGCACATGAAGTTCAGGGCCCAACTTGATTTGCCCTACGGCGCTCTGCACTCAGCAGTATGTCAGTTTGCTCCATTTGGTGGAATTCAGGATCTACCAACTTTATATTTCTAGGAATCCGCCATTCCGATGTGTCAAGATTCTGAAAAGGTTGAGGAGAGATGATTTGATTCAGGACGTAGGCCTTTAACTGCGTGTCATATCCAGATACTCTGGATCTTGAGGCCAAGATCCACCTAACGATGCCCCTTCTCGATGCTTCCGCCCACCCCCTCAATCAAACTTCAGGCAGTAGTACAGCGGGTGATCCAGCGAACACCTTGGGCATCGCAACGTAGCCACGTCGGCTACGGCAGCCTTGGTAACCTTCTTGCGGCTGCGGTCTGGGTACTTAGTTGTACCACCGAGCGCTTCGAGTGCCTGGGATCGCACTTGTAGGAAATCCAGTAAACCCTTTAAAAGTGGCAGGTCGTGCGGGTTATCCAAAGATTACTGAAAGAGGGCATGCGTTGTCGAATCCAACTTTCGCAGCACAATGTGTAGTAGCAATGGATCCTAATCCTCTGTGGATATTTGCTGGTTTTCCAGGCCTCTGAGACACTCTTGTGTGGTGTCATGCAGTGACTTTATGGCTACCACTGATGGTTTTTTACTGGCCTGAGGTAGCTGCCCCATCAATTTGTCGATGAGGGCCGACACCAAGAGTCGTCGATTATCAAATCTCTCATTAAGTGTCTTCCAGGCATCTAGATAATTTTCGTGCGACAACGGAAAGTTTCTGAATTAGGCCCCAGCCTCTTCTGTGAGGTTGTTCTTCAGGTACCAAAGCTTCTGGCACGCAGGCATCGGCTGATTATGCAACATTTGCATAAACAAATCCCAAAATTTTCGCCAGAGCAGGTAACCTCCGTTGAAGGTGGGCAAGGCAATTTTTGGGAGCAACAAGCCTGGAGTCGCAGTTGGTGGAACAGGCGTTGGTGGTATTTCGGTAATGGTGTCAACTTTCGTTTGCAACCGAACAATGCAATCCTGCGCATCCTCTTCCAACCGGATATGCTCCTCCAAATTAAAGCCCTGCGCTTCAGGTCCCTCACAGGATTCTTGGAATTACTGATGAAGCTCATCCAACTGTTGCCAGCCCTGTCACACCGCCTTCGCTCTAGCCTTACCCCTAAGTCCTTGTGTTCTCTGATGGTTCTAGGCGAGCCATCGTCCTTTTCAACGAATTCGCCAATGCCCGATAACGTCGTAACTTGCTTTTAAAAACGGCGTTTTCCTGCGCCGAGACAAGCGCGGATGAAGACCTGTCGTTGCTATCGTGTGAAGATGAGGGTGGTTGTGACATTGGCACTGTTGTGCCCTTTAGAACACTCATTCTTTCTAGGAAGTGTTTCTGGAAGGTGACGTAACTGATCCAGGTCGTTTCGTAAACTTCGCTTGTGAAATATTCGTGTTCCGATGTAATCTCGGGTAAGGATCGAACATCGGTGTCCTTGTGCTTGAATTTCTCCCAAGCGGTTTCTAAACGCCAAAGCCGCTCTTCATAATTACTTTTGTCTTGTTTGCAGCTGGCCGAATCCTTTTTGTAATTCGATATTACATTTTCTACGGCTCTGGCCAATGTCCTTAATTCCTGGAACACGCACTCTGATTCGACCATTTTACGCCCGAAAAAACAATTTCACCACGCACGACACCTACACAACACTTGAAACACTGGTAACCCAAATAAAAAGAACCACTGGTATTCTAGATATATCTCGCCGGGGCCTCCAAAATGTTCGCGTCAGGACGCCATTGTCCTGCAATTTTCTTTATGGTTTCCACTTGAGCTGCAATCTAAGTCCTTCTCTATGCTCCGAAAATCGCTATTTAAAATTGAATTTCAAAGAAATAACAATCACCCTATCACGAATACTTTCAAAGGCTAAAATCACGACTTTTCAATTTCAATTTAATTTGAATTTATTTAAAATACTCTGACAAAAAATGATTTCATTTTCGAACAATCGGTTCCTTTTAACGTTAACTTCTGACCTTTGATTAATATTTTGAAATTAATTAATTAATACTTTGAAATAATCTAATTAGTTAAAAATACCGTTCCCATCAAACGCTGAGCCCAGACTAGTTAATTGAATATATTTTATTATTAGCGTTTATCTTCTGACAAGCGTCAGCAGTTCCCATGCAAGAAAACGTTGACTCTTGGACGTTCATAAAGGGCTCTCGCATGGAAACCGCTGACGCTCGCGTCTGATGTGGAGATTCACATTGCATGTTATCTGATACACAAGATAAGATTTTGCTGACTCGTGCGCGTCAGCTAAGAAATTTTGACTTAGCATACAGTGGCTTCCCAAAGTTTTAGAGTCACATAAGGTGACAAAATTAATTGTAAATATAAATTTACCGATGTTTGAACATAACTTCCAAATTTACAAAATTGAGTTAAAGCTACACTGATTAGCTGAAGTAACGAAATGAAAATTTAATTTAAATTAAAATTCGCGCTGCTGGCCGAGTGGGCATTAACAGACATCGTCACGCCGCTGTGCTCATTGCAGTGTCACAAAATATTAGCGAAGAATAAAGTGGATGTGTTCCTCTTGCAATGTACTCCTCTTTATGAGTGGTAAAAAAACATGCTTTCAAATATACCACTCTCTGTAATCTGGGCAGTGGTATAAAAAATATGCCATGTCCTTGAATGAAAAAAATTTTTTGCTTGAATTTTATTATATAATTTGAAATTTATATGTATAAATAAACAAACTTTCTAAACTATCGAGCCTTTCAAATATTGCCCCACAAAAGGATAAAGATGAGCACTTACCTGTAATATTAACGAACTTTGTAAGGCTGGATCAAGTAAAAAATTTCATTTAGTGGTAGGTTAAGCAATTTAGCCAACATAAAGAGGATAATTATGAACTCTTCTTTATTTGTGCATCTAAGATTTGGTGCGTTTTACGGTTCAATGTTTTTAAGTAAATGATTCATAAGAATTTGAAGCTTTTATTGTTAATGAACGGGATGCAAAATAGCAGAATAAATTGGTAAGCAATATCATGAACATTCATTTAAATGAGCACTGAATAATTAATTGATAACGTCAATAAACATAGCATTTTATTTCTCTATATATAATTTATTTACAATTACTCCTAGCAATGGATAATTGAAAATGAAAAATTGATATAAATATTTATAAAAATACACGATAAATGCATCACCGCTGCAAAAATTAAAGTAAGTAATTAATTTCCATTTTACAATTTAACATGCTCCGCTGAAATCCTTATATGAATTTCATATAAGCTTTTACAGTGGATTTAA
This sequence comes from Odontomyia ornata, assembly GCA_963969285.1. NCBI lineage: Eukaryota > Metazoa > Arthropoda > Insecta > Diptera > Stratiomyidae > Odontomyia > Odontomyia ornata. The sequence goes on from OZ017741.1 coordinate 37,391,181, forward strand.
ATTAATCCATGAAATAAACTTTCATTGCCTACTCATGCTTATGCATATACTCGTACAATTTTAGAATAGTTTTCACAACTCAAAATCAATTTTGACCAAACATATTCCCATTTCAACCTGTCAACCATACTCAGAAGTTAATTAAAAAAAGTTTTTCCTCTCATTATTTTTTTCGCCAAAAAAATTAATTGATACAGTAGCTTTACGTGAAAAAAGATATGGTTGTAAATTGCAATTTAATTATATTTTTTATGAGATTAATTTCGAAAATATATATTTATAATCATTCAGTATGGTCTAGTTGAAAGTTTGATTGAAGGTACGATTTACGTATATTGAATATTCAACACGCACCGAAGAACTGGTTGCACGTTCAGGTAATAGGATTACAAAAATTGTCCCTATGATAAAATGAACATTTAAATTGTATGGACGAGCTAAAATGAACTCGATAATGAGAATGTTGGTATCAATAGATGTAGGGAAAATAAAGCTGATTGCATATTGTGGTTGCAGTTAATGATACTTTATTTTTCATAATGCGTTTTAATTAAAATAGTTCTTTCTGCAGCTGTCGGACTTCAGGAAAAGTTTTTTTTTTCAGGACTATTTGAGAAAATATTAATTTAATCTCTCATTATAGTTCACAGTGCAAGCATCGCAGGGGAATGCCGGTCGACAAGAGCACTCTTGGAGGCTAGTATTCTTTGGGGAACGCCGCCCCCACGGACCCGAGGATATGGGGGGCACCGTGAGGCTCCCTCCTGGGATGACAGGTAACGACTCTGATTGGATCTGGACTACGCTTTGGACAACGAACTGGAATTGATGCTTTGGGCTGGTGGATATGATGGTTTGGACCTAGTTGCTTTGCACAGTAGCGCCGAGGTGAAACTCGTGTGTGAACGGCTCCAATTCAACTATCATACCATCTCCGTCCCGGTAAAATCTTGGTAGGCCTCGGAGTACGTTCGAAGTTCGCACCATTGAGTTGGTGGTGTAGGTTCAGTTGAGACGGACTTCCGATTAGCGCTGGTCTGGCTCTGAGCACTTGTCCCCATAAGGGCTCATGCTAACTCCCACAAGGCCTCCCTGCTCTGCAAAGATAACCCTGGGACCAAAAAGGCGACTACACACGAACGGAGATAGCGGCTCCGAGGGGGGACCCAACAAAACTAGAGCAAACAAAGTCAAAAGACCAAAAACACCCAAAAAAGAAATAAAAAATAACAACGACGCAACCAGCGGTTACAGCCACGATGTTAACAGTACATCAAAATCGGCACTAACCACGACATAAGCGAAGAATAACACAATGACAGTTAAGGCAGACAAAAACGGAGAACAGCAGACAGTTTGGTTCAGACTGAGATTCCTGCGGCGTTTGGGTGCAGCAAAAAAATGATGCGAACGCCAGAGCGTCCTATTAAGGAAAAGCGGGAAACTCTGCAGGACGCTTCAGGTGTTCGAGCCTTGGAAGAAGATTATCTAAAAAGCACAAAAAATTCGATTGTCACTGCTGCGATCGTTACCGAAGCGACTGATGCAAGTTTCGCAAATCCCGACATTGCAACGAAAAATCCAGAAGCCAACGAGGAGATTACGGCACTAAAAGCAAAGAGTTACCGGACACCCCGTGATTGCACTGCAAACGTCGAAAATGTGGCGGAAGTACTGCACTCGGAAACAGAACGCGATAACCTCTCCCAAGGATGGTTGCAAGGTACAATTGCGGCCTAGCAATACCAAGAAGAAAGGCTACTCCGAAAAGCGGGAGATGTTCTCAAAAGAGTACAATCTGCATGCGACTCCCCAAAAATCAGCGAAGCAGCAAATGTGGGGCTCCTTGAACTAGAGGAGCTCCTAGATCGTATAGGGCACTATCGCAGGAGCTGGTTAAGGGCCGAAGACGAACAGAAGGCTAAAGAGGCTCTTGCGGCGAAATTTAAAGATGACATGCAGATAGCTCCACCATTAAAAGTCAATAAAAGAATGGCGTCTAGCCCATTCGAAGCAGATCGGGATAAAAAAAGGAAGCAAGAGGCACTTGATAGGTGTGGAGCACCAGATCCCGGGTTCCAGACAGTGTTTACAAAAGGAGCAAAGAAAGCTGCAAAGAAACTCCTTCAAAAAAAGCCAGAGAGTAAAGTTCGCACGGATGCCCAAGTAGAAAGAGGACCTGATGGAAAACAGGAGAGGCAGAAGCCCTAACAAATACCCCGGCAGCAGGCACTGCTTGTAAAGCCCCAAGATGGCCGATCCTGCACGGAGGTACTGCGGGACATCGGGGGAAACGTTAGGCCCGAAGACACCAATACTACCATTAAAGTAGTACGACCAACGCGGTCGGGCCACATACTGGTCGAATTTGGAGCAGAGGCCGGCAATAAAGGCATTCTGTGACGCAGTAAAGAAAGTTCTCGGCAAAAGCGCAACTATAGCCCTGCTCGAGCCGATGGCAACGGACGAAATAAGAGACATTGACTGCGTGACGGATCTGGCCGAGGTAGAAGAGGCCATCAAAAGGGAGCTCCCTAGCGTGGGAAGGATCAAAGCGAGACTGACACCAGAAAACCACAGGGGACAACACATGGCCATAGTTGACTTGACCGAAAAGGACGCCGAACAATTCCTAAACAAGGGCAAAGTACGAATAGGGTGGGTTGTCTATAGGATACGGCGAGGTGCAACGCCTCTTCAATGTTTCAAATGCCTTGGTTATGGTGACACCACACAAGTATGCAAAGGACCCGATAGGAGTTCCCTATGTTACAAATGCGGTGAAATGGGACAGAAAAGAAAAGAGTGTACGAAGGAGGCACACTGTATTCTTAGCAAGGATGCTGATCCAAAACTTGATTTTGGACACGTCTTGGGATCAGGAAAATGCCGGGTGTTCCAGGAAGCTCTAGCCAAGGCAAAATCAGAACTCCGATGACCCGCATCATGCAGCTAAACCTACACCGCAGCTCAACCACCCCTAAATCTGCTTGAGCAGTTTGCAAGGGACATGAAAGCCGACTTCTTGCTGCTGAGTGGGCAACACCATAATAAAAGTCCTGCATTATGGTATTCTGATGAAACTGGCACTGCCGCCATCCGGGTTTGGAACAGTGACTTTCAAGCGGAGAGTTGTGGACGGGGGGATGGTTTTGTATGGTTCCGGTGCGCAGGGCCCACCTTCTTTAGTGTTTACCTAACGCCTAACGAATCGATATCATCTTTCCAAGCCAAGCTTAATGCTTTGGAGGGCGACCGCAGAGAGTAGAGTGCTCGTTGGGGGCGACTTCAACGCTAAAGCAATCGAATGGGGCATGCCTCAGACGGATCCGCGGGAAAAACGAATCCTGGAAATGGCGGTCAGGACGGCCCTCGTCGTACTAAACTCCAGAAATACGCCGACTTTCCGCCGTATTGGCTGTGAGGGAACCATACTGGACGTGACATTTGCCTTGGAGTCCTTAGTACGGAAGATACACAACTGGAGAGTATTAGAGGACTACTCAGCCAGTGATCATCAGTGCATTCTGCTTGAGATCTCGGCCTTCTACAACTGGATGGAACATCGGAAGGATGGATGTCGAGAGGTTCGTCGAGGTGCTCACAGCAGGTGAGCCGCTGCAGGGAGCTTCGGAGGGGACGGAAGAACTGGCAGCTCAAAACGTGGTGAACTCTACTATGAGCATCATTACGACTGCTTGCTGTGCTTCTATGCCCGTCGAAGACCCCGGCACGGCAAGCCCCCTGTGTACTGGTGGTCGCTGAAAAGCGAAGGGAGTGTCACAAGCTTCAACGTGAGGCTCTACGGGCGCGGAACCGTGACGAGGCATACAACCAGGTGGCAGCATATAAGTCGGCCAGGAAATGCCTTCACAAACTGATCAACAGTAGCAAGGCTCGCTGCTGGCAAGACCTAGTGGACAATATGAACAAGGATCCGTGGGGCCTTGGCTACAAGCTGGTCATGGGGATACTTGGTGCCCTACGGAAGCCTTGTATACATGACGTAGAAAAGATGGACGCGATAGTGCGGGGACTCTTCCCTGCCCATCCCGTTCGTGTTGACGCTATCCATGGTGAAACAGCAGTCGAGTGCCCACTCTTCACACAGTGGAACTGGAGGAGGCAGTCCTCTCATTGAAAACGAGGAAGGCTCCAGGTCCAGATGGTATTCCGGCTGAGGTGTTGCGGCTTGTCTTTCACCATTGTCTTGAGTTGCTGCTCAGCACATTCAACGCTTGCCTACGGGACAGGGTTTCCCCGGTACGATGGAAGGTGGCGAGGCTCGTGCTGGTCAGCAAGGGGAAGGAAAGTCCCGAATCGCTGTCTGCATACCGCCCGTTATGCATGCTAGACACGGCTGGGAAAGTACAGGGTGGGCAAAAAGTCCCTTTCCTATTTATATATGTAATAACTTTTAAATAAAGTGATTAAAATAAAAAACAAATATCGCCAAATTAGGATTAACTTATGTATTTTTTTTACATTAGGTGTGGAAAATTATATCTGATAAGTGTGCGCCATTAGAATTCACGCAAGCTTGGTATCTTTTCACGAAATTTTTCATGACATTTTGGAGTGTGACGGGTGTGATCTGCGCAATTTCCGCTCGAATGTTCTCTTTCAACTCCGGTAAAGTCTGTGGTTTGTTGACGTAGACCTTCTCTTTGAGGTAGCCCCATAGAAAAAAGTCTGGAGCTGTCAGATCAGGTGATCGCGGTGGCCATTTTATGTTACCATTTTTCGAGGTAACACGATTTGGAAAGTGATGTTGCAACAAGTTCATTGTCTCACGAGCGGTGTGTGCTGTTGCACCATCCTGTTGAAACCATATATTCTCATTGTTGTTATGTGCTCGCACATGGGGAAAAAGGAAGTCCTGAAGCATACTTCTGTAACGAGCTGCATTGATCGTAAGACTGGGACCTTGATCATTTTCAAAGAAATATGGTCCATAGATTTTCCGTGAAGTCACGCCACACCAAACAGTTACACGAAGTGGGTGTAAGGAAAGCTGTTGGACATTATTGGGATTATGTGTGCCCCAGAATCTAGTGTTTTGCCTGTTCACAAATCCGCTTAGGTGAAAGTGCGCCTCGTCAGTCATCATTAAATTTTCCAAAAATCGTTCCTCATTCTCGACAAGATTTAGGATATCCCTGCAGGATTCCAAACGCAGTACCAGGTCCCCAGGATGGAGATGCTGAGACAATTGTGCTTTGTAGGGGTATAGGTGCAAGTCCGTTTTTATAATCGTGCGCAACGTGCCTTGCTTTATAGCCAACTGTGCTGAACGTCGTCATGTTGATGTTTCATCGTTCTCTCCAACACTTTGCCTAACAAGCTGTATGTTTTCAGCCGATCGTCCAGAACGAGGTCTTCACGTACGTTTGTCATCTGCAACGTTCCCATATCGCTCAAATTTGGCCACCATAGCACGTATATTTGGAGCTGCTGCAGGTTTGCGAACTCCATAAAATTGGCAGTATGCACGTTGAGTGGCAGTTACTGAACGGCTGTTTTCCAAAAATAATGACACTAGTTTGGTTCGATGTGCGATGGTGTACCTTTCCATATTGGAATCTGCCAAGTTTAATGTCTACAAAAAAAATAAAAATTTAACAAATTACTCACAAATGTAACAGTTATTAATTTTTTATATCGGAAAGTTACTTTTTGCCCATCCTGTACAGGAGAAACTCATCAAGGAAAGACTCACTGACGCGATTTGTGCTGCTGGGGACCTATCTCCTCGAAAGTACGGGTTTAGAGCAGGACTTTTTACCATTGATGCGGTTGCAGAGGTGGTGAACGGGGTCCAAAAGGCAGAGGCATATAGTCGCACCAAGCGACGGATCGTCCTGTTGGTGACACTCGACGTCAAGAATGCCTTCAAATCCGCTAGATGGGTGGATATCCTGGATACGCTGAAAAACTCTTTTCAAGTTCCAGAATATCTAACGCGGCTTTTGAGGAACTACCTAAAGGACCAAAGCCTGCTCTACGACACGACACAGGGCCAACGAAGGATGGAAATTACATTGGGTGTTGCCCAGGGATCTATCCTTGGTCCGGACCTGTGGAACGTGTCTTACGACGGGCTACTGAGACTTGAGATGCCAGATGAGTCGCGCTTGGTCGGCTATGCGGATGATGTTGCGGCTCTGGTCGCTGGACGCAGCGTTGAACAAGGGCAACTTCGGCTAGGTATGCTAATGCGCCGAGTGAGGGACTAGATGACTGCTCGCGGGCTCAGTTTAGCATTGGAGAAAACCGAAGTGGTCATCCTGACAAAAAAGAGAATCCCTGGAGTAAGGATGATCAGTATTGGCGACTTACGAACCGAATCGAAGTCAGCAGTGAAGTACCTGGGGCTACTGATCGACTCAAAGATGTGTTTCTCTGAGCAAATCAGGACAACGGATGAAAAGGTTTCTTCGGGAATATCGGCTCTGAGTCGACTTATGGCGAACGTAGGGGCACCCAGCCCATCAAGAAGACGCCTCTTGATGAGTGCTGTAGGGTCAGTGCTACTGTGCGGAGCAGAGGTATGGGGCGACGCTCTCAGCAAGGAGGTATACCGAAAACGTTTGGCACAGGTATAGAGAGGAGGAGCACTGAGAATTGCATCTTCGTATCTAACAGTCTCTGACTCGGTGGTGAGAGTTACTGCAGGCGTTATACCTGTTGGCCTCCTTGCTAGAGAACGCCGCGCTTCTGGCACTTCCTCTTCCCCTCTCTCCTTCCGCTAGGAAATGGACTCACCAGCTTGAAGGCGCCCCACGGCGTAACAAAACGAGACCTGTTCCGAAGTATGTGTCAAATGGTTCGAGGCTGGGTTCTCAGGTTGACAGGGGAGGTGTTTAGTGGTTAGTCCAGTCGCGCATGGGAGTTGCACACTCTGTACATAGATAGCATTCACCTTCCTACCACAAAAAATAAAAATAAAAATGCAAGCAGCTTCTTTTCAAAATTCATTATAATGTTGGGGAAAACTGTTTTTTACCTTTTCATAGACCAATAGCTTTTTAATGGAGATGGAGAATACATTGTTAAACTAACATTGGTTTGAACCAATGGAAATACTTTTAATTCAAAATATTTGTTCACATAGCATGGTAATAACAAAATCTATGCCTGTTAGTAGTTAACGAGCAAATTAAATAAACATTAATAAAGTATGTCTAGTAAAGCGGTGAATCCTCACCCCACAGTGAGCAAAAACAGAGCGTGGGTAGGAGTTCGAGCCTAAGCCAGGCATGGCAGCAAAAATTTGCTACTCCAGAAACAGAAAAAGATGTACGCTTAAACATTTGGAAAACGTAGAATCCTCGGATGAGTTTCATGAGAAAGAAAACAGAAAGTGGCGCAAAGCTATTGGCAAAGCAAAACTCCTCAAAACCACTGATGCACAGTGGAGTATTTTTTATTAAAAGTTGATCAAAAGTCGTTTACAAGATTTTTGTCAAACCGTAATTTTTACTGCAGACTTTTAAAGTTTAAAAACCGTTACATTCAGCATAACATAACATTACGCCACTGCGCTCTTCCTCGAACTGTACGAGCAGTCGGAACCCAGACATCGTGCAAATCACTTGTACTTATTTTTGATATTTTTTTCTTAAGGTATTTCAAACGGTTGTTTTAGTTTTTGTGTAGAAAAATTTACTTAAAATACTAGTGTATATTCAAGAAGAACGTGAATTCAAAATATATACTGTTTTTATTATACTTAAAAAAGTAACGTTTCCAACCACATATATTAGAGGCTATAAATTTAGTGTTTTTTTTTAAACACCATACTCAAATGCGGTTTTGTATGTCGGGTAAGCCTTGCTAAGTTATAACTTCAGGCAAAACATAAAACTTGCTTATTGTTGTTGATATCTTTGAACAAAAAAGTCCCGCATATACCAGTCTATTTTTCAAATTATTGAATTCATTTAAGAGCACAAAATCAGATGTTTTCATGGTAAATCTTTTTTCATACTTGAATTTGAGAAACCCAAGTTAATGTCATAAAAGTGACTACGAAATCACTCTATGATGTTTTGAAACAATGTTGACGAAAAATGTCCTGAAAACAAACAAAATTCACTGAAGCCTATTTTAAAAGCTTTCAAGTTTCAATTCAGACAAAAATGGGAAGCTGCTAACAATAAAGAAGAATGGTTCTTGAAGAAACCCGAATTATGGCTTAAAAACACCATAACACTACCTTGCTGGAGAAGAAAAGCGCCGGGCGACCATCAAACGTTTTCAATAAATCGAGTTTGCTGATCAAGAGGTGCAAAACAAAAGCTTTGAGAGAAAAATGCCATGCAATCAGTTAACCTATGCTGTTAAAATGAGTTACCGTGCTGCAAAACATAGTGACGCTTCTAAGGTAATCAAGAATATTCTTTTTTCTCAAAAAAACCCCAACAATATAGAAAAAGTGTGAATTATACTCAAACAAATAGTATCAAGTAGCATATGTACTTCATAAAAGCACTCTCAATTGGGAGTCCCATACTGCCAGACTCGGCAGGCGTAAATGCCTTCACCTCCCTACCACAAAAAAAAAAAACTCCCAATTTAAGGAGCTCTGACGAGAAACAATACGAAATAATTCATGCCGCTAACAAGAATTGTATGTTTGGAATTTTATCCGTGGCAAGAGTCGAGAAGAGTTACGGAATCGCGTTGCGAAATCAACCTACATGTTCTTCTAGATCATACTTCGACGTGCTTGTGTGAGTATTTGATGAAGTTTTGGAAAGTTTAGATGCGCAACAAAGAAGCAATTTAAAATTTCCAAATAAATGTTCCTCCAACTTTTCCAGAAAAACGTAAATATTGTAAATTTAATGCTAAACAAATATATATTTCGGAGGTAAGAGTTCCTCCTTCTTCAGTGTTTTTTTTGTTATGGTTTAATTCCAAATAGTATCCGCTTTTTATATCCCTTACATTAATTACATTTTACCTATTTTTGTCTTTGAGACCTATCAATTAACCTATATCCTTTATTACATTTTATTATCCCTGGTTAAGAGGTATCATTTATTGCTTTTCCCTCATTTATTGCTTTTCCCTGCTCTTATAATTCGTTTATTATATTTTAAATATTATTTAGATTTAATTAGATCTAGTATCCTTGAGTAACCGTTGCCCACATCTTCATTGAGCCGTGCGTTTTCCGGTTGTCGAATAATCCAAAGGCTCTCATATGCGTCCAATTTCCGATTGTTGCTCACGTCTTGTATTACTTCTACATCATCCCAATTGATTGCGTGATTAGTTTCTACAATATGCTTGGCGACAGCGGACTTAGCTGTATCACCAGGTGCTTTCCTTGACTTTAGCTGCTCTGCTTCCTTGATATGCTCGCTGAACCTTGTTTTGACTGATCGCTTAGTTTGTCCGATGTACGATATCTGGCATGTCTGGCAGATAATTTTATATATGCCACATTTTTCATCCTTTTGCTTCCTATCCTTCGGTGTGCCTAGTCTGGATCCTATTTTGAATTTCCGGCTCGTGGGTATCACTGTTATGTCGACTTTCTTCAGGATTTTCCCGATCTTCCCAAAGATCTTTGAATACGTTATTGCTGCTCTTTGATTTTGTTCCAGACTCATGTTTTGTTCATGGAGAGTGGTTAGCGATGCCGCTTTTATTCTTGTTTCCATTCTCCTTTGTATTGACAAGATTTCACATTCCTTGTATCCCCCCTTAAACCCCTTTGAAAATTTTTCCCACCATTGAACTTTCAAGAGGTCACCACTTCTGACCTTTCCACAAAGTTTCATGATTGTAGCTTCTATAGTTTCGGAGAAAAAGTGCTGTGACATACAGACGGACGGACGGACGGACGGACGGACAGACGGACACAGGTCGTGATTGCAATAGGGTTTTGTATTTTAGTACAAAATCCTAAAAATGTCGTAAGTGGCAAACGATTAACTCAAAGCTAAAGCTATATGATATTTTGAGATAAAATTTGATGACCAATGCAATGTGGGAATAATGTAAACGCTATTGAAATTGAAATTGGATATATTAGTTTGCTGCAACATTGTTATAATAACAAAATGAATATATTCAAAGTATGACTGAAAATTGATATTGCCAACGTACATTTGTGTACAGTTAAATTGAAAAATATGAGGACACCGTTCAAATTTAAAATGATTTTGAGGGACTCCACTTCAGTCGATGATAAGGCCAGAGTCCTCTGCTTTTGAGATTTTCAGGTTTCAGGTTTCACCTCGAATTCACTTAATAGTTCAGTCTTAAACTTCGTAATGTTTTCCACATTTTATGATATCACAAGTGAATTGTCAACAAACACTAGCACTAGCACTAAGTCATCTGCATCACTAAAAAATAAACATGACAAGTTCTTCATTAATTTGAAACCCATGTTCACCAATTTTTCTCGAAGTTTCACGTACCACTGGCGTCCAGCCTGACGTAGACCACACAACGCCTTTTTAAAATGGCACACATCCTCACCACTACGCAAGCTGTTGAGCATCATTCAAGCTTTAGCAATGACTTCAGTCAATTTTTTTTTTTTGACACAATTCTTTTTAGCATTTTCACTACATGTCAGGAACTTTCATGAGCACTTTCTCTTCTAACGCACCGTTGAAATATGCAGTCACAATATCAAACTGCCATATCTGCATATCGATTGTTCAGACAAAGTCAATAATATTCTCAATGACTCTAATCTTGCGACAGGAGCAAAAATCTGGTGATAGTCGATAGAATATTTTCGACAGTAACCCTTTGCTACCAAACGAGGCTTGCGTCGCTCAACGTTTCCTTCTGAACCATATTTGTTAGCCAGTACATATCGACATACAACAACATTTTTGCTTTCACTGTTCTTTACGGTGTCAAATGTATTATTTTTGACTAAACTTGTAACCTCAGATTCAATGGCATCCATCCATTTACTAGGATCGTATCCATTTAAAGCGTCTTGTACACTAATTTCAGCAGCACCAGAAAAAACCTCATCGTCAAGACTATCTTCGCATTGAATCCCCTCTCCAGATTCATTTTCTATGTAAGTCATTTGCCAAGAATTGAATAGCTTTCTTGGTCGCCCTCTGCTCCCAGTACGTAACATTCGCGGTCTTCCAGGGGCTCTTTCGTACTCTGCTTCAGACGATTTATTTTGCTTCGGAGTATTAGGTCGTTCTTCTTTTTCTAACTCGTTCACATTATCATTTCATCTCGGCAAGAATTCAACTACCTTGGGCTGACTTATTAGACTGTCATCTCTGTGTTGCGATATAAACAACTCATTCAACACACACCTGTTACCTGAGTTCTTGCTAGTGTCCTCAATAAATTTCACATCGCACACATTTACAATTTGATGGGTGTTAGGCAGCCACATTTGGTACCCCTTCCTATCTCTAGGACACCCGACAAACACACCTACACAAGCTCTTTGTGTGAGCTTATCCTTGTTAGGATCTTCGTCTAAAACCATAACTTTAGAACCAAATATTCGCAGATGACCAACCTTAGGTGTCTTATTCATCCCTTTCTCGTATGGAATTCTTCCTTTTAAGCTAGATGTTTGACAGCGATTTCTGATATGACATGTGGTCGCCACGGCTTCAGACCAAGAAGGTGCCGCCAAAACAGATTGCAACAATAGACACCTTGCCATGTCTAAAAACGTGTAGTTCATCCTCTCTGCCAGGCCATTTTACTACGGTTTTCGAGAAACCGTCAGCGTTCTCTGAATACCTTGAGCTCCCAAATACTTGTCAAAGTCAACTTTGCAATACTCACGACCATTGTCTGATAGCAAACACTTTATTTTATGTCCAGCTAGTTTTTCAACCAATTGTTGGTATAACTTAAACGCTTCGAAGACTCCTGATTTTTGTCTAATGGAGTAGACTACGCAACACCTGGTGCTGTTATCAATATGCGTCACTAAGTATTTCGCTCGATCCATGTATTTAGTTCTGAATAGTAATACTACGTTGGAATGCACTATTTTCAGCACTTCATTACAAGGCATTTGAAGCAAAACTTCCGCTATCTCGAAAAGCCTCGTGCATGGCGGCAACCTACGGTTGAGCTTTGGAGTACGGCTGAAATGGTCGGGTGTTCACTCGTCCGTTTTTTGTAATGGCGCAATCCGCACAATCTGGGAAGAAAGTATTTGGTTTACTACATCCGTAGCAGGAAGCCGTGCGCTCTGCTCGACATGCAACAAACCGATGTCCGGTTTGTCCACAGTTCCATCAGGTCGTGAGGTTCCCCACCGCGGATACCGCAAATTTGTCTGAATCCCCGGCGGTGTCTTCCAGATCGGGAGTGCTTGTCTCCTGCGCCATTTTCGAAATCCCGTGCCGCGTTCCAGGTCATATGCGTCAACATATACGTCAACAGGTATGATTGTTCCCGCAGGGCCCCTTCAACTCTTTCCTATCTACTGCCGGCTTGCAAAAGCAATGCCATGTCCTGAGGGTCTGATTTCGCAACGTGGCGGTAAAGCTCAGTCCGTAATTGCGCTTTAACACCCACAGCATTTTGGTTTGAGTCAAGAGCTCCATCAGTTGGTCATTGAGCCATAAAATATCGGCTCTAAACTTGATGAATGGTTCATACGGTCGTTGCCGTCGGCGTGAATTCTATCCAGTATCCTCTCATCCATATTGACGGCAGAATACTCCATATGTAGTACTTCCTTTAGCCGTGACCAGCTGTGGGACGAAGGAGTGGCATATATGTACTAGTCCTTTCAATCGCTGCTCCTTGTAACAACATCGGCAGGTAGCCGGTCAGCGCCGTGTGGTCTCCCGCCAGCACCTGATCAATTAGTGATTCCACCCGAGCAACAAAAACCCCAACTGCGATCGAGTGTGCTGCTCTACTAAAATGGAGATTTCAGCCCTGTATGATGCTGGGGATTTAAGTCGGCTGCAACCTATATGGTAGATGTTGAGGTTTGCGTTGCTCCAAAGGAGCCACTGGACCTAGTGTAGGTGGTTGCACCTGACTAAGTCTCGCCCGTATACCGGGGCCATCGGGTTCATAGACGGGCTTAGGGTGTTTCATTCGGGCTCGAGTCTCGGATCTACCAGGGAATCCCGAGGATTTGGGTGCAAGTCCGTTCGGAGATGTGCTTGGGGAGGGCCCGTTCCAGAGCGGCTACTCGGATGGTCAAGCCCTGCAGTAGTGCCATCATGTCCTGCAGAGCTGTCGTATCTACAGATTCATTAGTCCTCTGTCCTCCAGCAGACGGTACTGTTCCAGCTCCTTCTATGTCGTCAAGATCTCCTGGTATTGACGGTCATTGTGTTTGGGCACCGCCCCTTATGTGGCTGGTGTCCCTTCAAGTCCGGCTGGTAGAATGGCAAAAGATGCCGGTTGTCGACAAAGTGTACGGTTGTTCAGTAAATATTGAGCCAAGCAAGTTTCATGAAACTGATGGCCACAAGCTAGCGTTCGCACTAGCGTGCCATCATTTCTTGCCTGCTGGCAGATCACGCACAGCACCGTCAGTCCCGCATCTGAACGCGAACGACTTTTCTCCGGCGTACTTGAAGGTATAATTTATGATATAGGAGTAATGCAAAACAAATAAGAAAAAAAAATCAAAAATATTACAGAATATACAAGTATAGTGGCCGAAAGTGGCGAACTATTTATGAACCTACAAAAAACATAAATTCGTAAGTCTAAAAAGTATATATTTTTCGATTGAATATTTCTTTTATTTAAAATGGATTTTATTTAAGTACATATTGTCCATTATTGTCTATGACCTTTTGTCATTTTTCTGTGGTTTATTGGCGAAAAACTTGGCCAAGTGATTTTCACAGTCCCTTTTTGAAGTGAGTTTGATTTCATTAAGGAAGTTTTGCAGAGACCGAAACAAATAGTAGTCTGATGGTGCAAGGTCAGGACAATATGGTGGATGCATGAAAACTTCGCAGTCAAGCTCTGTCAATTTTGGCTGGGTCATCAAAGATGTGTGTGGTTTGGCATTATCATGATGGAAGATAACGCCCTTTCTATTGATCAATTCTGGCCGATTTTTTGAATTGCTTGTTGCAATCTGGTTAATTGCTGACAATACAGAGCCGAATTGAGTGTCTGGCCAGGTTTTTGTACCTCATGATAAACGATTCCCTTCCAATCACACCATGCACACAGCATAACCTTATTTGGTGTCAACCCAGGCTTCGAAGTTGTTTGTGATGATTCATCTTTTTTGACCGGGATCTTTTTCAAATGGAATTCTCGTATCATAACCATTTTTCATCGGCCGTAATGATTTGCTTCAAAACTGGCTTGATTTCGTTGCGTTTTATTAGCATTTCGCAAATGGAAATTCGGGCGATCAGATTTTTCGTGTTAATTCATGTGGTACCCAATTGTCGAGCTTCTTTGTGTATCCAACCTAACGCAAATGGTTCAAAACTGTTTGGTGGTAGATGTTCAGATCCTAAGCAATGTCACGGCTGCTTTTGTGTCGGTCTTCTTCAGTTTTTTGTAAGATGTCATCGAATTTTTCAGTGGTTTGTTGACCTGAGCGAGGTGCATCTTTGACATCAAAATATCGATAACGAAAGCGAGCGAACCATCTCTTGGCTGTGGCTTTTGATAAAATATCTTGGCAATAGAGACCACAAAGTTTTTCACGAACCTGTGATGCATTCTTACCTTGATCCTAGTGCTATTGTAAAATATAACAAATTTTTTCAGAAATTTCACTCATTTTTAAATGAAGGCAACTTTTGACACAAACGACGAAATACAAAACTGTCAATATTGTCGCGTGTTATTGGTTCGCGGCCAATAATTTTAATGTTCCGGGAAAGTGAAAACGCAATGTCTTTTAATTTAAGTTAAAAGAGTTTATTGAATTAAACAAAATGCACAATAATCAGTTAACACTTTCACTAATTTTAATTGTCACTATTAAAAAAAACTCTAACACTTGTCCATAAATTTACTATCGCAATTGTCTTCTAAATTACTTCACTATTACGAAACACACTTTGCTACTATTCGAAATAATATCGCGTCCCACATACAATCGCAGTTCTTATCGCGGTCGAATGAAAATCATTCTCCCCATTCATTCAGCTCGCCTTTATATAGGGTCTCTACCTATTCACCCGTTTCTCGTGCATTGGCGAATGTTCTACCGAGAGGTACCTGGTAGGTTCGAGCAAATTCATGAATGGAGTGACGTCACTTGCAGATGTTGATCATGCTTGTTGGGTTCTCGTGGGTTCGAGTAAATTCATTCGTTGACGTTCTTAATGATGATGAAAACAATTGCGACAGTAGCTCGCAGAATTATTTGTACATGTAATTATTTGTACATGTAACAATATGAATATTGTAGACTGGAATGTCACCTTTCAAACTCATGTCAGTTTGACACAATCTGATTGTTGCCCAATATATGACGACGAACACCATCTGGTGACAAAAAAGGCTCAGTACTTTTTAGACTATCCAATATATAGCTCATGCAAATTTGGCTTTTCCATTTACTTTCCCCCTTCATATGCAGGGACACCAATGGTGAGCTCTTCCTACACGTCACAGGTACTACTCTCTTGAGGCACCGTAAATTTCGTAGTCCCAAAATGATCTCTTGTACGCTTGCGTTAACCAATAATCCATGTACTGGAAGACACTAACATCCGCTTGGTTTAGGGTGCAGATCAGAATCCGCTGCAAAATGATGTTGAGTATCAACTCCCGAATTCACAAAAGGAGACTTTGTTATGGCCAACTGATATTTTAAGCATCCCTCTTTTCATATTTACAGAAATTATCGCGTTGACAAAACTGGCGGTAGCGTAGCCATAGCTGTTAATAGGAAAATTAAACATTCGGTATTGCCTAAAAGTCCAACATCGGTAATTGAAAATATTGGCATTATTATCGAAGAACCAAATATAAAATTTTACTGTGTCTACTTCCCTGGGACAAAACTAAGCAAGGAAAAAGTCGAACTTTTCAGAAGAGATCTGAAATGGTTTAGCAAGGCTAACCAAAGGTTTCTACTTTGCGGGGACCTGAACGCGAGACATTGGCACTGGAATTGCACACGAAACAACAAAATGGGGCACATTTCATTTAATCTCGCCAGAGAGACTAATATCTACGTGCATTTCCCTAAAGAACCCACGTTCTACTCTCCTCGTGGTGTCGGTTCCACTCTGGATCTGGTTCTTAGTGACCAAAATATTACTCCCTCTGAGCTGAGTGTCTTGCAAGCCCTCTCATCTCCACATCTCCCCGTACTTTTTTCTTTAGAAACGACGAGAAGTAATCACAATGCACCAAAAACATACTACTGCTTTAAAAAAGCAGAATGGTCTGGATTCCGAAGTTTTATTAATGAAAGAGTGACCGTAGCACTAAGAACGATAGAATCGCTCAATACTCCTTCAGTATGTGAGGAGCAAATTGAAGAATTCACAAACACTATCTGGCAAGCTATCGAGTTTAGCGTTCCAAAGCGATCAAAAGCTTGCTATAATTTAATAGAACTTGATGAAGAAACCTACAAGCTAATAAGGAAGCGTAATTTTTTGCGGCGTAAATGGCTAATATGCTAATATCCTCACTCTAGCAATTAAGAATAAAATTAAAGAGCTCCGGAATCTCCGATGGGACAACATGTTAACAAATCTAGACTACGACTCGCGGAAAGTCTGGTTTTAAATAGAATTTTTAAGCGAAAGTATCATGCGTTACCGTATTCGATTACAAATAACAACGATGAGCATATTTACTCTAATCAAGGAAAAGCAGATATACTTGCAGATACATTTAAGCAGTTCCATTATATCTCCAATAGGTTCTGCAACAATTTAGCAGAAATGATGGTGGCCAAAGCTTTGGAACAACAACCTAAACAAACATCTTTACCTCCTAGTGCATTAATAAAAACCAGGGAGTCAATAAGTTTACTTAAAAAAGGTAAAAACGATAAAGCACCAGGTATCGATGGCCTACCGAATATAGTACTTAAAAATTTACCCAAAAAAGGAATAGTATTCTTATGCCACCTATTCAACGCTTGCCTTAGGCTCTCCTTCTTTCCATCCATCTGGAAACAAGCTCTAGTCATACCTATCCTGAAGCCTGGAAGAGATCCGCACTCTCCCGACAACTACAGGCCCATTAGCTTACTACCAGGATTAGGTAAGCTCTTTGAAAGAATAGTCCTGAAAAGATTAAATAATTTAATGGCTAACAATAATATCTTACCTGATTTCCAATTTGGCTTCAGAAACAGACATTCGACAGAGCATCAGCTCCTCCGTGTTATGAAGGACGTCAAAGCAGCGATGTACAATAAATTGTCTGTAGGTTTGGTGACACTGGACATAGAAAAAGCCTTTGATACAGCCTAGCATGATGCTCTGGTCTATAAACTTCAGAAATATAACACACCCCCATACTTGTTGAACCTTTTACAAGTATTTTTAACTGATAGGAAGTTCCAGGTCAAAGTAGGGGAAAGCATTTCCCCTGTGAAAAGTATATCTGCCGGTGTTCCGCAAGACTCCTACCTAAGCCCATCTCTTTATAACATCTATACGTCTGACTTCCCTTCTTTACAAAACTGCCAAGTTGCAGCTTTCGCAGACGACATTTGCATATACAGCATAGGCGCAGATCCAACTTCCATTATTTCCAGCCTTGAAACGGCGTACGAACTTACTTCTCAATACTACCATCGATGGAAAATTAAAATAAATGTTGCAAAAACAAAGTCAATATACTTCACCAGGAAGCGTAAGCCTGCTCACCTACCCAAGCGACCAATAAATTTTTTAGGGCAAACTATTCCTTGGAGTGAGGATCTTAAATATCTTGGACTTATATTCGATAAAAAACTAACCTTCAGAAGACATATTGAGCATATTAGCTCCAAAGCGTTTAAGACCGTCTTTTCGCTTTACCCCCTTCTTAATCGTAATTCACGTGTCAACACCAGAAACAAAGTCCTCATCGTCAAAATGGCAATCCAACCGATCATCCTATACGGCTCGCCTACCTGGATCCAATGTGCTAAATATCTAGTAACAAAGCTTCAGATCACCCAAAATAGATACCTGAAAATGGTCCTTAACAAATCATTTTACTTCTCTTCTGAAAAGCTACACAGACTGGCTGGCGTTAGTCCAATTCGTAAGCTCGCTGCATTGCGCCGTGACAAATTAATCGCGAAAGCAAAAGACTCGCCCAATCCGCTAATACATACCCTGGCGAATTGAAAATCAGCAGTTGCTACCACCTATCTTTTGGCCGTAACCTAGCCTCATAGATTTTAGCTAGTTATAAGTAGAAAGTTAAGTTATGTTAAGCTAATATAAGTTCAGTAGAGGTTTTTGCCTAAATTTTCCTCTAGCTTATTGTAATAATCTCATAGAAATACGATTATATGCATAGTTTTAAGTAATGTTCAAACGATGGTGAGATGACTTTGTCAGAACACCTACTACATTATAAGGCCTCTGTACCGCATACATTCCAATAAAGAAAAATTATATATATAGTTTGTTGCAACATTGTTATAATAACAAAATGAATATTGTCGCGTGTTATTGGTTCGCGGCCTATAATTTTAGCGTTCCGGGAAAGTGAAAACGCAATGTCTTTTAATTTAAGTTAAAAGAGTTTATTTAATTAAATAAAATGCACAATAATCAGTTAACACTTTCACTAATTTTAATTTTCACTATTACAAAAAATCTAACACTTGTCCATAAATTTCTTATCGCAATTGTCTTCTAAATTACTTCACTATTACGAAACACACAATCGCAGTTCTTATCGCGGTCGAATGAATGATGATTCCCCCATTCATTCAGCTCGCCCACCCATTTCTCGTACATTGGCGAATGTTCTACCGAGAGGTACCTGGTAGGTTCGAGCAAATTAATGAATGGAGTGACGTCACTTGCAGATGTTGATCATGCTTGTTGGGTTCTCATGGGTTCGAGTAAATTCATTTGTTGACGTTCTTAATGATTATGAAAACAATTGCGACAGTAGCTCGCAGAATTATTTGTACATGTAATTATTTGTACATGTAACAATATATTCAAAGTATGACTGAAAATTGATATTGCCAACGTACATTTGTGTACAGTTAAATTGAAAAATATGAGGACACCGTTCAAATTTAAAATGATTTTGAGGGATATGAAAATGATATTCATTTTTTAAACAGAATTCTTGAATTTAACATAATACTCCCCGCGTTAAACTATCGGTTGAAATTTCGCTATGTCTTGGCGCTGGTGAGGGTGGTTGTTTCGTTTTTGTCATGCGTGCTCGATAACATTTGATGGACCCATAGAGAATTAGCGTTAGTATGAAGAATAAGGTGAGATATGAAATGCTGTATTGATGAACATCATGATGTGAGAGCTTAGGAAGTACGGTGTTTTGATGCATGATTTCGAGACGTTGTTGAAGCTTTCGGATGTCTTCTGTTGGATCATGGTAATGTCCCGGATCTGGTGGTAGCAGTTTATTATCATCCCGGATGTGAATGATCTCACTGATGTTTCGAGTATGAACAACTGGATGTAAGATGAGTGTATTGTGTCGTTTGGTGGCTTCAAATAAATTTCGGCCATATTTTAGTGTACATCCTGGAGATAAAGCGACAATGCCCACACCGTGAAGATGTTGTTGTGTAATTTGGTTATCGCAGATCACGCTAACCAACGTATTATCCCTCATTGCGTAGATCCAGTGGTTGTCGTTTTGCAATTGAGTCCAGTGAGGTTCACCACGTACGGTCGAAATTTTGCAGAGTGGTTGCTCAGAACTATGGAGTAGGATATTGATGGCACATCCGCTCGGAGAGCTATGGATGTCAACAGGAGATTGCGTCATCCTGCAGACTCAATTGGACCCTTGCACTTTGTAGCATTTTGTCTGAAGTTCGGTTTCTGATACCCGATAATACTGGTCACGATGTAAGTTAACCAACATGTACTGCAAGTCTGGCTGGATTAATGCATACGAGCTGTTTGCTGCGAATGATGGTATGGGTGTGGTTTTCAGCAATTCATAATTGGAATCCATGAGCAAAGGCAGTTTTATCCGGAAGATGATTTGATCATTAACCAATCGACCCTCAATTGTCATGACTCCGTACAGCTCAATTAAGTTGTCCGCATTGGCTGGTGGGCACAAATGTGCTGGTATGTTTTCTTTAATGAGCTGTATTTGATTGTGCAGTTGGGCCGGAGTGAGTAACAATGGACTGACCTTCCCGTGATGAGTGTCAACCAGAACATTGAGCAAAGTTGTCTGGATGCGCTGGAAGTTGGATATGGCAAGAATCATACAAATAGACAACGAGTTGAAAATTTCAAGAATGCGCTGGGTGTCGATTGCTTTAGAAATGCTATTAACGGTGTCGGCAGTTTTATTGAGGAACTCATAAAACTGTTGCAGTCGTTGGGTTGTATCGTCGTGTGAGCTTTGAATGATGTTGGCTGTCGAGTTGATGATTGTTTTCTGGTTCTTCATGAGCTCGAGTGAATATTGGTCATTGCTCTCGAGGTTATTTATAACCCTGGACATGTGTTGAGCATATTGTGAATCCAGCACGCCAAACAACGAGTTCGCGATATTACCGATGATATTTAGCGGTGATTTCTTGATTCTGGTTCTGTTGGTTGACAATATGTTGTTCTTGATCGATAATTCTCTTAGTGTGGACTGTAGGTAGGTCATTGTTTCTTCACAAGATTCAGGGTCATGCATTCGTGTGCAAAATGTGTTCAGTTGATCGGCAGCTTGTCTTATTGCAGCGTTTTCTTTCCAAAAAGCGTCCATGGAGTAGAACACCACCATGGTCCATTCATCCGCAATCAGAGATGCGGATCCTAGACGTTCGAAATAGAGTCCAGGTTGGCCTTGAAACGGAGTAACTGTGATTGTAGGTGTGGTTGCTTTGCTTGGCAATATGAAGCATACTGCCAAGAGAATGGTGAGGGCCCACGACATTCCCTCTCGTATTTTACTGGTAGAAGGGCTTGACTCACTCGCTTTTCTAGTGCGTGATCTTGACGTGCTGATTGCATGCGTGGAATCAGCGCTGTCCGTTTCTACCTTCTTTGAACCAGACGATGGCCCAGGAACTGGCTCCAAAGATGATGCATCGGTGTTTGAACTTGTGGACTCCCTGGTGTCGAGTTCAATTGGGAGAGGAGCAACCTTGTGTATCGGCCTTTTTATTATACCAGAGGATGCTTTAATCTCGACTACTCGCACATGACCATCGGCCCCTTGAATGGTATTGATGATACGTCCCAAAGGCCATGACAGCGATGGAACATTGTCCTCCTTCACGATGACCAATGCTCCGTTTTGTATGTTGTCATTCGGTGTCTTCCATTTGTGGCGCTGTTGGAGTTCACTGAGATATTCTTTGCTCCAACGATTCCAAAAGTCCTGCTTTATTTTGGTCAATTCCTTCCATCTGTCAACGAAAGAAAGTGTGTTAAGCTGTGAGAAGGGGTCAACTGTGGCATTTACAGGGTCTCCAATAAGCAGGTGGCCTGGGGTTAGTGCGGTTAGGTCATTTGGATCCATGGACAGCGGAGTCAGTGGTCGTGAGTTCAATATCGCTTCTATTTCAACGGTCAAAGTAGCTAATTCCTCGTAAGTGAGAGACTTGCTAGCTACGGATTTGACAAAAAGCTGCTTCGCGAATTTCACTGCAGCCTCCTATAAACCGCCGAAATGAGGTGCGCGAGGAGGAATGAAATTGAAACTAATTTTTTTCTGTGAGCAGAAGTCTTTGATGAGTTGGGTGGCCTTTGAATCATGTATGGTTTCTCAAAGTTCCTTTAATTGAGTGTTTGCTCCTACAAAATTTGTTGCGTTATCACAATAGATAGTGTTGCAGTTGCCACGATGACCAACGAATCTTCTCAAAGCCTGAATAAATGCGTCTGTGGTCAGATTTTTAACCACTCCTAAATGGACGGCTTTTGTTGCGAAGCAGCAGAATAGTGCCACGTATGCTTTCTGCGGTGGTTTACCTCTGATCTCTGTGCGCACGTAGAAAGGGCCACAGAAATCAACCCCAGATCTGATGAATGGCCGTGATGGCTGGACTCTATCTCTTGGTAGATCGCCCATTGTTTGCTGTAGGAGTTTTGGCCTTTCTCGAGCACAGATGATGCATTTGTCCACGATTGATCGTGCAATGGACTTCCCATGCAGTGGCCAGTAGTTTTGCCTTGTGATTGCGAGTAAACCAGCTTGCCTGACATGATCGTTTGTATAATGAACTTGTCTTATTATGAGTCTTGTGATGTGATGTTTTGGGGGCAACAGGATAGGATGTTTCGCTTTGTAGGAGATGTTTGCATTTTGCAGTCTGCCGCCGACTCTGATAAGTTCATGCTTATCAAGAAAAGGACTCAGGCTAGCTAGATTGCTTGTTGGGTTGATGTCCTTATACTTCTTGAGTTGGGTCAGATCAGTAGGGAAGGCTTCCTTTTGAACTTCTCGTACTATGAGGTTCATAGCCACCTCCAGTTCCAGGACGGATAGGCTCCCCTGGAGGAGACGCGTTGAAGTCTTCGAGTTTTTAATGAATCGCAAAATGTAGGCCACTACTCGTTTCATTCTGTTGATGCTGCTGATGTGGGCCAGATAGCCCAGTAGGCCACGGTCAGTTTGCGTTGCTATCAATGGTGCATCAGGTTTTTTTTCGCTCCAAGGTTGTGTCTGCGTTGATTAATTTTTTAGGCCACCGATGTTCCCTCTGATGTAAAAACATGGGACCATAAAACCACTGTTTGTGCTGTTTTAGTTTCTCTGGTGCTAGTCCCCTCGATATTAAGTCCGCTGGATTGTCCTTTGACGATACATGTTTCCACTGGGATGTACTTGTCACATCTTGTATGGCAGCGATGCAATTTCCAACAAACTTCTGCAGCGATGAGGCAGGAGACCTTATCCATGAGAGCACGATTTCGGAATCCGTCCAGAGATGTATTGAATCGGTCCACTGGAGGTCAATCCTTACCCGCTCGGCCAATTCTGCTCCCAATTTTGCTGCGCAGAGTTCAAGTCTCGGTAGGGTGACGGATTTTAGTGGTGCTATTCTGGATTTTGCGCACAATAATTGTACGACTATTGTGCCATCCACGATAGATGAACGGATGTACACTGCAGCTCCGTACGCTTTCTCGAAAGCGTCACAGAAGACATGGAGCTGCTTCTTTTTGGGATGATGGTGTGCTGAGACATGGCGAGGGATCGATATATCAGATAATGCAGATAGATTTTGACGAAATCTGCACCACTGATCCAAAAGTTTCTCCGGGATGACGTCATCCCAGTCCAGATTGAGACTCCAGAGCTTTTGGAGCATGAGTTTTGCGGTGACGGTCACTGGCCCCATTATTCCTAGTGGATCGAATAAGTGGGCAATGTCAGAGAGGACTTGTCGTTTTGTGATTTGAGAATTTGTGTTGTAGTTGACTATGATGCGTAGTTCGTCTGCCTTGGGAAGCCACATTAAGCCCAATGCCTTGACTTGATGATCCGTCTTGTCCAAGAGGTCCAGTTGAGCTACCACGTCGTCGCTAGGAAGATCCTTGGTAAAGGCCGCATGATTAGTGCAGCATTTTCGCAATCTAAATCCACCTTGTCTGAGGATTGCCATCAACTGCCTTTGGGTCTCCAATGCTTCGCTCAAGGTATCTGCACCAAACATTGCATCATCCACGTACATATTCTTACGTATGACCTTAGCGCCCAGGGAGTTTTCGATCAGGTTTTCTTCTGCCAGTCGATGTAGACATCGAATGGCCAAATATGGTGCTGCGGTTAATCCGTAAGTGACTGTGTTAAGCTGGTCGTACCTCAGCGCTTCATGTGGGTTTTCTCGCCAAACGATCATTTGATACTTTCTGTCGGATGTGTCCACCAGAACCTGCCGATACATCTTTTCGATGTCTGCACTACAGACATATTGTGGAAAACAAAAGCGGAGTAGCACCGAGAATAGATCTTCCTGGATTTTGGGGCCAGCATGAAGTATGTCATTTAGCGATAGATGGGATGATGCCTTTGCGGAACCATCAAATACCACTCTTAACTTTGTTGTGTCACTGTCTGGCTTCTGGACGCTGTGGTGTGGAAGGAAATAGTGCAAGGCAGGAAGATTAGTAATTTCCGTCTATGTTCAAGGCTTATGTATTCCTGCATAAATTTGACATATTGATGCTTGAGGTCTGGGTTTTTGCCCAATCTTCTCTCAATCGCAAGGAATCTATTTTGGGCTTGTTCTTTTGACTCACCTAACGCTGATGGATTGTCAGCAAAAGGGAGTCTCACTATAAATCTTCCATCCGAATTCCTTTTTGTTGTTTCTTGGAAATAAACCTAGCACTTCTATTCAGCACTTGTTCGAATTGGCGCTGAGGTTTCCACTGTTTCAAGCTCCCAGAAGCGTTCCATTTGTTGATTGAGCTCAAGAGTTTCTTTTTTGCCTACCAAGCATGACCTGATATTGTTTTTGGAGGGCTGAGGTATTTTTCCGGCCACCATCCAACAAAATGACGTATGCTGCAGCGTTGGTAGACCCTTTCCAAGGTTAACACGGCCTTCGGTTTGTACGTCAAAGCAGTGCTCTGCTCCTATGAATAGGTTGATAGGAGCCGGTGTATAAAATTCGGGGTCTGCCAATTTTATACCTGCTGGTATCTTCCATGCTGATACATCCAACTGGGTTGCAGGTTGATTGGATGTAATCTTCTTCAGCACGAATGCATCTAGGTCCAACTTAAAAGTGGAAAGTCGGGAATGCACCTGTACTTGAACTCTTCTTTGAGCGATGCTTCGATTTGTGCTAATTCCCTGTATACTAATTGGATCAACTATTCCAGTGATCGCAAGTTACTTGGCTACCTTTTCGGTGATGAAATTAAGCTGTGACCCAGTATCCAGCAAGGCTCGGCACTGCACTGATCGGCCATTCGCAGCCTTAATTATGACATTAATTGTTCCCAATATGACATGGGAAGGTCCGTCAATGACTGGCTGAGACACAAGCGCAGTTTTAGTGGTTTCAAAGCAAGGTTGCTTCAGGGATTTTTGATTATCTTCCTTTGGCTTCTCTGGCTCGTTTTCACTGTGCAGCAATGTGTTGTGCTTTTGCTTACACTTAGTGCAGAAACCTCGAGTGCACTTCGCGGCTCTGTGGCCAGGTTTAAGGCGATTTCTGCACAGGTTGGCACGTTGCACTATTTCTCTTCGTTTTGTTATAGGCTGTCGATTAAATTCTTTGCAGGCAAAGAGAGGATGTATTTATGGGCATGCTACACACTGATCCTTCTCTGGATTTGCAACCAAGACCGACGTTCGTTGCCGTTTGCTGGTATTGTTTTCTGATGACTGCTTGCCCATCGTGGCTTCGAGAGCCTGAAATCGCATCTCCAGGAAGCTGAGAACCTTGCTGGTACTGTCCAATGATCGCGGGTTCTCTAGGGCTTGCTCGTAGAGCATGTGCGTTGCCTTGTCTATTTTCCTCAAAATTATGTGCGAGACGATCGCATCCCAGTGATCTGTGTGTACACAGAGGTTCTGCAACCCCATGAGGCTCTCTTTTGTTGTGTCGTGCAATCTTTTTACACTAGCTGCGGAGTCTGCTTGAGTTACTTGTTGTTATAGCAATCTGCTGATCAACGCATTGACCAAAAGCCTATCATTTTGGTATCGTTGCTTGAGAAGAGACCAGGCTACTTCATAGTTTCGATCACATACCGGTAAATGTTGGATCAGTGTACGTGCCTCCCCGGATAATTTGCCTACAAGGTAAAACATCTTTTGTGCTGGACTTATTGAGCTTTTGTCAATCATCTGTTCAAATAAATCCTTGAACTGCATCCAATTATTGTAGTTGCCGTCAAACGTTGGCAGGCTGATTGCTGGAAGTTTAGCAGATTCAATTTGTGGATGTATAGACTGCGGAGTCTTTGGGATGCTCTCAACGTGTTCATAGAGCTCGATTATGACCCGCTGTACTTCGCAATCCACTTTGTCGTATTCTTGTTCGTCCTCGCTATGTTCATAATTTTCATAGCAGACCCGAATTTCTTGCAAATTCTCGTCCAGCATCTGCTTTTGTTTTTGAAGCATTTCCGCTTTGAATTTGTAGAATTGTGGCGACTGCGCTGTCGCCAGTTTCTCAGTCATTTCAGCAATCGTCTGCCTGGTGTGTTTGATGAGAGCCTTTTGACGTCGAAGTAGATGTATCACCTCATTGTGCCTTTCGGTGTTAATCTCCTTCTGTTGTTCGCTGGTAGCCTCAATACTTCGGTCCTGACCCAAGATTTCTTTGAGGCCTTCCATATGTTTTCGCACGACCTCCTTCACCTAGTGGTAGTAGGAGTTAGCGAAATACGGATGTTTGCTATGCGTTTTAGAGAACTCATCCAGAACTTCATGATTCTTCTGGAAGCAGCTCCATTTTTTCTCGAGAGTTGCTATTCTCTTCTGGCAATAAGCGATCGTCTTCCTCCGCTGAGTATCCTCCTTGAAGTTCGAATATCCTGATTCGATGGAACCGCCTAGTTCCTTTTGGACCTTTGCCAGGGCGTCCATGATGGCCAATTCGTATCCTTTTTATCACGTCGGGGTCACCAGAATGTTAAAAGATTTGTAACTGTGAAGGTGTAGAACCAAACACAAAATATTGTTGGTTAAGTGGAAACACCTAGTCAACTCTGCAATACTAACTTCACAAAATATTCCGAGAAGATGTAACGGTGGAGCACCTGTTACTCTTTTATATTAATGAGGTGTAACACCAAATCAATTCCAAGGAAAAAAAAAATCTGTTCACTTACACGAAAAAGGATCACAGGCGGAACACCTATGATTGTATCTGTGTTGATTTAGTGCAACACCAAATCAAATACACTATAACGCGGTATATGTCACTGTTGTACTTAAAAGAAACCCAGGGAAAAATCTATCTCGATCTGAAACACTCCGTGGTTGAATAACAACTGAATTTTTAATAACGAAAAATATTGAGAGAATACAATCTCAAACTTACAGACTAAACAAAAATGAATGCATGTGAAAATGCTTACTATTTTCTGATATTACAATGTACGTTGGCAATCTTGAAAAAATGTCTTAAGTGGCAAACGATAAACTCAAAGCTAAAGCTATATGATATTTTGAGATAAAATTTGATGACCAATGCAATGTGGGAATAATGTAAACGCTATTGAAATTGAAATTGGATATATTAGTTTGCTGCAACATTGTTATAATAACAAAATGAATATATTCAAAGTATGACTGAAAATTGATATTGCCAACGTACATTTGTGTACAGTTAAATTGAAAAATATGAGGACACCGTTCAAATTTAAAATGATTTTGAGGGATATGAAAATGATATTTTTTTTTTCTAAACAGAATTCTTGAATTTAACAGCCACTCTACGATCAACTTTGCAAAGGCAATCAATTCAAATGGTCCAGTGAATGCAATAAGGCTTTTCAGAAAGACAAAAAAATGTTGTCTGATAATCAAGTAATAGTGCGTTACGACCTGTCTAAAGAAGTTATATGGATTTGAAAGAGTTTTAATGCAACGTTTAGACGGAACCGACAGACCTGTGTTATTTGCTTCAAGTATGTTGTCAGAGACACAACAAAAATACAGTCATTTAAAAAAAGAAGCATAGGCGAAAGTATTTGCATTACGAAGATTTCGTAAATACCTTTATTGGCGTATATTTACACAAGTCACTGTTAACCAGCCGATTGAAATCATTTTCGCATACCGGTACAAATTAGTAAACAAAAACGGTCCCTTGTTACCTGTGGCTGATGCACTCTCGAGACTGCCAATCAATGTAAATTTGGAGAAAGATTTTAATGTGTCAGCGTTTGAAGGAGATGATGACTCGGAGGTCGATGCGTTTTATGACGTGGACTACATATCAATAGATTTTCATCGAATATCGAAGGCTGCGGACCAAGGTCTTGATTGTAAAAAGGGCGGCAAAGAACAGAGAGTGGTTGGTCAGAAAAATGCGTAGAGGAGGCACTACATCCGTATTTTTTGCGAAAGAACGAGCTGTCAATTGAACCCAAAAGTGTGTTATGGAACATCCGCACAATAATCCCTAGAGTCTTACAATACCAGGTGTTGAAACTGTTGCATGACCAACATATCGGAATGGTACGAATAAAAATGCTTGCAAGGAGTATTTGATGGTGGCCTGAGCTTGATTCTGGTATTGAAAAGTTCTGCAAAAAGTGTTTAACATGTCGTTTGCGCATTTGCAACACAGTCAGCAGAATGACAAAAGCTTCTACGAGACATACGCTCCAGTTGCTTGGTCATTTGCATAAAAATCACAATGGCTGCTTAGAGGAATATGCACAATAGAAAATACGACGTGGCAATAGCGACCTAGAAGAGACTGTGTTCATGGATGTTCCTGATCAGTTTCGAGAAATACTGAACATAATGAAAGAAGAAGTATAAGCAACGAAATATTTGTAGGAACAAAGGCAAAGTTATCAAAATTATGCAGAGGTGACAAGGTTTGTCGTATCAAAAAGGCCTTACATGGTTTGATGCAGGCTAGCAGGGCATGAAACAGAAAGTTTGACATGAAAAGATTGCGAGCAAAGCCAACAGATGGGACCCCGGCAGTGAAGGGACAAGCTAATGATTATCATTATATATGTGGACGACGTCTTAGTGATTTTAAAAAACTTGGAGGAAACTCAGCAATTTGGTAATGAACTAGCTCAGATTTTCATGATCAACGATCTTGAAGCTCAAGCACTACTTGAGCATCGATTTTTTCAGGACAAGGCATTTTTTGAACAAGAAGATGTATATAATCGACATGCTCAAACACTTTGGGATAGAATTTCGCAATCACATATCAATGCTTTTAGGTTCAAGAGAAGGCGATAAATAGAATAAAAGCGATGGAGAGTAGATACCGTATCGTAAACTGCTTGATTGTTGCAGTATTTGACAATGGCGACCCGTCCTGATATTGTTCACGCTGCTTGCTCATAAGGAAAATTTAACGAGCACTTCAACTGAACTGATTGGATGGTGACTAAATGAGTACTTCGATAGCTTAAGAGGATGATTAATCTTGGCATTTTATACCAGAATGAAAGTTTTGTAGACCCTTATTGATCCTCTTCAGTCGACGATAGACACTCGTAGTCAGGGCATGTTTTCTGTTTGGCAGGAAGTGTCATCGTCTGGGATCTACGCAAGCAAAGAATGGTTGCTTTCCGTACCATAGAAGCTGAGTATATGGCCTCTGGTGAGGCAACTAAAGAAGTTTTGCATCTGAGGAATTTTCTCTAAGAACTCAAGGCTAAAGATGCTTCTCCAGTAAAGTTATACATTGATAGTTCCAGCGCAGAAAAGTTAGCAATGGATCCTGTTTTCCCTGTACGCAATGTCAGAGAGAGAAGTAACAGGAAGCGAAGGTTAACTTAAGCGAATACTACCGCAAATCAAGCGTTCTTGGAATCAAACATCACCGAGCCCAACTAGAATAATTGTAATTAATCAATCAGCTTTACATTTATTTTAAACTACATTATTTCAACTAAATATTGTAAACAAGGCAGGGAGTAGTGCAGGGAGGCTTAGGAAATTCATGACTACCTCTTCGTTAAACGAATGAAACTCAAATCATCGCACTTACGAAGAAAAGGGAAACACTGTTGCATCGAGTTCTCCACACCGTATCAAGTAGGTTTCTCAAGTACCAGCGTGATACTCAGAACTAGGCCCAGCAAACAGTATGTCATGAGTTTGCAATGGACATTCCGTGCTTTCACCATTAGGCATAGATGACTATCGGCTAACATGGTTCAACCACCAAGGTAAACTTTAGATGTTGCCGTAGAAACTATTTTTATCCGACCGCCTGTAAGAACTTCAGTGATGGCTGGAAGAACGAGCGGAAGTGTTTCACGGATCAATATGCGCTTGTTAGCACAAAAGTAGTTTGAGAGTAATATTGGTGGCACTCAAAACTGCTGGTATCTCCAGTGAAGCATATGTCTGTTAGTTCCTAACTTAAAAGAAAGTAAACTGCGCATGCAACTTACCGGGGAAAATTCAACCGCATTAACTTCAGTCACTAATCATGCGCGTATTATTTAGCCGCGGTGCACAAAATCACTCTGCATCAAAATAAACAATAAACTGGCCACTGTTATAACCTATTCTCGGTGTACACTTAGCCTCTTCCAGTGGTAGCCTGGACTCCACTTACCCTACACAATCAAGTCCTTTAACCTTCACCTTTGGAATGAAACACGAATTGCAGACAACGATTCCACAATAAGTTTCACAAGGTATTAAACATTTTCACAATGTGATTACAATTATGTTTCTACTAGTCCCTGGGAGCGAGTACGTGTCCTCAGTTCAATGCCTAGTGACACTAGTGCGTAGAAAAATCTGCAACGCAGGATCACGCCGGAACTAACTAATCACTGTGTCCTCGGCTCAATGCCTAGTGTTACCGACGCGTATAAAAAAACTCGTAGCAAGCAACTGAAGATGACTGCACAATGTCCTCAGCTCAATGCCTAGTGACAACGACGCGTTAAAAGACTCGTAGCAGAATACTGAAGATGAGTGCACTTTGTCCTCGGCTCAATGCCTAGTGACAACGACGCATATAAAAAACTCGTAGCAAAATACTGAAGATGACTGCACTGTGTCCTCGGCTCAATGTCTAGTGACATTGAAGCATATAAAAGACTCGCAACAGAATACTGAAGATGACTGCAGTGTGTCTTCGGCTCAATGTCTAGCGACACCGATGCGTGCAATAGTTCCAAACCAAAATACTGAAGAAGACTGCACTGTATTCTTGCTCAATTCATAGTGACACCGATACGTGTTAAAGACTCGTGGCAGAATACGGAAGAAGACTGCACTCTGTCTTTGGCTTAATGCCAAACGGAGCAGAACATTGAAGAAGACTGCACTGCGGAACATTGAAGAAGACTGCACTGTGTCTTCGGCTGAATGCCTAGTGACGCCGATGCATATAAAAAACTCATAGCAGAATACTGAAGATGATTGGACTTTGTCCTCGGCTTAATGCCTAGTGACACTAACGCGTATAAAAGACTCGTAGCAAAATATTGACCTGACTGAAGTTTAGAAAAGTACTGCGAATAATTAACTGGACTCCTCTATCACGAACTGTTGCTGTAATTGGGAAAAAAAGCCGACGCTGCATAGACCTCAATCCAATTATTCCATAAGGTTCACCAACCTTGCTAACCAAAATCCCAAATTTCGTACAAGAAAGTGTTGCGGAATCCTCATGCTGAACAAAAACCTAATTCTATGAGTTCAACCACCGCACCTCCAATACCTGAATACAATATTGCATTTGCGTTACTTTCCGCATTCCCTTTGGTCATATGTAAAATCATGCCTGCATTTCAATTGTTCACTACGACCAGGGATTCCATCATCTGTTGTTATGAAATTCGATAGCGGTGATCCGTTGGACCAAGGGGATATAAGCTTCGATGAAAAACGGAACGGGTCGTTTTTAACTAGCTGGTGTGAGGGCAATTGACAAAAGTTTGGCGGACGAACATTATGTGTGGATTTGGGGAGGGAGGTCAACGAAAGGAAGGTGTTCAAGTTGGAAGCAACGGTGAATTGCAGGGAATTTACAAGACGCCCGCGGAAGTATTCTAGCCAGGGTAAGTAGAGCGGTAAACAGGAGAATACAGTCGAGCCTTCGAAAAGGGTATCCAATTGGATATTTTTGATGGTGGGCATCGTCTATGAGAAGTCAGCGAGAATCGGAGACATCGGAAACTGGTATAGTAAACACCTAAGGGGCCCTTTACGAGGAAATCAGCAGAAGTCATGGATTTGTACTGATTGTGAGTAGATTTTCGTTTGAATAGAGTTTTAGCTTAACTTGAAACGATTATGAAATTGTGTTATGAACTTTGTTGAATATGATTGCGATTTAATTATAACGTTGAAACGATTGAATAATTTTTTAACTCACTAAGAACAAATCCTGTATAGGTCGGTTCGGAGGGTGAACCCTCGTGTGGAATAACAGTAAGGAAGTGTTTGGGAGGTTGAACTAGCTACTCAAGTAAAGGAGGTGATTAATAGTGAGTGTTTGGTAGTGCTTAGTGATAGAACCACGGATAAAAGAAAAGAATAATAGGATTTTCACCAGTGTGTCAGAAGGTGGTGTTGGTCAGAATAGCTTCCTCCTAAATTTATGCTGGGAAGCCGAATTCTCGCTTGGCGGCTTATCGGGGCTGTATTGGACAAGCGAGTGGCGCTCCACGCCCGTCTCAGGACGAGCTCAACCGGGTCCGCAAGCTCCACCGGAGCACCCAACCTTTTTGGGGTGTAACAGCACCAAGCCCATTAACATCCATCATCATTTTGTGTTTGAGGCTATAGAGTCAAAAAGTCAGAAGATATGCCCGTTGACTTATTGACAAAATCCCTTACTAAACCTAGTTGGTACTATCAAGGTGATCACTCAAAGATCCAGCAGTTGTATCGAGGGGAAGTATTAAGCTGAGCGATTCGATCCAATCGCTGGTATTTAATATCTCATTTTAATGAACAAGAAATTAAAATGAGACTGATAAAAATGCATCCCATATATTTTTCTTAATTGGCATATCGCTAAACAATTTTGCCGTAGGTAATTCAAAAATTTAGTTCCTAATGTTTTGTCATCCTACGTTTGTCTTAATTTAACTAGATCTTCCAAAGAAAACACGAATCGAAAGCATCCTTTTCAACATCATCTTATCAATAATATATATTGGAATCCTAAATTATTTATTCATAACACCTATATCTAACAAATTCAAGCACTTGGTACTTTTTCCCTAACCACCGCAACTAACCGAAAATAACGTTAGACTACCAACTAAGCAATATCTACAAAGCAACATAACCAAATAGATATTCTGCAGGACCATCCATCATCGTTGATACCACAAGAGACCATCATCACAACAGAAGAAGAAAGAACGAAATCCAAATTTCCAACAGATCCACACTTGTATCTGCTACTCTTATAGTATTTGTATGCCTTATCAGTATTTTGTGCTGAAACTTACGAGTACTAGCAACGAAAGCTTAAGGATATGTTTATGAATTGTGGCATGTGTATTTTGTCTCGTAAATTATTCAAAAGGTCACATGACCTGTGTAAGTGGATTTGCTTGAAGGAAACCTGTAGCATCGGCTCGAGTGGAGCTTTCTCACATTACATTATGTTTTCATGCTTCTGCGACATTAAAATTGGTTGAGGTAACGGAAAAATGTATGATTTGATCCGTAGAGACCACACAAGAATTTTCCGTATAGATGGGATGTAAGATGATCCATTTTCGTTGCAGATGTAATCACTTTGATGGTAGAAATTTTTTTTGAGAAGATTTTCAAAGAATAGGATTTGGTGAAACTTAATTTAGATGTCTAGATTTAGGAGTACATATTTAAATGTCTAAGTGGGATTCCTTTTTAACGTCATTCCTTAAGAATTCCAATATCTTATTCAAACCTTTAAATAGGTTCAGTGCTAAAGCCTAACTGGCAATTTAGGACACTTTATTATACAGAAGGACATTCACGCCCCACAATCGTAATAAATATCGATTTAGTGACCATAAATTCTCCGATAATGATGTTTATGTCCCACAATACAACGCATCAAATTTTATCAAATCGCTAATAAATCAACCTTATACCTCTCTACACTACCCTCCGGCGTGGCAGAGTGTCGCTTTTCCCTCAACGCTCATTGCGATTCGCATGATAGTCCTTGTCCTCATAGTATGCAAACTGGTTGCTAAGGAAAATAAAAAGCTTTGAAAGCCAACGCTAATATGAGTACATGTATTCACACATAGAATTTTCCACGAGTAGACCATCGACTCAACCAGGATCACATTTCAAATGGTATTTTGATGGGCATGATGTATGATTTTGTGTTGTGTCTATGATTTATGGACCCATATCGTATGTGAAACAACGAGCCGAAAGTTACGCGTAAACAAGGACATCTGTTTTGGTAATATGAGACGACCTAATGCATGGTCGCGTAGCAGTCATAACGTTGGCTACAAAGAAGAATTTATATTGTTCAGGAAGATATGTCCTTTGTACGGACGTGAGAGGTTATAATAAGGAAACATTTATGGAAGTGACAGATTGGATATTCAGAAGAACAATGTAGACTACATCCATATGACTCTGAAGAGAAAAAATTGTGTCCGTGCTGTAATATTGTCGGTCAAATGCTTTAACTGACGGTCTTAAAAATTTATAACGCCAATTTAGAAATCTGTTTCTCTAAAGGTACCTTAAAATTAATAAAGTGACAAATTAAATTGAAAGATACCGTCAAACATATTGTTGGAGTAGGTTATTCTACAGCCTAGAATACGACTGCCATCACCCTAGGGTGGCCAACTATCCGGTAGGATCTCAATTTGTTAGCCAGGTTATTTCAGCAAATAACACCTAAGTCAGTACAGACGTCATTGCAGTCAACTTGAATTTATAGACTCTTCTAGCATAAATTTATTAATTTTTGAAAGATTGCAAAAAAAATAAAAATCATTGAGCAAAGTAGAGAAATTAATTAGATTGATTGCAGTGTCAAATATATCTTCCTTTCTCGTAAAATAAAGTCAAATAACGCCACCCACCTGTAAACCAAATTAAACAATACGATTTTTAAAATGTAGTTAGATTCATGATTTTTTTTACAATATTTTCATGTGGCAGAGATATGATGGCTATTTAAGTACTCAGTGTGGGGGTGTAACTCCTCTGTCTATTTGAAAATCTAGTTTGGAACAGTTTCACATACTATTTTGGGCTAGGCTTCGTTTTCCTATCCTGCGTGGACGCGTTGAGTTACAGAAGTCAGCTTTCCAGCGGAAAGAGAGAGCGGAGTAAGGATCGCTAGGGAAGATACCCTCACTTGACGCTTCCTGAAATAGCAATTCACCGCTTTTATCTTTCAGAATTGCCCGTACATGATGTGCATCTCTTGCAGGCAAAGAAGGTTTGGTTGATGTTATCTGCCCCTCCAGCATGAAACACACAGTAGAGAGACCATAATTTATTTAAGCAGCCGTACCCCTCAAGATCTAGGCTAAGTGAAAGTCAGTCTTACCGTGCCTTCATTTGAGCCATGGCCTTTAGTCATTGATCAGGCAGGGGGTCTTTCTTCCT
The DNA here is from genome assembly GCA_963969285.1 of Odontomyia ornata. Classification (NCBI taxonomy): domain Eukaryota; kingdom Metazoa; phylum Arthropoda; class Insecta; order Diptera; family Stratiomyidae; genus Odontomyia; species Odontomyia ornata. The sequence goes on from OZ017741.1 coordinate 37,426,506, forward strand.
TTTGCGGCACTCTCCCATGATTATTGCTAAGCATTGAGAGAGCATAGCCTTCCTTCTTAGTGACTGCCTCTCTTCTACGTAGAAATATATTTCTGCGCTCTCCAGCAAAGAGGGCGATAGGTATTTCCCCCGTGATTATGAAAACTTTTTGACAAACATTTGCGATTCGAAGCATCCTCCTCTCTGCAGCTTTGTCCAATCCTTTTGGAGCAACTTCTTGCTGAAAGTATTGCCGCCTAGGACTGACTTTTAGAGTAATGCAGATTGCACGGCACTCACCAGGAGTCGTCTCCTTGTTATTTTTCTCCATTTATTAGCCATCAATCGTATAAGTGCCTTTCATGAGCTTTAACTTATCTGTTACCCTAATTTACTCAGAAAAACTTATTTTTGAGTCTATCAGTATGTCCCTGTGTTTCACTGACGGTGTGGACTCAACAAATTTTTTTCCTGCATAAATAGTTTTTACTCCGTAGATGCCCTTATTTGTAACGATAACCGCTCTGGTTTTTCCCAGTATCAAGCCGAACCTTCGAACAGTCATCCAGTCTCTCACTTGGTATTTTAGCACACTTATTCTAAATGACGCATATTTGAATGCATGTCCAGCAACTAGTATCGCAACATCATCCACATATTTAGTCACGTGTGGCTCATCGGGCCATTCAAGTCTCAGTAGCCACATGTTCCGTAAATCAAGGCCAAAGATGGAGCCCTGAGTAACACCCAATATAATTTCAAATCTCTACTGACCTTCCTTCATCCCTTAGAGCAGGCTACGGTTCTACAAATAGCCGCTCAAAATCCACATAGGAAATTCTAGTACTTCGCAGAGATTTTCCAGCGCTTTCGGGATAAATGCCTTTTTATGGGAGTTGAAGACATTTCTGATTTATACTCAAAAGAAAAACTCGTCGGGTTAAACTACTATGTACCTTTTCAGATTCGACGACACCCCCTACTTTTCTAATTGTGTCAGTGGTAGAACGACCGACTTTTAAGCCATTTTGCCACAAAGGCAGATGCCCAACAGCATGAATCACGTCAGTGAGTCTTCTCTTGATGAGTTTTCCGAGCACTTTGACACCTTTGTCCAGCAGGATTCTACTTTCTTTTGCTAATTCAAACGATTTTGGCTATTTTTTGGCGCCACAGGAATGTCACTTTGCGCAGAAAATTCTTGAGTATACTGAGCAGTGAGTCAGGGCAAAATTCAAATTGTAATGAATCATGCGACGCCGCTGGCGACCACTACTAACACATTTTGCTGCTAGGCGGCTTGTCATTTCACGTTGGTTGCGACGAGCGCACATCCCACGTTAATTTTGTCGTGGGATGTCAAGAGGATTTGACAGCCACATGGGAGTAAAGTGTAGACGTAGTGGCCATCACCCATGAAGATTTCCCGGAGTGTGCCGACAGTTTCACAAAGGTCAAATCGGTCAAATTCAACTCAACCAAATGATGTTTAATATTGGCAATTCGAATGAGTATAACGACGTCAAACATTATAATACACTTCCCATTCATTGCCCGAACCCAGTGTACCAGCCAACCGAAAAGAAACATTAATTGGTAAGTCGGCAAATGCAAAGTTTGTTTTTCCACTTCGATTTAAAATAACGTTTTGTAATGTTTAGACTAACCACGGAAATCATCAAGCAATCTATGCAGTATAGAAATCCATGCAGAGAACGTGAAACTGATACGGCTGCGTGTTTTATTTGCGACAAAACTCTAGATGGATGGGAAGCGAATGACGATCCGTGGATGGAACATCAGAAACACCCTACACAATACGCGGTTGTTAAATTGGGGTGCCCTGGAAAGGATACCATTTGGAAGAATTCCTCGGACTCGTGAGTACATAAGTGGAAAACATTCACATGAAGTGTCACGCCAAAAATTAGGAGAAAGTCACACAGTTGTGCGTGAAGAAGCATGTCTCAAAACCACCCGTAAAATCTAACAGGTAACCAATTCCCTAAGTAAGTACATAAACACAAACAAAATCTACAAATGACATAAGTTCATGAATTGATGAAAGAGACACATTCAATCGTGTCATCTTAGGTATTTTATCGACGGATGCATCTAGTTATTGTTTAAGGAATTATGACTTAAGAAAGTAGTCAATAAGATCAGACAATTACAAATTAATTAAATGGAAATCATCTCCTTTCCGTTTTGAGGTTAAGGAAGAAAAACTTACAGTGTGTAATCCGTTTTGGGTGTTAGATTAAACTAATATTACCCTTCAAGCATAGAATCTCTTTAAAAATGGCACATTCTAACGAAGACCTGCGACCAAAATCCTCTCCGATCTAGCTGGCCGACAAGCAGCCACCGCGTGAATGGATTACGGTGCACGGATTGGTTGACCGATTGGTACCATCCGTTGGCACTACTCAGACTTAACGTCTAGAACCGATGAGAAGTCGGTTCCTCGTTAGGATGTAGACTTAAAATCATTACAAAATACCAATTTCAGTACCTTAGCTGGAATACCATCTGGTCCTAAAGCCTCTTACCTCTATAGACAAGACTGCTTCCTCCAGCTCTATCTTCATGAAATGCGGATATACCACTGGTGTTGCATCGCGATCGACAAAGGCACGTGTGGGGTGGATAAGGAAGAGAGCTGACATGATCTTATCCAGCTTTTCCGCCTTGTATGTGTAGGGAAAATTTTGAACGCTAACCTTCCAAGGAACTAGCTTGTATCCCAAGTCCCACAGATCCCTGTTTATGTTGCCCAATAGGTCTTACTAGCAGCTGGCCTTGCAACTGCTGATAAGATTGCAGACCTATTTTTTGGCTAACTTATATGCAGCTAGCTAGGTGCATGCCTAGTCTCAAGTCCATGTGCGCTAGGGCTCTCATTATAGGGTATAACATTCACCTTGCTATTCTAAAATTTCAGGCTGCCACTGGAACACTAGAAGCTTGTCGTGCCGGGGTCTCAAAGGAAGTATGGAAACTTTCAGGCAGGCGAAATAATACTCATAGTTGAGTTTAGTACGTCTGCAGGGGCTAATCCCCCGCTTCTGTGCTAGCACGTTCCTATAATAAGCATGATATTCCTATAATGAGCACAAACCTAACGGTATCCATTCGCCCTTCCAAACGGGACTGCAAAGCTAGGCAAATGTACACAAATGTACACTTTATTCTTAGTCTCAAGAGCTATTTACTGATTGTCATTGGCCAAGAAGTTTTCTAGAACTCTTCATTTATTTATCCTGAATTCAAAATGAAATGTCATATCTGGTATTCTTCCAACGCAGTTCCAGCGGTGAAAGGCAGAGGTACTGCCAGTACTCAAAACAACCGCTCCAAGGTTGGCTACAATCTCTAAGATTTGATTTCCTCTAGGATCTGGCTGAGGGATGCCCATTCAACGGTTTTTGCGTTGAAGTCTCCTCCAACAAGAACATGCCGTTTTGCGCCCTATATTCAACGGGTAAATGACATTCACCACCCAACCACAAATAAGGGAAGAAAACCCTCAATACGATCTGAGGTGTGTTGCAACCACGGAGGTCACAACAGTTGCAGACATAACTTTTAAGGCAGAGAATTGTTTCACCTAAGGTGGCATTTTAGGCTAGCTAGCGCTCATTAATGTCTTCCTAAGAAATATGCCGCCTGTACTTGGCCACTTTACACAAAAAACACCAAAAAGAGGAAAGAAGAG
>OZ017741.1:38662702-38710202 GCA_963969285.1 Odontomyia ornata
ATTTTTGTACATTATTTCACAACAACTATAAATATTTTATTAAATAACAAAATGAATTGCTAACGAAAAAATCGACTTTCCTTTCCAGTAGTTCTGCTTCACAGCGGGAAATGAGGTGCAGGGTAAGTATGCCGTCGCGAGGGTAGGGTTTGGAAAAAATCCGCTGAGGTCGGTTTCGCGTCGCGCGCGGTACGCGGTACCTAAGTTGTTTTTGATTTTTCTTTAACGTAGCTTTCGTCGGGTTGAGTTAACGTAGTATACTTTTCGATGCCGCGTCGGAAATTCGGGAACGCGAAATAAAAATGAGATTTTGTTCTTTTGACTGGTCATAGGAAGAAATACGGAGTAACGTAGAATCGGTTTCCTCTACGTATGGTTTTGTTTTGTAACGCGTTTGAAAACGGGCATGTATAGGTGGCTGAAATATGTAAATGAGCGTAACCCAATCGAAGACCCGCGACCGAAATCCTCTCCGATCTAGCTGGCCGACAAGCAGCCGCCGCGTGAATGGGTTACGGTGCACGGATTGGTTGACCGGTTGGTACCATCCGTTGGCACTACTCTGACTTGACGTCTAGAACCGATGAGAGGTCGGTTCCGCGTTCGCAAGTAAATTTTAAAATAATCATTACAATGGCTAATGCCATTTATGTTGATAATGTTTTTTTTTTGTTGTGGTAGGGAGGTGAAGGCATTTACGCCCGCCGAGTCTGGCACTGTGGGACTCCCATGGAGGATACCCTTGGACTACCCACTAAACACCTCCCCTGTCAATCTGAGAACCTAGCCTGGAGCCGTTTGACACATTACTTCGGGCCAGGTCTCGTTTTGTTACGCCGTGGGGCGCCTTCAAGCTGGGGAGTCCCTTTCCTAGCGGGAGGGGAGAGGGGAAGAGGAAATGCAAGAAGAGCGATCCTCCAGCCCCAGCTCCCCCGGCTGCTGTGAGTCCCTTTTATATTTTAGGACTGCCCGAGCATGATGTGCCACCTGGTTCCATTTGTCAACCGATTCGAGCATCACCGCAACTATATTATCCGGGGCGAGCTCTCCCGTCTCCCTGCAGAGTTCCCTTCGCAGCCTGACCCATTTTGTACACGCAAAAAATGTGTGACAGGCATTGTCCTCCTCTCCTGGGCAAAACCGACAATCGGGAGACCGTGACTTACCGATCTTGTGCAGGTTAGACTGAAAACACCCATTCCCGCTCAAAATCTGGGTCAGATAGAAGTCAGTCTCACCATCCCTTTGATTAAGCCACGGTCTCACATCCGGGATGAGGCGCGCAGTCCACCTTCCCTTCCAAGACTGCTGCCAATCGTTGAGCAAGCGGCGTGGGTGATGGTGGCAGTAACGAGAGTGACTGAAGCGGTACTAATGATGGTGTGGTGGTCGGAGTACTCCAAGTACGCTGGCTTCAGATGATCGGTGGAGAGGGTCTTGGCATCGCCGTTTGCGACTATGAAGTAGGTGCGGTAGCCAACCCTTTCAATGACTCTGCAGGATCCGGAACACGGCTGCTTGAGCAGCTTCACATCTGCGTCGATGTGGCGAAACACATATTCAAAGGTGGCGAGGGCCTTGAAGACGAATGGACGGTGTTCGGTGTGGCTGGTGGGACCGGACGAATCGTTTTGAATAGGTGGCGTAAGTCTGTGTCAAAATCCTATGGGAAACTGATTGTTGATGTTTGAGATGCACCAAATTCACCTGGTATTCGTAGCGAAGTACTGAAAACCATCTCTGGTAGGGAGGCTTGCAGATCTTCCTTGAAGGTGGTACGCAAACCCAAGAGGATCGCAGGAAGTGATTTCAGCTGTGGGGTTCCGGGAATGCGCTTCTAAGCGCTCTTGAGCGTTCAATGCGTCAGTTCCACCATGCCATTGGCTTGTGGATGATATGGTGTAGTACAGACATGGTTAGCTCTGAGCAGGTGGCGAAGTATTGAGAAGGTCGGCTTCAAACTGACGGCCTTGGTCCGAGGTGATTTCGCGTGGCGTCCTCGTGGACAACCATCTCCCTCACATCCTCGTTTTGGCGCAGGTAAATAGCGCGTCACTCTCTAGCAAGGAGGGCAACAGGTTTCACGCCTGCAATCACTCTCAACGCCGAGTCAGAGACTGTTGGATACGAAGATGCAGTTCTCAGTGCTCCTCTTCTCTGTACCTGTGCCAATCGTTTTCGGTGTAGCTCCTTGCTGAGAGCGTCGCCCCATACCTCTGCTCCGTACAGTAGCACTGACCCTATAGCACTCATCAAGAGGCGTCTTCTTGATGGGCTGGGTCCCCCTACGTTGGCCATAAGTCGACCCAGGGCCAATATTCCCGAAGCAGCCTTCTCAGCCGTTGCCCTGATTTGCTCAGAGAAACTCGTCTACTTCACCGCTGACTTCGATTCGATTTGTATATCTCCAATACTGATCATCCTTACTCTAGGAATTCTCTTTTTTGTCAAGATGACCACTTCGGTTTTCTCCAGTGCTAAACTGAGCCCGCGAGCAGTCATCCAGTTCCTCACTCGGCGCATTAGCATACTTAGCCTAAGTTGCGCTTGTTCAACGGTGCGTCCGGCGACCAAAGCCGCAACATCATCCGCATAGCTGACCAAGCGCGACTCATCTGGCATCTCAAGTCTCAGTAGCCCGTCGTAAGACACGTTCCACAGGTCCGGACCAAGGATAGATCCCTGGGCAACACCCGATGTAATTTCGATCCTTCGTTGGCCCTGTGTTGTGTCGTAGAGCAGGCTTGTGTCCTTTTGTAGTTCCTCAAAAGCCGCATTAGATATTCTGGAACTTGAAAAGAGTTTTCCAGCGTGTCCAGAATATCCACCCATCTAGCGGAGTTGAAGGCATTCCTGACGTCGAGTGTCACCAACAGGACGATCCGTCGCTTGGTGCGACTATATGCCTCTGCCTTTTGGACCGCGTTCACCACCTCTGCAATCGCATCAATGGTAGAACGTCCTGCCCTAAAGCCGTACTGCCGAGGAGATAGGTCCCCAGCAGCACGAATCGCGTCAGTGAGTCTTCCCTTGATGAGTTTCTCTAGCACTTTCCCAGCCGTGTCTAGCATGCATAACGGGCGGTATGCAGACGGCGATTCGGGATTTCCCTTCCCCTTGCTGACCAGCACGAGCCTCGCCACCTTCCATCGTACCGGGAAAACCCCGTCCCGTAGGCAAGCGTTGAATGTGCTGAGCAGCAAGTCAGGACAATGGTGATAGACGAGCTGCAAAACCTCAGCTGGAACACCATCTGGACCTGGAGCCTTCCTCGCTTTCAGGGAGAGGACTGCCTCCTCCAGTTCCAGCTGTGTGAAGAGTGGGCACTCGACTACTGTTTCACCATGGACAGCGTCAACACGGACGGGATGGGCGGGGAAGAGTCCCCGCACTATCGCGTCCATCTTTTCCGCGTCATGTATACAAGGCTTCCGTAGGGCACCAAGTTGTTGATAATGTTACCGAGTGCATTCGTGTACGTCCGGTTCCGACTGGATTTAGATAAAGAATGAAACTTGTAGTAATTTTGCCTAGGTTCTCTTAGGTATATTTATTTATGAGAAACTAGAAGAGTGGGTAAAGCAAATTTTCCATTTTCTCGCGAGATGCGCCGATGCATGAGCTCGGCGGTAGGCGAAGACTTCTCAAGAGGCGAGGATCTGCTCACGCCGTAAAGAGTGCGTTTGCGTTATGACATTCTGCGCCACCATAGTCACTCCCTCCCCAGTGATCTTCGCGTTCGACAAAGGGAATGAAAAAGTGACATTCCTCTTGGTGGCAGTAAACTTTTGTTGTTTCAGCGTGCTAGCGGCTGGTTGAATCGCCGGGTGGTGGCGTGGGCGATGGTGGCAGTAACGAGAGTGACTGAAGCGGTACTAACGATGGTGTGGTGGTCGGAGGTTCAGATGATCGGTGGAGAGGGTCTTGGCATCGCCGTTTGCGATTATGAAGTGGGTGCGGTAGCCAACCCTTTCAATGACTCTGCAGGATCCGGAACACGGCTGCTCGAGCAGCTTCACATCTGCGTCGATGTGGTGAAACACATATTCAAAGGTGGCGAGGGCCTTGAAGACGAATGGACGGTGTTCGGTGTGGCTGGTGGGACCGGACGAATCGTTTTGAATAGGTGGCGTAAGTCTGTGTTAAAATCCTATGGGAAACTGATTGTTGATGTTTGAGATGCACCAAATTCACCTGGTATTCGTAGCGAAGTACTGAAAACCATCTCTGGTAGGGAGGCTTGCAGATCTTCCTTGAAGGTGGTACGCAAACCCAAGAGGATCGCAGGAAGTGATTTCAGCTGTGGGGTTTCGGGAATGCGCTTGTAAGTGCTCTTGAGCGTTCGATGCGTCCGTTCCACCATGCCATTGGCTTGTGGATGATATGGTGTAGTACAGACTTGGTTAGCTCTGAGCAGGTGGCCAAGTATTGAGAAGGTCGGCTTCAAACTGACGGCCTTGGTCCGAGGTGATTTCGCGTGGCGTGCCGAATATGGCGATCCAGTCGTCGTACAACACTCTGGCGACGGTGCTGACCTTGATGTTGCGCACTGGTATTGCTTGAGGCCAGCGTGTATACCAGTTGATGATGGTAAGGCAGTTAAACTCACTGTGGGATTTTAATAAGGTCGACGTGGTCAGCGTGGTTGTGGCGCTGCACCTTTGAACGCTGGCATGGTATACATTGCTTGGTCCAGCGATAAACATCCTTTCGTAGACTCGACCAGAACAATTTCAGTTCTATGCATTTTGCGGTAGCTTGCCCGATAGGGTGCGAGACTTGGAGGATGGTATTGAAAGCTTGGCGGTGGAGCACTGCTAGTAAGTGGGGCTTAATAGCACTGTTGAATTTGATCTAGTGCGCAAAGTAGCCGTCCAAAACCAACAAATACAGCTTGAAGAGGGGGCTCATTAGGATGTGCAACAACTGGTCATCTGAAGCCTGGACGGCACTTATGGCTTAATCAATACGTGTGGTGAGTACCGGAACCATCTCTACGCGAAAGAGTGCATTGGCGACGATGTTGTTTTCTACTGGTGTATAGTTCAGTAATGGGTTGAATTGGCCGATGAAATCTAACTGGCTGCTTTGGCGGGACGAGGCTTTATCCGAGCGTTGTGTCACGGCAAAGGTAAGTGGTCGATGGTCAGTGTAGACCGTGAAGTGCCTTCCTTGCAGAATACGCTGGAAAAACTTGATTGCGGTGAAGACTGCCAGAAGTTTGTGCTGCTCGATCTCGGGATACTTCCTCGAGAAAAGTCCCAGCGGTATCCAAGTGCCGTCATCCTGTTGCTGGTCCAACGTTGTTTCAATGGCAGTGTTGGATGTGTCGATGCGGAGTGCCAACTAGTACAAGGGTGAGAGGAATGCTGCTCTAGTTGCAGTGGCAATGCTTTTCTTGAAACTACCAAAAGCAGCTTAAGCGTTGGGTGTCAAAGTGATTTGCGATCTATTGGTACTACAACCTTACAGCAGCTCTGAAAGTGGATCTTGTAATTTGACAGCGTGTGGTATACAGTGACAATAAAAGTTGAGCATCTGACACGTCTCAACTTTGAGGAGTTAGCAGGTCTGGGAAAGTCTGCGATCGCTTTCGTCTTGGGAGCTGGTGGTCGGAATCCTGTCTCGCAGATGTAGTACGCAGCAAAGATGACCTCGGGTAGGCTGACCTGGCATTTATTCTAGTTGAGCTGGAGCTTTGCAACTTACAGTATAGAAAGAAGTTGCTCGAAGTGATGCTGGTGATGGCTGTGGCTAGTTAAGAATACTAGGATGTCATCCTGGTAGATGCGTATGAAGTCAAGCTTCCTCAGCAAGTTGTAGAGTGTCCGCTGCATGGTTTAGGCTGCATTGCGTAAGCCGAGAGGAATTTCTTTGAATTCAAACAGCCCGAAGGGTGTGGTGGCTGCCATTTTGCAGATATTTTTGGTGCTACCGGGATTTGATAAAAGGCCGGAGGTCGATGACCGAGAATACTGAACCACTAGCCTCCAGAATTAGATCCTTGATACTGGGCAGTGGACAACGATCCAAGTAAGTGTGGAAATTTTGTGGTGGCAACCTCCAGTAGCCTACCAACGGCCACTGTCTTTGGGCACCATGTACAGGGGACTAGCCTATTGGCTTGATGCCTCATTTCAACAGGAAGTTGAACTCTGCTTTTGCTGCAAAGAGTTCTACTGCGAGGCGACGAGGTATTGCAAAGACGAGTGGACCATGCATGGTTACCTGGCGGTGAACGAGAAGGTCAGCACTTGAACCCAACTCACTAGGTCCTGGAGGGGTGTTTGCATGCTTTGCGATGACCTGCTTATATGTTTCTCCGGTAGTGCTTTCCAAGGTCGGAAGCTTAGCCACAGCGCTGATGCAATGCACTGGTGGAGCTGAGTTGAGCACGCAGAGTATAGAGAGGTTGTTGCGGTCGTCCAAGAGATGTCCATTTCGTAAGTCGATAAGCAAGCCATGGTAATTGAGTGCGTTGGCTCCCATGATGGCTATCTGGACGTCTGCGATAGCTAAGTGCCAGTGGAATGGGCGGCATAACCCAACTTCAGCGTGAGTTGCTGGGTGTCGAACGTGACGACAGGCATACCATTGGCTACCTGTAACATGAGGCTCTGCTTCTGATGAGGTCTGGCGATGAAGTGCATCGGAATGATGGAGAAGCTAGACCGAAATTCACCAGAAAACGAGTTTTTGTGGTATGATTTGAGACGTACAGGCACTTTTCCGGGTTGTTGCCGGTGGTTTTTCAGCCGTAATAATTGTCCTACCCAACAGGCTGTGCGTGCTATAGTGGATAAGTTCGAGTCCAAATTTATACTGTTGAAAGTTTTGGTGCCAAAAAGACGTCGTATGGCTCGAAACGAAGGCAACATTGCAATCGAAAGTGCATCGAGCTAAATCAGTCGATTCTACGTCGTTCTCAAGAATTGGGTATCGTTCAAAGGACACTGTGGCGTGTTTTGCGAAAAGATCTTGACATATATGGTAACAAGATCAAATTGATTCAAGAATTAAAGCAACTTGGGCAATTGAAACGCCAAAGTTTCTCCAATTGTACTCTGGCAAAGCTTGAAGAAAATGAAGAATTTCATCGAAAAATCATCCTCAGCGATGAAGCTCGTTTCTGGTTCAAAATATGATGCAAAATGTGGTCAGCGAAAAACCCACATGTGCTTCTTGAGATACCGTTACATCCGCAAAAAATTACTTGTGGATCCGGTTTTCGTGCTGGAGGTGTGATTGGACCGTATTTTATCGTGGATGAAAATACGTCATGTCACCGTCAATGGAGAGCGCTGTCGGGTTATGTTGGAAGATTGTTTGTGGCCAAATTGGATGAACTTTATATCAACGATATGTGGTTTCAACAAGACGGTGCCACTAGCTACGCAGCACACCTCACAATTGATTTATTGTAAGGCGAATTCGGTGAGCGTGTTATGTCGAGAAATGGTTCAGTCATTTAGCCGTGCAATTCATGCAATCGAACACTATTAGATTTTCTTTTCCGGTCGAAATGTATACCAGAGTGGTGGAAAATTGAATCCTAAGAATTGACCATTGAAATACGCTCATGATGGTCATACAAGGTCCATTCCAAAATAAACGAGACTTTTGTCAGAAACATTTTTTTGGTGGCGCCATCTGTGAATGAGATACTGTGTTGAAAAGTTACATCCCTCCCTGACTTCCAGTAAAAGTTTGGTAACGTTTGGTTTAGTGCAAGCAAAGTTATTGCGTCTGAAGTGACAGGATGTTTGTGTCATCAGTACAAAAATGAATTTCGAACAAAGAGCTGATATCAAATTTTGTTTTAAAATTGGTAAAACTTTTACCGAAACATCTGAATTGATGAAACAAGTTTATAACGACGATTTTCTATCTCATGCTAGAGTTCATGAGTGGCTTACACGTTTCAGGGATGGTCGTGAGGACATAAATGACGCTGAACATACGGGCCGCCCAAAATCAGTGATCACCAAAAACTCCATCAAAATTGTGCGTGAATTTATCAAAAATGAGCTGAAATCATCGTTTAAATTCATAAAATCAGAGTTGAATACCTCTAAAACATCGGTTTATCGCATTTTAACCAATCATTTGGGCTTACAAAAGGTCTTTACACGTTTTGTTTCGCTTAAGTTAACTGATGACCAAAAATTACTTAGGATTCAACATTTGAAAGACATATTTTTTTATATAAAAACTGAAAGAAAGTAAATTCTCTTTAATCCAGCTATTTTTATTTCAATTCCGTATACAATTGTTTCGTTCTCTACTTGAGAACTTCCTCAGTACTACTTTTCTCTAAACTACAAGGGACCTAATATTTACATTGCAGATACATTGAAAAAAGAAACTAGAGGGGTTGGAAAGCAGGACGAGCATAGAATCATGAATGAGCTCAAAACTCGACGGGCTTACTGCATGAAAGCGGAGAAAAGGAATGCCTTAATGATCATGGACAAGGCCGATTACGACAATAGAATGCGGGGTAAAATAAATACGGGACCATACGAGGTGTGTTCAAAAAGTATCACGAATTTTTCGCGGGTTACGTATATTCGAATTTCGATTTTTTTGTGGCGTTATGCTGGTACTCATGTCTGTCACTTATGCCGACAAGCTCGGCCATTTTGAATGTTCACTTAATTGGTGATAGCTGCTTTACTTGCACGTGGTTTCAATCGTCTTCGATTTTCACTTATTCAAAAAAATGGATCAAAGAACGTGTATCAAATTTCGTGTGAAAAACGAAATTAAGTGCGCGGATGCATTCCGAATGTTGACTGTGGCATACGGAGAAGCTACCTTGGACCGAAGCAACGTTTATCGGTGGTACAAAATGTTTTTAGAAGGCCGAGAAGATGTGAACGACGAAGAGTGTGCCGGACGCCCGAGCACTTCAACAACAGACGAAAAAATTAATGAAGTGGAGAAAATGGTATTGGCCAATCGTCGAATCACCGTTAGAGAAGTTGCTGAGGACCTAAACATATCGATTGGCTCGTGCCATTCGATTATTATCAACGATTTGGGCATGAGACGGGTCGCCGCGAAATTCGTACCAAAATTGCTCAATTGCGACCAAAAACAGCAACGCATGAACATTGCTAATGAGATGTTAAACTCTGTCCGCGACGAACCACATTTGCTCCAGAGGGTCATAACTGGTGACGAATCGTGGGTTTATGGTTATGACGTGGAAACCAAAGCTCAATCATCTCAATGGAAGCTGCCGCATGAACCAAGACCAAAAAAAGCGCGCCAAGTTCGGTCGAATGTGAAAGTTTTGCTGACAGTTTTCTTCGATTGCAGGGGCGTGGTGCATCATGAGTTCTTGCCACAGGGAAGAACGGTCAATAAGGAATATTACCTGCAAGTTATGCGCAATTTGCGCGATGCAATCCGCCAGAAACGCCCGGATTTGTGGGAGAACAAAAATTGGCTTTTGCACCACGATAACGCCCCTGCTCACACATCGTTGCTTGTGCGCGACTTTTTGGCCAAAAACAACACACTAATGATGCCGCAGCCACCGTGTTCCCCAGATCTGGCCCCCTGTGACTTTTTCTTGTTTCCTAAACTGAAGAGGCCCATGAAAGGACGACGTTACGCTACGCTTGACGAGATAAAGACGGCATCGAAGGAGGAGCTGAACATGATTAAAAAAAATGATTTTTTGAAGTGCTTCGAAGATTGGAAAAACCGTTGGCACAAGTGTATAATATCTCATGGGGATTACTTTGAAGGAGACAAAATAGATATTCATGAATAAATGAATAATTTTTGAAAAAAAAACAAAATTCGCGATATTTTTTGAACACATCTCGTACTTCAGTCTACGAAATAGCTGCCTGAGTCAATAAAAAGAGTGGAGAAAGTGCTGAACGAATGTGAACCATGGATTCAGGACATCGAGAAATTCTTAAAAGTAACTAACCCATCGCTACCAAGGGTCATAGGATTTCCGAAGAATCAAAAGCCAGGCCATGAAATTGGTTCAGCAGAAAATGCCTCCACTTGGAAAATTGCGAAGTGGTTGGTCAGGGAACTCAATAACATGGACAAAAAATACGTTACCAGATCAGCAGCAAATTAGGCAGAATTTACTTCAAAGATTTTGTCCTTGGGACCTTTGAAAGATGGCGATACAATGGTGTAATTTGACGTCAAGGCACTTTTTCCCAGTATTCCGGTCAAAGAAGCACTTGCGTTACTTGAGGAGTGGATTCTGATACAAGGATCAGGAGAACAATGGAAAGCATGACCCAAAATGTATTTCAAACTGGCTAGACTCTGCATGGGTGAAAGCTATTTCATTTTCAGGGGAGAATTTTTTAAACAAACACGTGCTGCTCCAATGGGAAACCCTCTTTCCCCGTCTCTAAGCGAAGTTGTCAACGCATTTTTGGAGGAGAAGCTAGCACCAGAAGGTAAACTGCCACATCGATGGGTGCGTTATGTAGACGATATCTTCACGATCATCAAAGAGGACCAGTTTCAGCAAACTCTCACGGCGATCAACTCAATACACAACAACATCAGTTTCACCCACAATTTGGAGTCGGAGGGACAGCTACCATTCCTGGACGTGAGGGTATGTAGAGGAGCTAATGGGTTGGAATTCGAAATATACCGTAAAATAATGGACACCATGCGGATGATTCCTTTCACTTCGAACCATTGCCAACAGCAAAAATGGGCGTCATTTAGCTGGCTTGTGAATCGAGTGCTCACGCTTCCATTGAATAGGAAGGCCTGAAAAAAGAAACGTCCACCATTTATAAGTTGGCCGAGTGGAATGGATACCCTACGGATGAAGTCACCAAATTGATAGCCAACCGAACGAAGGACATCTTCAACAAAAAGTTCGCAACGGTAAATGCGGAAGTCGCGCAACGGAAGAGGTTGTTTGTAACTTTTGACTCAAACACGGAAACAATGAAGAAGGCTATAAAAAATGTAGACATTGGCCTATTTTCTACGAGCCGGGTCACAAAACTGAAGAGTCTACAAGTTATCGTGCACGAAATGTAATGGATGTTATATTGGACATACGAGGAGATCACTAGGTGTCAGATCGAACGAACACTTAAGGGAAGCAGTCAACAAAAATAAAAAGCCGGATGCAAAAAACTTCAAATCAAAAGTGGCGGAGCATATAGTCCTTGAAAAACATGACTTCAATGCGGGCAACGTGAGCATGCTGAAAACGATTACAAACGGGTATTTTGGAGGTATTCAATGGAAAGACGCAGGACATTTGGAACGGCAAACCAGGTAACGGATACACCTGGCTATTCAAGCTTACAAAATGATGAGTGTAATTAAGTAGTAATAAGGAAAAACAAAATTTTTGAATGGTAAAAGGATCAGGTAATTAGAGATTAAGTAAAAGAACTTTGAGGGATTAGAGATATATTTCGTATAGTTAGAGATTCAATTTAGTAGTTTAAAGAGTTTAGTATAAATATCAGGACACTTGTAGTTTAGGAAATAGTAGTACTGAGGAAATTCTGAGAACGAAACAATTGTATACGGAATAAAAATAAAATATAAGAATTATGGGGAATTTACTTTCATTGATTTTTTATATTTAAAAGTTCTACTAAAGGCAAAATATCTTTGACAACATAATTTTTTGACTAGAAATCGCATTTTAAACATCAATCACTCACCCTATTCGTCTGATATGCCTCCTGTGACTTCTACCTATTCGGAAAATTGCATTAGGCCATAAAAAGAAAACGCGTTTGTACCGAAATTTCGAAGGACATTCCGGTCAATGACCTGAAACAAAAAACAATGTATCGAGGCCGGAGGAGACTATTCTGAATAAATAAACTCGAATTTATTAGAACAAAGCTCCTGTCGTTTCTATTTTAGCTCGGCCTCATTTATTTTGGAAAGCACCTTTTATGACCGAAAAACCATTACATTTAATTCATAAAATGTAATGCTTGCACTAGACACACAGCAAGTTAAACTCAATATCTCAAATTTATCTGTATCTTATCAACAAATAAAATTGTCTTTAATTTTTTTCCGGGGGGTGCGAGGTGTATGCCATGTACGCACAGAGTGTGGAACTCCCATGCTTGCAAGAAGATGACTGGACTACCCACTAATCATCTCCCCTGTCAAGCTGAGAACCGAGCCTGGAATCATTTGACCCATTACTTCGAGCCAGTTTTCGTATTGGTATGCCGTGAAGCACCTTCAACTTGGGGGATCTCTCGCCTAGAGAGAGGGGAGAGGGGAAAAGGAAGTTCCAGACAAGCGACCCCCCAGTCCAAACGCCCCCTACTTCTGGGAGTCCCTTTTATCTTTCAAGACTGCCTGAACATAATGAGCCACCTGGTTCCATTTGCGAACCGATTTGAGCATCACCACGACTATATTATCCGGAGTAAGCTCTCCCATCTCTCTGTAGAGGTCCCTTTGCAGCTTGTCCTGTTTTATGCACGCGAAAAACGTGTGGCAGGCATTCTCTTTCTTTCCTGGGCAAAATCGACAATCGGGGGACCATGACTTACCAATCTTGTGCAGGTAAGACTGAAAACACCCATGCTCGCTCAAAAGGTGCGTACCATTGACTGTTTGTAATATGCGGCTCTGCTTCCAAAGAGATCTGGCAATGAGGTGCACCGGAATGATGGAGAGGGCAGAGCCAGAATCTACCAGACAACGAGCTTTCGCGTTGCGGCCCGAGACATACAGTACAGCGCCGGCAATATTAGTTTTCTGAATGTCCGGTAGTGGTGCTTTGAGCTAGAAATGTGCAGGGCTGTTTACATCGGATCACAAGGGCTCCATGTTTGCTGTGATACCAGCAATATCCCGTATATGGTTTGGAACCAAGAATGGCACGGTGTGCCCTTCCTTGGTAGCCATCTCATGACGAGGAGGGCCCACGCTGAATGTTGGTACTGGCAAATGGTTGCTGGAGTACCTCGCGGATCAAACCTGTCACTGTGTAATTGCTAAGCGCAGGTCGGCTAGCTTGATTGCGACATAGTCCGGGGAACAACATGTTGAAGAGCAACTAGGTGAGGGTTTCTATAAAGCTGGCCATTACTGCCAAGCCCATGTCTTGTGCCTCGTCCACAACCACAGCGAGCGAGGAGGTCGAGTTATTTGACCAGTAATACATCGTCACTTACTCGGGTCCCAGCAAGGAAGAGCATGTGATGCAGCAGCTATGACGGCCATCTGTCCCCGAGTTTGACACCTGTGATGAGCTTGTGCAGCTGGATGTTGTGGGAACTCGTCAAGTGGATGATGATGGCCACCTTCAGGCTCCTGTATTTGTCGAGCTGCGGCGGCACACGGATAATGTTGGCCACCTCGGCGAATGGGTCGTGTTCCAATGATAATACCGTGAGATGGTCCTTGGTTGTCTCCTGGGACTGGGACTCAACCTGGAAGAACCACAGCTCCAGGCTAGTGCGTCAGAATGAAAACAGCTTACAGTAGCAGACACCGTTGACCTGGTGGCTGCTGTTAGTCGAATTGTCGGGCCTGATTTGCCGATTTGCTCCTGGGAGAACAATAACTCTGGTTTGCGTTGCGAAGCCTTGCGCACAGTATCATCGTCATCTCGTCCAAGCACCATGTTGACTCTCTACTAGGGGTTACCACTTTAGAAGTCAGCTTTGACTCTTTTTATTCTAGCGCCAAGCCAATTTTACTCTAATTGTTGGAGACCAAATGGAACAGGTGCAGCTATTGGCCTGTGACAACAATGATGAAGACGTTGTTGAATGTAGACTAGTTGTCCATGTCTTGTTTCGGGGAATTTGAGAACTTAACCACCACCTAAACACCACCACCAGGAAACGTGGAGCGAAGGATGCACCCTCGATCCAAACTGGGATAGGAAACTTTACCATGTATTGTACGTAGTTCAAGTAAAGTTAAAAAAAGAATAAATTTTGATTTTAATGGTTACAATAGAGTAGATTTTAATTTCCTAAAGTTAGATTAATGCAGCTCAACTTAGATAAGTTAGGCTCGACGAAGTTCACAATACCACCCCCGTATGTGTACGGTTGCTCCACAACGGCATCATCTGTGATCACCAACTGCGGAAAGAACGAGTCAAAAGGATGAGTGAGAACCAATCATCGTAAGAACCGAGAAGATGCGGAAATTCATCGCAGCAACAACAACAAAAACCGTTTGGAGGACAAAACTTTAGTGAGATACCATTTACGAGTGCCAGTGACATGGATGACATTCTGTTTGAATGCAAAAATAATGCTATTTGCGGGCTAAATACGAATTACGCTTATGGGAAATTCGGTCGCCTTAACCTGTTCGGAGCATCCACCATCAACAATACATTCTGTGGGTCAAGAAACGGAGCCCTCGGGCCACCTACTTCACTACAAAATGCACCGCCAAACTACAACAATAACGTTTGCAGAAGCTCCTCTGCTACTCTAGTGAATAGTAACCACATTGCGAAAGTGCCGCACAGATCCGTTACAGAAAGGACATCCTCGACGATAACGACGACCTCAGTATCCACTCGAACCATTCCTAAACGGTTTCACTACAGTCCCAATGAACAAAGCGACCAATCACTTCAAAATCATATCTCCAATCCCCATCACCAATACCCTCATCACCTCTCACCCTACGAAACGCAGCAAAACCAAATTCCATCCGCAAAATCTTCATATGTGACGGCAGCGGTGGTGACAGGGATGACCACGACAATATCGTCACCATCAAAGAAAGCGTCTAACTTAAAGCCGGTTGCAATGAAGATAAAGTTCGGGAAGTATCGTGAGGAAGCGAAGTGGAATAAAACGACAAGTATAGGAAATCTGACTATAACAAACTGCGAAAGGAATAGCCGGATGAGGAACAAGGCGTGATGATCAACAAAACTAACAACACTATCAGCCAGATTAACAATAACAACAACAACGATAGTAATAACACTACAACAATGGAGGATGTAATAAAAGTGCAGGTGATAGTAGCCATTAAAAGGCAAGTACGGAATTGTATAAAGAGGCTGCTGAACTATATGTACACTTTGTGATAATTGTCGTTGCTGAGATTGTCAGACTCACTATTTTGGGCGTGATGATTCTAAAAGCTACTCGGAGCTATCGTTTTTTGGCGACTGTTACGATGCCTATGATATCCAGCCCCAAAAGACGCAGCACCCGCAAGACTAGAATGGATCAAACAACGCCGCTGAATGTCGAAGCTTACATTCACCAGGAAATCTGGATACCTGGAAAAGAAGAAAAAAAGGCACACAAAGTGTCTTGTCCAAGGGATAAAATACAAAAGTGCTACTTATCTGATAGTCCTCAGTGATCCACCCAAAATCCTGATAACCGCGTGCACTCACATCACACCAAACATAAACAAAACAACATTACGTCTATACTTGGAAAACTTCAAATGTCCGTCACAGTGACAATTCCGAAAAAAATATCTACGACTCCCAATTTCAGAAACACCTGTTGAAGTGTGGCGAAAATTGCGATGGACTTACCCAATCGCACGAACCGGATCAGAATTTCGGCAAGAAAAGGAGATCTATAAAGTTCACCCCGAAATTAGCGGTGCTCTGTTGGGAACGAACTGATAAAAGGGCAAGGGACAAAGGAAAAGCTCTCTTTTTGGTAATTGAAACGTGTAGTGGAAAGGTAGAAAGAATAAGTGTGTGCGGAAGTTTAAACGAAATTGGAAGAAAAAGTGTTTGCGAAAGTTTGAAAGAAATCGAAAGAAAAATAGAGGAGGAAATAAAGGAAAGGAGTACGAAACAGAACTAAGCAAAATTGTTGTTGGCGTCAATCACCACCGAGAGAAAGATATCTCTCATCAATTGGCCACTGCTCGAGTCCACACAGAATCTGTTTTGCCGTGCAGCCGACGACGGGAATCCTACCAGGAGGCCTCCTTCGCAAATAGGTTAGGTAACGAGGTTAGTCAAAAGAAATTGTTAAGAGTTGTTGTTGAAAAATTTTATTTCATTGATAAACTTTATTTAATATCAAAGAAAGTGGTATTTGCTTTGTTTTTCTACTAAATTCACGTGAAAATTTTTAGAAATTGTTCTTTTCAGGAAGTGTAACGGTTGATACGGGGAAAAATCGCTCGCGGGAGTCCGTCAGAGTGGTTGTTTTTATTTTTGGTGGTGTTGCGTTGGTTGGAGGAGATAGGGAACCCCGAGTACTCGTTTTGTGCAAGGTGTGTTCGTTTAACGAGCCTCGGCAAACCACCTTACTCACTGGGCGGTCAAGTGTTGGGCCTAGGCCAAAGTAGTGAGTTGGCACCAACTCCTGTCTGCGGCGAACAAAGCCGGAACCGCAGGGCCCCCGTTGCTGGAGCACTCCAGTCGTTAGGCGTGACAGTCTCTGATAATGAAACTTGTAGGAAGTTTGCATAGGTTCTCTCATAGGTTTCGAGAGGTGCCAGTAAACTGTCGCCGATAAGAAAGTGAGCTGGGGTTAACTCACTCGTATCGCTAGAGTTGTCATTGAGAGGACAAAGAGGTCGGAAGTTGAGGCATCGTTTGATTGAAAACGTTTTATTATCATCTCCTTATACGATTGTGGTTTTATTTCGACTATTCTTCCCATAAACCTCCAAAGTGTGGGGAGGCCGGAGGGTTAAACTTTCAAGTTATACCCATGTCAACTAATTTATTTTGGGCTTTATTGTTTTTCATGATTTTCTGAAGTTCTCGGGAATTGCTAGGAATAGCTCTATATTTTATCTCAAAAACTTAGCCTAATCAGGAAAAATTGACTGCTAATTCGTGATCAGCACCTAAAACTACATCAAAAACGATTGTTACCTGCTCGGGTTCAAAACCTTGTAAACGTGTGCTATCTTAACCTTACCCACTTGATCATTCGAGACGCCGAAACTCCTCCAATTGGGATCTGGCAAAGCTCGAAGAAAATGAAGAATTTCATCGAGAAATCATCATCAGCGATGAAGCTCATTTCTGGCTCAATGGCTTTGTTTATAAGCAAAATTTGCATTATTGATCAGCAACAAACCCACATGTGCTTCTTGAGCCACCGTTGCATCCACAAAAAATAACTGTTAGGTGCAGTTTTCATGCCGGAGGTGTGATTGGGTCATATTTTTTCGTGGATGAAAACAACGGTAATATCACCGTCAATGGAAAGCGCTATTGCGTTATGTTGGAAGATTATTTGTGGCCAAAATTAGGTTGGCTTGACATTAACGATAATTGTTTTGAATGAGATGACGCCACTAGCCACACACCGCGCCTTTCAATCCAATTTGTTGAACTTGTCATTGCGATAAATGGTGCATTCGAATGGCCGCCTCATTCATGCGATTTAACACCATTGGATTTCTTTTTATGGGGCTATTTCAAGTCACTGGTGGCCAGCAACTTTAGACGAACTCAAAGAAAACATCCAATATGAAATTGCCAACGTTTCAATCCAAATGTGTGCCAAAGTGGTGAAAAATTTGGTCCAAGGAATAGACCGCTGTAAACGGGCTCACGGTGGTCATTCATAAAACGTAATACTTGCACTACACTCGTAATAAATTTGAACACAATGTCTCAAGTATTTCTGTGTTTCATTGATAGATAAAATTGTTATGTCCTTAATGGAAAACCCTTTAAATGTCTTTTGTTTAGTATCAAAATAGAAATTTTTATTATCGCCTTTCATATGACACTCTTTGGGTAGCTCGCCTTTAAATCCACCGTCACTTGTTCCGCATTTTTTTAAAAAATCAGCTAGAGCGTCCCGGAATTCTATCACGCTCTGAGCTGGTATTGCAGTTTATTTGTCTCGGGGCAGATAGCTACAAAAGAGCGGCCTAAGTTGCCTGTTTTTATCCTCCTTCTGCAATGATTTTGCATTCCTTATGCCCTTGATTAAAATATTAAACTTGATATAGCTACTACAATATATTTTCACTAAACCGTAAACACCCCATTTTAGTTACGAATGTGGTTTGGGAGGCTAAACGTGATATTGTGTCATCTTATCAAGTTTGGTGAAGGTATTACTTTTCTTGTGGACATTAGTGCGGAATGATTTAGTTCTTTGAGAAAATGAAAAAAAAAATGAAATAATTCGTCTTTTATGACAGAATATTCATATAAAATGTTGTTTCCAAAGACATCACATGAATTGAGAACGATTGTGGCGATGACATTTCGCATGTGTCATATGTTAACCTGTCATTGATTCAAAAGAAAACCAAGGACAATTCGCACAAATATCCACAATAAACATGTTTCCTTATACCGATCTGGATTGAACGCTATCAAAATTGAACGGCTAATTGCATAGTTCTTCGTTGTTTGCCCTTTTCCGGAGGTGGCGACTCTGATAAACAACAATTTGGTGGGACTAAAAGAAAATAAGGAAATTTTAGCCATGTACTTCGCACATTTTCACGCTTACCATGTTTTGTCGTGGAGAAATTTTGCATTAGTCTAGGTCTGCAGACACTCTACGCGAGCTCAAAATGGGACAGGTAGCCAAGTCAACAATGGCAGCAAACCTGCTTCGAAAATTGGCTAGATGCTGTTAGCAATTACTAGCACTTTGCACAAAAGAGGTTATATCGTGACGATGGCCAAATCTACACCAAGCTTAAATCGAGAAATATTTCACGACTTAATTTGTTCGCTCGATAAGTGGCAGCTCAGTAACAGAGATCTGTCATCTAACACTTGTCAGCTGGTTAGCAAATTGTGTAGGGATGACAGATCTATATCGGGTATCGCTCCAAGATTTCGAAGGCTACTACATATGTGCGTCTTGACTGGTTTCATTCTGATACCAAGAATATATTTTCAACCCCCCACACAGGATCTTCTCCCTCGAGCTTTCGATAGATGAATGATTGCCTTGAAATTTGGGAAAATGTCTGAGGCACAAAAGATAGTTAGGATTTGTTGCAGTGCGTACGGCCAGGTTGTTAGAAAATATTCAGGACTCATGCGTCTTGCTATTTTTACCAACATCGCGTCCTTTCTGTTCAAGAAAACTGGGTTTATCTGTTTGAAGACGGCAGCAAGCTGGAACGTATGACATTGCCGAATGATCACGTTGGCGAGACAAGAAAGTCAAAACCGTTCAATAGCTTTCAAATTAATATTGAGAAGAGCAGAGGCGCAGTAACTGTTCCCTGCTGTAGACAATTCAAGATCTTGAAGTCTCGCATTGTGGTTAGATTTCCAATGATTTTCCGTTCAACATATTGCACATCATAGCGACAAGGTGACAGGGGAACCTATCATGAAGGAGCTTCAAAATTAGACCATCTAACCCCACCGTATCGAAGGCTTTCTCCATATCAATTAGCCATACTCCAACAAATTCTCTATTGTTTAGTTTTCAACAGATTTCTGAGGTTACTTTCGTTATAGCAGCCCAATGAAAACTGTATAGTTAAATATTTCAATTTAAGCTCAAGTACAAAATAAGAAACTTTTGTAGCCCAAAAGGGACATTGATTTCAAATCGAGTACCGTAACATTGATTAAATTTTCTATCTCAAGCAAAACATTTTTCACACATTTACCTCCTGATTGAAAAATCCAACCAACATTCAAAAGTCATTCACTAAACCTTCATATATCCTCACCTTCATCCAATTTCCTGACCTTATACCTTAGAGGTGTTCAATTGTAACTATCAACATCAGAGCATCGACAACAACATCAATTTCAGTCTTACCCACATTGTCTGTTGTATTGGAAATGTACAACCCTCAATTGACTGTAACTTAAAGTGAAAAAATTGTTGATACTTATTTGTCTCGTCCTTTTCGCTTTGTCCTTGTAATTGTCATTTACGTCCAAGTCGAGTGAGAAACAGTGAATAGTAAGAAAAATGTCGTCCTTGACGGAAATAAGGATAATAAAACAGCAAGCCAGGGAAGGAGTAGAGAAAATAAAATGAATGGCCAGAATGGATTACATTGTAAATGAATAAGGGTTAACAGTGTTTTTTTTTCAACTGGAAGAAGAGGAAAATAAGGTTAAAATATAGGGATAAAGTTCAATTGAAGTCGTGTTTCTTTAAGTTCAGAGAAGATAAGATTTTGAGTGCTTCTTTCTACAAAACTTCTTTCAAGACATGAGCCTTTCTAGACATTTTGTAATCACTCCTTACTCCTCAAATTAAAATGGCAACACGTTTAACCTCTATTACAACAATTTATCTGTTTTGTCAAGATTTTCTTTTCTGTAGACTCCCATCTTAAATGCTTCACTTCAACAGAAATAAATGTGTTGCTTCGAATGTTACTTCAAGTTGATAAAAGAAGTTCGTAAGATTGTTTCAGTGGACTCTTGACCGTGATGATTCCAAGAACTGCAACAAAGAAAGAAAGGTTGAGAGGATGGAAAAAGGACAAGATAAAAATTACTTTAACTACCATTCCATTTACGAGACTGTGAAGAATAAAAAGTATAGTATAATAACATAGTGCAGATTATCGTGTGACGAGAAAAAAGGTAAGACCACATCTTTTCACTGCCAAGACAATGTTAAATTGTTCAGTTTCAGTTGAAGGATAAAAATGCTCTATGTGAAATTGAGTGAAAGGAGTGAAATTTTTTCTCATCTACAAGACAATATATTACTGTACGATTACAAAAAGCCAGTTTATATAGAAGGATTCGAGTTTCAAGAATGAAAATTTGGTATATTCATAAGGAATATTTAAAAATATAATTTAAAAGTAAGAAAATATTATTGAGATTCATAGATTTCATTTTTAAACTACTTTCCTTTATAAAGGGTTTTCTATTAGGAACATAAAAATTTCGTATCTTTATATGAACGCATCCTAAAATTTTTAAATAAACTGTCAATGTCAAGACGTTTGTCAAAGTCAACATTTTCATCATGATAAAGTTCACGCACCACTAACGTTTGTAAATTATTAAAAAATACTACCAAAATTCTGAGTCAGTGGTCGCAACTTTAAAAGCGCTTACTTTCATGGATCCAGCTTTGCGAGATTAGTCCGTCGAGCAAGTTACTCCGAATTTCATCAACAGCGGCTGGTGTGGCTGTTCTTGATAATTCGGTATTTCGTGGATCCAGCTTGGGCGAGGACTGCCAGCAAAGGCTGAAGTAGCTTATTCTTGGTATCAATCCTGAGGATAATTTCACGTCATCAAGTACATGGTGGACACTCTGACTATCATTTTAGAACGAAAAACATCGCTGAAGCGTTACAAAAATCAGCCAAAAACTTTAAGGAGAACTCAAGCTCAAGAAAAACGGAAGAATATTTTTTCAAGCGACTGAGTGACGTCGAAAAACCCTGGCAAAAGTTTCGAGATAATAATGAAAAGCTGATGAGCGCCTTGCAAGTTGATCATCCATGCTTTGAGCAAAAAATATTTGCTATAACAAAATAGTTGTATAGAAAACTGAAGGATCGACTCATTGTAGGTCAACAAGCGGTAATGCAACATCAAAATGTAGCTTCATCACCAATAATCCAATCGGGGATGCATCTACGATTGCCACGACAACAGCAAGTTATGCTAAACCTACTGTCACAGCGCCATCAAACTGGCCACCTTACATGGACATCTGTACAAGCTATGGCCGTCATTATCCGAACTTACTACCTATAATGATACCCAAATTCAACGGTGACTACCAGCAGTGGAAAATATTTATTGAGTTTTACAAAAGCATTATCCACAATAATAACACTACCGGGGCTACGCAAAAAATGCAGTACCTTCTCTCGTATCTGGAGGGAGACGCAAGAAGTGCGGGCTCGCATTCACAGCTGAGTGCAGACACCTACGAAACTACTGTGACTATACTGCAAGAGCAGAAAACACAGTTTTCAGAAGAAATTGCTGAGATAAGGAGTAACAAGTAGTTGAAGAAAAGACTCAGGAATCTAAATCCCTTCCTAGATGCCCATAGTATTCTGCGAGTTGGGGATAGGCTCCGAAATGCAAGCATTCTTGAAGAAACCAAGCATCCAATTTTGCTACCCCAGTGCCATCATGTGACATATCTAATTGTGAGGCAAGCCAAATTAAAAACAATGCACGGAGGCGCACAACTGTTGCGCAACTACTTGATTATGCGATACTGGATCATAAATGATCAGATAGTAGTTCGGTACGAAATTCATCGATGCATGATCTGCTGTAAATACTCGACCACTAATCATCAATTAATTGGCAATTTCCCTACCATACGCGTAACAGCAGAAAAAGCTTTCACTCATTGCGGAGTAGGCTACGCAGGCCCTTTTACCATATGAATGTCCAAGGGAAGAGGAGAAGTGGTCGTAAAGGCCTACATTGCCATAGTTGTATGCATGGTAACAAAAGCCATACATCTCGAGCTTGTGAGCAACATGTCAACAGAAGCATTCTTAGCAGCGTTCAAACGGTTCACAAGCCGAAGAGGACTTTGCTGGGAGATCTTTAGCGACCACGCACCAACTTTGTCGGGGCGAGTAATCGACTAAACAAGGATTTAGAAGAAGCAATAAAGAGATCAAGCAGTGAGTTAGCACGAATAACTACGAAAGACAGAATCACCTGGAAGTTCATACCAGTCTCCACACCACATTTTGGTGGGCTTTAGGGAAGCTGGTGTGAAATCGGTCAAGAATCACATCAAGTGCATTTTCGACGAGCAAATTATTGTCCCAAGATTTGAAGAATTCACAACGATACTGTGCTTAATTGAAGCATGCTTAAATTTCAGGCCAATAACTCCTATAACAAGCGACCCAAATGATCTTGAAGCCCTAACTCCAGAGCGCTTCTTCATTAGACGACCAGTCCTGGCTATTCCAGAGCTTGATACCTCGTGTAGAGCACTACACTTGCGCTGGAAAATATTAACCAACATGCATCAAATATTCTGGAAATGATGGGTGACAGAGTACCTGCAACATCTGCAAAAACGTACGAGGTGGACGAGCGTAAGCGAAATCCCAGAATTGATCAGCTTGTTCTCATTAAAAAAAGGGACACGCCACCTACGAAGTGGCCACTGGCAAGAATACACAGCATGCAACCAGGCAGAGATGGAATCGTACGAACAGTTACAGTTAGGCATCATGGAAATATGCTGAAGCAAGCAGCGATTACCAATTTGTGTAAACTACTGGTAGAAATAACCGAGGACTCTACCAGGAATCCAACAGCAATAATACCAGTAGAGAAAACTGCTGCAAGTATCGAATTGATAAAACCAAAATCATCTCCTGACAAATGCGAGGAACGCTCAACCCCTGAAACTTCTATATTTAACTATATGAAGCACGGATTGCCCCTATAGACAAACCTAACAAAGCAAAAAGGCCAAGCATTGCACCATGTATGTGGGCGAGGGCTCTGCTGAACAAACAATAATTATACTAATTTAACTGTCGAAGCGAGCGGACGTTCGCATATATTGTGCGGTAAAAATTCATTAATTGTTTAAGAATTCCGACTTCATAGTTAAGTTTCAAAAAGTTTTAATAGCCAACTTTGCTCAATTTTCAGTTCGAACTTTTATCGTGCCCCAGTTTATTAAAATCCAAGATTTCAGTATTAGTTCTAAAACATCGAATAATGATCGAATATATTAAAGAAGCTTTGAAAGTGGAAAATATAGATAATTAAATATAATCATGAAATGTTTACGCGTAGTTACTGACTAAATGACCTAGATAACGCGCGTGTGTTTACAGTTTACAGTTTTGCAAGTACATCGATTGTTTAATTGTTCAATTTTTAAACGTTCAATTTTTAATTGGGTCACAGAATTATTTTATGAGACCTTGACCAATTTTTGTTTTGTTTTGTTTTGTGTGCATAAGTGTAACATTTAGATTTGTTTTTCATACTGACCTTGACTGTGAAAAAAAAATTGTTTTGTGTGCATATTAGTAAAATTTGAGCTTTTTATACTGATCTTAACTGTGGAAAAGAATTTTAACTCTGTAATTCGTGGAACATTTTTATATATAATGAGTGTAAAGTGCAGTCTGCCGAATTGTATTGCATTTGACAATACTTTCAAATATGTTACGTACAGAGCTTTCTGTAATCGTAAATTTCATGGAGCGTGTATGGATGCCCCAAGAGATTGGTACCATCCTTACATGGATAACCATTTCATCTGCTCTGACTGCCAAGTTTTGAATACCATTTGAAAGCCATGTACGAAAAAGTAATTATACACATCGATAAACTCAGTGAAGAAAATAATCAATCGGTTTGACGGCATCGCACTCAGTCTCGAGCCAATGACGAGAGTTTCGTTGAAATGGCCAGCAGCTTCGATGATTTAGCGACTACATAATCGAACAGCAATAAAAAGATATATAAAGCTCTTGAAATATTCGAAAATCAAGTCGCGTCTATTCGGGAAAATATATCTACCATTCAACAACACAACAAGGATGAATATGTCGAGAAATCATTGTTATTTCAAGCAAGAGCTTGATTCGGAGATTCTGTCTAAGGTGGGAAGGATTGAGGACAGTTTAAGCACAATGGCAGAAGGGATGCAGCGATTTAGTCAGCATAACTCGATTGTTGGAAATTCACATAAAACGACATCAAGTGAACCGATCAGTGAAAACTTACCTGAAAAAACAACGACTAAATCGAAAGAATCACTTACTACAGGCACCTTCATACGCTCCAGAATCGGAATTTGTGTATAAACTGGGAACTTTCTGGTCGGAAGAAGATTGGAAGAAAAGAATTGAACGGCTAAATCGTGTGAACTCAAATAATGACCTATGTTCCACAAATGTTCAGTCACAGTACAGCTCCGAAAAACTGGAATGCAACTAGAATTCCGGAGATCATTGAAAACGACCTTATGATCAAAGGTTGCAAAGTTGAAATTATGCCTCAGAAGAACAAACGTAAGCCCCAATTCAAAGTTTTCATTTCATCGAGATATGCCTGGTTGTTCTCCAACATCATGAAAAGAAGCGGTAGCTACTCCTGGAATGTTATGGTATTTAAGCAGTGGAGAACCATCAGCAGCTCAACATCGCCTAATTTTAGCTTTAAATACCAAAAAGTATGTACATCCACTAATCTTTCTAATTGTACTAACCAAACTTTACCCATGATTATTTCTGAACTATCCTTAACACCTAACTCATTGCAAGGTACTGCTGTTATTACAAATAAGGTAGCATTGGCAGCACAAAACGACTCTAACAATAGTAGCGTGTCACATAAAATAGTTAACTTAGAGTCGGACGATGAAAATGTCTCCAAATCCATTGAAACCCTCGCCATGGCGGAAAAATCCTCTCAACCACAATCGTAATATAAAAATTTCATCCGTGGCGAGGTTCAAGTACCATCTTCTTTGGGCTCAATACACCTTCCACAGTCTGTTCCCCAAGATAGCAATAAATCCTTTTTAGACCCGTTTTGCCCACCATCAGTAAAGGCCATGATGATTTAGAAAATATGTATCTATTGCCGAGATTCAGAGATCACAAAATCTATGAATGTGTACGACTCTTTTTGGCATACATGCATAAAGCGCCCGATACAACATGTATTAATGGAAAAACAAAGACTAGTCTCAAGGTCATAATACAAAGAGAAGGTCTCCCTGTGGATTTCGATTCTCTTCGAGGAATATATTTTCGCTTCCATGAAGAGCTGGGAGTCACGGCAGATCGAGCAAAAAAAGATCTTGAAACATTTGCGTCGCATGTAAGTTCGAACTACATCTCCTCACTTCAAAGGACTAGGGAACAACACAACAAATTTGTTTGTCCAAAATAAGAAGCCTGTTCAGCAAAGCCTTAAATTATTTTATCACAAATGCAGTGGTATCCGGTCGAAATTAAACCAATTATTCCTTGACGCAAAATCTTGCCATTTTAACCCCTTACTGCATGGCTTTTTATTTTGCGCTGAAAAAAAATATATGTGATTTAAAATAGCAAATAAAAAGACACGTATTTTTTTATTTTTTATTTATTTTTAGTTTTTATTAGAGAAATTATTTTTTTCTGTTTGGTTCAAATATGGCACAACATACATAAATTGCTGCATAATTTGTAATTCATTTCATACATTTTTACGTATGAAAAATTATAAGGTATGGAACAGAAGGAAGCAGTTTCTCTTGTCATTGAGGCATAAGTTTATTTGACACTTACCACATTGAATATATGACCTTCCATTACGCTCCGGTATCTTACAACGCTGCCTGGTTGTCCAAATAGGGAGATGATTCAACTGGTCTAGACGCACATCCTGAGATGGCATTACTGCTGCTGGTCCTCTTGCCTTCTTTTCTTCGACCATATTTTCAAGAGCATGTGACGGTCGTCCTCTTTTTGTACTGCTACTAGGCTTATTGACCCAGCACAAGGCTTCTGCTACAGCTACCTTGAAGTCTGCTTGTGCAAGGAATTCTTGGTCCTCAAATCTACGCCGATATAGTAGCCAGGCATTGACGGTGACCATGTCGATCATGTGAAAAAATATTCTAAGGTAAAATTTTTTTGACCGTATTTGGATTCTGTAATAAACCAGGAGTGCATCTAAAAGATCAACGCCACACATATGTTGATTATATACTATTACAGCTTTTGGACAAAGAATTGTCATATATGTTTTTTCTTTTTTGTTATAACGTCTCACATCTGCAAGTGGTTCGCTGCCTACGTAGGTAGAGGCCAAGTTAACAATTCTGTTGTCATACCACGTCGTCACAGAAATGTCGACATTATCCACCGTTGTGAGTTTTTCAACCACAGTACCCCTTCCTTTTTTCTTGAGTTCCTTTTCCGAGGGAATTTTATACCCAGGAATGCGGTTTGATTTAATAGTACCTAATGGCAAGATCCCTTTCTTTGTCAAATAAACCAACAGCGGCAATGATGTGTACCAGTTATCGAAGAAAAGTCTGTAATTTTGTGCCTCTGGAATAGTTCTGGCAAGACGAATTACCACATTACTTGACGTGCTTATGTTTGGTAAACCTTCAAACGCTTCTTATGGTCCACGAGCTCCTGTGTATAATTCGAAGTCATGCTAAAACCTGACGAACCGCTAAGTACGAAATTTTTAAGCCCCCATTAATGGGGTTTTTTGGGATTGTATTGCCTCATAGTTGAGCGATTTTTAATTGGAATTATCTGCTCGTCCACAGCCATATACTTCTCCTTAGGGATGGTTAGCAATCGCTCTCTAAGCTGGTTCATGAATGGACGAAGTTTGTGTAAAGGGTCATAGCCTGGTTGCTCCTTAGTCACTTGCGTTGAATTTTCATTGAAGTGAATATAACGTTTAATCTCTTCAAAACGGTTACATGACACGACTGTGCTAACTCTGGGATATCCTAATGTTTCACTCCAGTAATCTCTAGTAGATGGCAGTTGAATTATAGACATCATAAGAGATATACCCACAAATTGTTCAATATCTTGCGAAGTAACACTCATTCTTTTTTCAGGACGCTTTTCTGTTGCATACAACATGGTTTGTTGGGATATATATTGAAACATTTCACCAGTAAATATGTATTTAAAAAATTGTACAGGTGTTTCCAACGCCATTATCGTTGAAGGCAAACTTAAATCACCAGTGAATTCTAAGTCAGAGTCCATTCTTTCAATGAAGTCATTCCGCCATCTTAGTGTTTCAGCTTTATCAGATCTTGAACGTTGCCCAACTAGTCCAGATAACGGAATTAAGTCCTCTTGTTCATATTCAGACTCTTCATCAGTCTCGGGTACGATTATCGATGGAAGTCTTCTAGTTCGTCTCATACGATCTTCATCGTCAGACAGTTCTTCATCTGTACTACCCTCAGGTATACCTTGTATGATGGTAGTTATACCACCATAAAATCTGCGAACATCCATGACCCCTGAACAATGCAGTATTAGCATAAACATACAAAAAGCAAAAATATTCAGGAACTAAGATAAACAGTATTTTTCATTTCATCAGAATTGCGCATGATGTGCCAAATATGATCCAAAGGAACATTGAATATTTTTGTATGTTGGTACATATTTGATCCAAAGGAAAAATACGACTTTTATATCAGTTATATGAATAAAAGCAATGAAATATTACCTGTTTCACAAAAATGAAGGTTTATTTTACTATCTAGATTTTTTCCCAACGGATTGTTTCACGTAAAGTGTTTTTAAATTTTTTTTATATGAGGGCACTCACTTCAACTGTCAAAACTTGATTTACAAAATTTTAAACTAACATGTAGTTCGACTAGCAGCTTATAGATGGCATTGAAATAATTTTGTATGAGATTCTATGTACCAAAAATGATACAGCATGCAGAAAACGAGAAAAAATTTATTCGATTTTGAATAATACGCAAGACTCTGGTTTGGCTCAAATATGGACCGCGATGCAGTAAGGGGTTAAAATTCTATCTCTGACAGAAACTTGGCTAAAAGATGCACATAAAAATGAAGAGATTCTTGATAGTGACTGGACCATCTTTAGAGACGATCGAGACTTTCGCAGCACTGGAAAATCAAGAGGAGGTGGTGTGTTAGTTGCAGTTCACAACTCCCTATCAAGTGAGCTCATAAGCACCACCTCATATACATTATTCCTTGCATAGAGTGGTTCATATATCTACAAATAAGCTTAGCCTCTATCTTGGCGTGTACTATGTCCCTCCAAATTCTTCCGAAATCATCTACAACGAAGTCATCGAAACCATTTCTTCTCTAACTGCATCTATTAAAGAAGATGATATAATAATTATCACTGGCGACTTGAATCGACCGAATCTGAAATTCGTAAATGACGAAGTCGATAATCGTCTTCTCCCATTCAATCTTCTTGACAGTCAGGATTTTAATTTGATGAGCACTTTTTATGGCAACGATTTGCAGCAAATCGCTCCGAAACCCAACCAAAATGGAAATTGGTTAGACCTAATTTTTACTAACGCATATGACGATGTAGTGGTCAATCAAACTGATGACAAAGGGAACCTTTTTTATAACAGCCTTCATCACTCTGCACTTAATATTGATATTTTCACTCCTGACATTTCTAACCCCATTTCATACAATGAATCAATTGTATATGACTTTCGCAATGCTGATTATGAAAGTATCAATAAACATCTTGTCGCTGTTGATTGGACTGGTACACTTTCGACGTTAGATCTTGAAGAAGCGTTATCCTGTTTTTATCAAATAACTCTTGACGCCGTCGAAAAGTATATACCCAAAATTAAGAAAAAAGATAAACTGTCTGAACCTTGGTTAGATGGTGATCTTAGATATTGACAAAATCAAAGGAACAAATATTATAGAATGATCAAAAGCAAGAAATATGTCAGCAATGATATTAAATCAAAATATAATGAGCTTGCCAATGAATTTCAAACAAAATCTCGAGAAGCATATGAAGTATATGTTAATTTGATCGGTGAAAATATTGTTAAAGACCCAAAAAAGTTCTTTGATTTTGTAAATATCAAGCGTAAGACTCAAGGCTACCCTTCATCTATGTTTTTTAAGGATTCAGTTTCTTGTTCCCCAGAGCAAATTTGTGAGTTTTTTGCAAATTACTTTCAAGAAGTTTATTGTAACCCTGAGAAACCATTAAATCCCATTTCGAAAATGGCTCCAACGACATTGGTTAACGAAGTTTCAATTTCTGAGGAAGAAATTGCTCATGCGATTGCCAATTTGGATACCAATAAGGGACCTGGCCCCGATCTTATTCCTCCTAGTTTTCTTATCCAATGCAAAGACCAGGCCGTTCTCCATCATTTTCAACAAATCACTCTCTAGTGGCATCTTTCTTTCTTACTGGAAATCTTCTTACTTAATACCAATACATAAAAAGAATGATAAACGGTGTATTCAAAATTATAGAGGTATTGCTATATTATCATCCATTCCAAAACTTTTTGAACAAATACTTTGCAACAAGATCTCCCCTATTATAGAGCCGCAGCTTAATGAAGAGCAGCATGGGTTCGGAAAAAATCGATCTACTGCCAACAATCTCCTCATCATGACATCAAGTATTCTGTGTGAGATGGAAAAGGGTCTCCAGACTGATGCAATATATACAGATTTTAGCAAACCATTTGATCGTGTAAATCATGAAGTTTTGATTAGCAAGCTCCGTAATTTTGGAATTACTGGTCGTTTACTCAGTTGAATCCATTCTTACCTTAAAGACCGCACTCAAGTTGTCAAATTTCAAGGATGATTATCGAAACAAATTCATGTCCTCTCTGGGGTTCATCTTGGGCCTCTTCTATTTAATGTTTTCATATCTGATCTCTCAGCAGTTTTACATGATGTACCTCATCTTTTTTATGCAGATGACCTTAAAGTTTACCAAGTCATATCATTTCTATCAGATATGATGTTTCTCTAGTCCAAGCTTAACATTCTCTCTGAATGGTGTTACAACAACCACCTCTCTTTAAACTTGGAAAAATGCCAGGTGATAAGTTTTGCAAGAAAACGGAGCCTTCTTCTGTTTGATTATCACATCAACAACACAACACTTAATAGAGTCGATAACATTGCGGACCTTGGTGTTGTTCTGGACCAAAAGCTTCGTTTTAAACTTCAGTATGATGGAGTAGTATCCAGGGCTAATAAAATGCTAGGATTCATCAAACGAAGAGCTAAAGAATTCAAAAATATTTAGGTTACTAAATCACTATACGTCTCATTAGTACGCCTTATTCTTGAATATGCCAGCCTGATTTGGAACCCTGTTTTTGATATTCACGCTACCAGGTTAGAATCGATCCAGAAAAAATTTCTTCCTTTCGCCCTCAGATCCCTTTACAACCCTAGGAACTTCAACAGCCTACCATCATATAACTATCGGCTCGATGTGCTAAATATGGCATCATTAGATTCTAGGAGAATGATGATGTCTGCATGTCAAGCATTCGATGTCCTCAGAGACAATATTAAGGTTCAGTATATAACAAAAAAAATTACTCTGAATGAACCCCTTAGAATCACAAGACTTTCACCAACGCTTACCGTAGGTCGCCATCACACTACTTATGCGGACAATGAGCCAATAAACAGATGTTGTAAGGCATTCAACAAGTTTAGTAAATATTACTCCCCGTCCAGGTCCAAAACCTCATATAAAAATGATATCCTAAAATCCTTTCATTCCTCAATATAATTTGTATAATTGTGCGTAAAAATTAATGTATCATGAAAATGTATTGTTTACAAGGTTTTTTTTGTGTAGTAATTTTATATTATAAGGATATGTCTTGTTTGGCAAAATAAATAAACAATATTCCTGTCTGTCATGATACCATCAGAAGCTTTGAATGCTAAAAACAGCTCCAACCAGCATAATTATAACATCTTCAGGCCAAAATCAGGTTTTTATATCGAAAACCGGGCATAGTGCATAGCATTTGTGGCGAACTAAGACTTGAGGCAAATTTTTTGATTGCAGAAGTGATTCAAGATGAGGAAAATATTCGATACATAGGTAAACAGATAGAAGATATGTGTCAACGCACAAAAGAATTTACCGACTACACCCACTGCAAGGGCCTTCTGAACAATCTATAGATGAAGCAAATGGAGCTCCTTCAACAAACGGAAAAATTACAAACGATAACAGGCTCTAGAAAAAAGAGTGGCTTGGTTGGAGACCTCCTTACTACAGTTTTTGGTGTTAATGATAAGATCTACACTGATATTGACGCACTCGATAAAAACCAACAAACAATATTACAAGTCTTAAATCAATAAAGCTTAAAATTGAACCCACGTTTAACAAGCGTCAACCATCGTACTGACAATTACGATGATAACAACTACCTTACAACAGTTACGCAAGTACGCGGTATCGCTGACACCAACAATGCTGATCATCATCGTGATCTGTATAGCCGGCGTCTACATCAGAAGTATACTGAAGAAGACAAGGGTGCCGAAGAAATTGCAGGAGTCCTTATCAACTGCATCAGAAGAAAACGTGTCGCTTAATGAAAAATTCAACATTGTTCTTTCCAGTTATGCCCCAACATGTTCAGCAATTGAACAGAGTTCTCAACAGTAGTCAATATCCATTTACCCGGTCATTCCTCCTATCAATAAAATTGACCCACTTTCAGCCGCAAATTTGTCTACCTGAGCTTGTAAGCAAAAAATGTTTATACTCTGAGTGGACATTACCTACAGCATAAAAGACCCCAATTATTAGCATTGCATTGTAAGAATATTATTCAAGTTTTCAATTATTAGCATACAAAAAGTATTATTTTATAGAAGGCTATTTTCTTTTAATGGACGTTGACTCCGTTTATTGTAAGTATTTTTGGTCATCAAATATTTTGTATTTAAGTTCAAGTGTAAAAAGTTATAAATTCATTTCTTCGCACGCCAACAAAGTGAACCCGTTTTTTATCTGTGTTAGTTTTGTACTAAGTAAAATTAATTATGAACAACGGCTGGTCTGGCTGTTCTTGAATATATTTACAATTTACATCCTCCAATTGGGCTCTGGCAAAACTTGAAGAAAATGAAGAATTTCATTGGAAAATCATCTTCAGCGATGAAGCTCATTTTTGGTTCAATGGCTTTGTCAATAAGCAAAATATGCAATATTGGTCAGCAACAATCCCACATGTTCTTCTTTTTACACCGTTGCATCCGCAAAAAATTACTTGTTGGTGCGATTTTCAGGCCTTAGGTGTGATCAGGCCGTATTTTTTCGTAAATAAAGGACCGTCATGTTACCATCAATGGAGAGCGCTATTGTGTTATGTTTGAAGATTATTGTCGCCAGGATTAGATAAACTTGGCATAAACGATATGTGGTTTCAACAAGATGGTGTCACTAGCCACACAGCACATCCCTCAGTCGATTGATTGAAAGACAAATTTGGTGAACGTGTTATCTCAAGAAATGGTCCGGTCAAATTGCCGCCTCGTTCACGCGATCTAACGCCATTGGATTTCTTTTCATGGGGCTATACCAAGTCATTGGTCTCTACCAACAAGCTAGTAACTTTAGAGGAGCTCAAATACAACGTCCAACGCGAAATTGCCAACGGGCTCGTGGTGGTCATATGACCAAAATCATTCATAAAATATAATACTTGCACTATACCCACAATGAGTTTTAACTCAATATCTCAAATATTTCTGTATTTTATCAAAAGATAAAACTGTTATGTCCTCAATGGAAAACCCTTTAAACAGCACTTCAAACGAATATCTTGTCGAAACTCCGGCCATTAAATGGTATCGAATTGCATTCAACGTTTAATACAATTAAAATGCCCAAGAAACCAAATTACCAAACTTTTGAAATCTTCTATCGAGTAACGCTTCCTTTGTGTGTTATGTTTGATAATTGTTTTAACAAAAGTTTCCTTTGTTTATGAAACTGTTAATGGAGTTGAAGATGGTATTTCAATTTTGTATAGCGCAACGCAAAATACTGATTGAGGTTGATTTGGTCTCAACTTCGCAATCATTAGCGAAATTACTAGTATATGTTAATGAGATCGATTTCACCCTTTGATTTTTAAACTTTTTTGAATCTTTGTAACGAAAGATCGGATATCAAGTCATTACAATGCTTTCCGCTTCGCGAATCTGTTTATTGGAAAATTTTGAGATTAAATGGTAATACCTTTGAGGGAGAGTAATGAGAAATTGAGAATTTAATACTTTTTTTTTAAATTTATTTGGGGGGAGGCTTTTAAAAAAACCCTCTTTAAAATTTTAAAAAAGCTTTTATGGAGTTAGTCTGCCACACAAAAAAAAAATTTAGATGATACTGATGATTTCATATTTATTAAATTGATTCATAGCATTGACAAGAGTCATACATATTGTTCGAGATTCGAACGATGAACAATCCATGCATGTCCATGGATGCCCATCTGTAATATGGAGCCAACTTTACTGGGTGTCATGAAGCCAACTGGACTCAGTTGTGTGGTGGGAGACACCGAACTGGAGCGTCTGTGTATAACAACAAGGGACTGGTGGATTTGAAGTTTTCACCGAGACAACATGCGTGAGTTGACCTCCAGTTTCTCGTTTGAATTATTATTGTTGTAGCCGTCTCATATTGAAAATAATGTTGTGCATTGTTTACTGTGTGTTTTCTCTTGGAAAGAGACTTACTGCGTGTACAAAACTCGTACATTTTGGTGCCTTCCGTGAGGAAAGTGTTGTAATTCATTGCATGTAAAAATGTGCCTTGGACAAAAGTGGCCACTTTAAATTTGCGAACGCCTTCAAATTCATCCCTAGTACAGATGAATGCACTTGTGACCTCCAAACAGTACGATGTTAATTCTGTGGAGATCGAGCATCAACACAGCTACTGGAATAGGACTGTTCATTTTCAGCTGATCGCTGTGTTACACCAACTTTTTATTCCACGAGAGCCACTATTGCCCTCAGGGAAATTGGGGTGCTCCGGCGGGGCTTATGGACTCGGTTTAGCTCGTCCGAAGATGGGCGTGGGGCGCCACTTGCTTGTCCCTCAAGGCCCCCAATAAGCCGCCAAGCGAGAATGCGGCTTGCCGGAATAATCACCGTCGCGATTCGGCCGAACCCTAACTATCGAGCACACACGGACTATCACTCAAACCCTACACCTGCACAACCGTACCCCTATACTCCTTCCTAGCACTAGCCCTCGCCGGGACCACTACACCAACCCCGAACACTTTGTTTCTAGATATCGCTAGTTTCACTCTGTTATATTGCGCTTTTACAACGACTTGCCAACCAAGCCGCACCCGTCACAAACTGCAATCTGAAAAAAAGTCTTTACCTTTCTTGCTCTGAAAGCTTAAATTTCCTCTAAAAGCGTAAATTTTTTCTTCAATGAAATACGACTGGGTAAAGTTTCCAAAACATGTAATACAACTCGCAAACTCTATATAATTAAACATCTGATTCACGGTAAAACTAAAAAGAACTTACTTCTACTGAGTACCTACAAGGGGCCCCTTCGATGGTTGTATCCGTTGGTGCACTTTATGATTATTCCTCCAACGTCTGGGCTTTACTTGTCGCTTCGATTTTAATCTTCCTTTCTTCCGCCACTGCTGATTCTCGCTGTCTCGCACTTATGATTTCCTCTGTACTTCAAATTTCCTCCGCACTTCGAATTTCCTCCGCACTTGTTGCTACTTCTCAACTTCTGGTTTGCCGCACACAATAAGAAAGGAAAAAGAGGAGGCGCGTCATTCTTCGCGCGCTTTTATAGCCTCCTCCTAACAGCTAATGTTCCGCTCTTCGGTCATCCACCTCTTTAGCGTGGTAATTTCTTTCTGCCGCCACTTGGTTTCCGCTCCCCTCTGGTGGTGAGCACTCCAAGTGCCAAGTGGCCTGTCAGTGGTGCTTGTTTACTTTCTAAATTTAAAACTTATCATTCTTGAAATAAAATCTCGTCGTAAGTTGTATATATATTATTTAAAATGGAAACAAAATATCTGTAACCATTTAACTTGCTTTGTCCAATATTACCGCATGTTTTAAAATTCACCTGGTTTTTCATGTTTTGACTTTATTGAGACCAATAAATTGAAATATTCAAAATAAAGGGCTTTTGATTATTGTCCTCGTGGTTATGCGGTGTTTGATAGAATCATCCGAACGAGTGATACAACCTGCGTTGCATCCTGACCGGCAGCAAATCCAATTGATTGATGTTTTATATGCCGCTTCTTTGCGAAAAGTCATTCCACCACACATAAGATTTGCACGACCTCTTTCGTTTCGTAATATAGAATATGTAACGTTATTTAACCAAGCCCCGGGCTGTAGTAGTAGTGTTTCATCCCCTTGAGCTTCTGATGTTTGTTGTTGTGGTTCGCCTGTATCCCTCACATATGAATCCGAGAATGATGCCGATTGTTTTACTGCCACCGACGACGTTGTTGCTCCTCCGTCCGCCCCGCTAGCATCATCGTTTTCCGGAAAATAGCTCTCATCATATTTCATATCCCCGTACGAATCATCTTCAACCTATGTAGCTTCTTGTTCGGCCCCTTCCACCTCTGCTGCCTCTTCTGCATAGTCCGGTTCCGATTTTGTTGGCAAATCGATGGGTAGATCAATGTATCCCGGTTCACCTGTGGCCGATTTCGAGTCCGTTACCGCTTGGACTGTAATTTGTGTTGTCGTTGTTGCGTCCGTCCCTTCCAAAGGATCATTACTTTTTTATACGTTTCACCGTGGGTGCCGTGGTGTAATACTACGTTGCGCAGGACGCTTTTGTGTTAGTTGTACTAATGTGGGTTGTTGGTGCTGTTGTGTTTGTGTTTGTAAGACTAATTGATTGGTGGGTTTTGATTCGTCTCCACTGTCTTCCGATTCTTGCTTATATCCACTTCTTTGATTTAAGGTTCGTGTACATGGCGATGTTGTTGTTGTGGCTGTCGTTAATGCGGATGCAGTGGTTATTTGTGGTTGAGGTTGAGGGGCGGCCGTTGATAGTTTGGCTGGTGATTGAGAGGGTGCTGGTTCACTATCAGTCAAGCCTTTGATTTGTAACGCCTCCGCCGTGCTTATGAATGCGGGCAGTGCGTCTTGTTTCACAGCATCACTTTTCTTTTCCTTCACTTGATACGAAGCGCATTTTCTTCGTCTATCTAGAGCCTTATTGTCCAATGTATTTCCTTTCACTTCAATATTCGCATCCCGATAAGCAGGATCAATGAATGTGGAACTACCTCATGAAGGACCAAACGGCCTTCAATGACCTGTATGTCGGAATGAGCCATGCACTGGGCAACTAATATCACTGTTAGGTTTTGATTTTTCCGAAATATTTCTGGCAAACATGCATTGATTCTGACCTTCGCTCGATGACAATTATGCTTGCTTGAAACTACAAATAATCGTATTTAAACTACTATTATGAATACAATTCGGAGTGGCAAACAAACCCTAGTCGAGCGCGGCTTAGCTTTCTGACTATACCGAGTCACGCGAATGCTACGATAGTGTTCGGGGTGAGGTAATACTAGTGCCCTTCTGTTTTATCCGTAACAGCTGCCGTCAAAGTAGAGGAACTACCGGCACATGAACAGCTGCAGGTAGAAGTGGAGGCTCTATATTGGAAGATATGGACAACATAACGTTGGATGTCTACCAGTGCGAAATCGGAATTTGATGAGGTATCTGTGAAAGCATATCGGTGGATGTGCAGTTGGAGCCTATTACGATACCGAACTTTGACGGACTTCCAGTTGTGTGGAAATTTTGTGATGTATTCGAAACAATGGTCCACTCGAGGTCAGACTTATCTCCAACACACAAACTCCATCAACAACTCAAGGCTGAAAGTGTCCCTTTATTTGGCGGACTTTATACGGGAGGTACAAAGAGGTCGGGGCCAAAGTAAAATGCCACTTTGACAATCCTCGCCTGCTTGTGGAGATCCACATCCGACAAATTTTCAATTTGCCAGAGAATCCACCGGACACGCAAAGGACACTGAGAGGCATCGTTGACTGTGTCCGTAACTCTCTGCGAGCACCTTCCGTAGTGGAGCTTCCCATCGACAAGTGAGATGCTCTGACAGTGCAAGTTCTCCTGCCGAAATTTCCCAGTATCACGCGTGGTGGCTAGGGAATGAGTCTCCAATACAACGCTGGAAGATTTGCTGCTTTTCTTGGAATGCTGCGCTGCAAACATGCCGAGTGCAATGAGTAACACCCAGACGACGCCATATATGACAAGTTGGAGTGCGAAGAGGCACTTGATACTTGACGAAGACAGCCCCGTCACCCACGATCTCTGCGCATAATGTGACCCTGAGTTTTAGATTAGCCTT
The DNA here is from genome assembly GCA_963969285.1 of Odontomyia ornata. Taxonomy (NCBI): domain Eukaryota; kingdom Metazoa; phylum Arthropoda; class Insecta; order Diptera; family Stratiomyidae; genus Odontomyia; species Odontomyia ornata. Next base: position 38,700,534 of record OZ017741.1, read on the forward strand.
TTGACAGAACAGTTTGTTACATATTTGAACCTGTTACGGGGAATGTGAGAAGTGAGCCAACTTAAACACCACCACCGTGAAACGTGATACAATGGATGCATCCTCGAGCCAAACTGGGATAGGAAACTTTACCATGTATTGTGCATGGCTCTAGTAAAGTTAAAAATAAGAATAAATTTTAATGGTAATGGCTACAGTAGAGTAGACTTTAATTTCCTCAAGTTACATTAATGCAGCTCAACTTATATTAGTAAGGCTCAACGAAGTTCACGATACCACTACCGGATGTGCACGATTACTCCACAATGACAGCATCTGTAATCAGCAACCACGGAAAGAACGAGTCAAAAGGATGCGTGAGGAACAAATCTTCGTGGGAACCGACAAGATGAAGAAATTCATCACAGGCAACAGAAGAACACTTTGATCATCCAAATAAACCTAATAATCCCGGTGGCGACATGAATCGTAACTTTCAAGGCGGTGGCGGTGGCGGAGGCAGACCAAACCAACGTGTTGGTGGTGGAAGAACCGGTGGTGAACATGATTCCCTAAAAAAGGAACATAAATTTATGGTAAAAAGTCTTGTTGTTGCTGAGGGCGCTACAAACTTCGATAAATTGTGGAAAGAAGTCCAACCAGAAGAGTTAATGAATTCAAAACTCAAATGGATATTTGAAACTCCAGTCGAAACTTCAACAGGTGAAATATCAGCAATGTCGTTAGAAAATAATACCGATTCAATGAATACTGGTAATGGCAATGATAAGCCTGTCAAAGATAGCGACGATTATCATCGTGCAATAGAAGAAGTCAAGCAGTTAAGAATAGATGGAAGTGCATTGCGACATGAAAATCTGCGATTGAAAGTCCGTTTACTAAGCTCGTAACAACCCATATGAAACTTTCAAATTCGACTACAATTTTATACAAAATCAAGACGACCGCGACTGCTTCTAGAGAATATTGCGCCTGACCGAATTTCGGTGCACTAGCATCTAAAGAATCAACGGAAATAGCAATTGCATTTTTTTTCTTTTGTTTTAACTTACTCTAGGTTGTGTTCCACATCGTGGGTTCTTCGGCAACTCCTTATGGCTGAAAATAGGCAGCCTCAAATAGGGACTGGATACCTAGAAATGAAGTAAAAAAGGCACACAAAGTGTCATGTCCAAGAATAAAACATAAAAGCACTACTTATCTGATAATCGCGTCGCTCAGTGCAGTTGTCACTCGAAATCCTAGTAAACGCCAGCTCCCAAATTGCACCGAGTATAAACAAATAACATCACGACTATACTTGTAACACGTCAAATGTCCGTCACAGTGACAATTCGGAAAAAAATATCTACGACTGCGAATTGCGAAAACACCAGATGAAGTGTGATGAAAATTGCAATGGAATTGCCCGATCGCACGAACCGGGTTATAAATTTTGCTAGAAAAGGAGAACTATAAGGTTCACTCCAAAATTAGCGGTGCTCCGTTGGGAAAGAATTAATAAAAGGCCAAGGGACCAAGAAATAGCCTCCTTTTGGTGATTTGAACGTGTAGTGGCGAAGGCAAAAAAAGTGTTTGATAATAAAGGGTGCGGAGTTCCAAAAGAAATAGAAAAATAGGAAAAAAACAGTGTTAAGGAAATTGTTACCGACGTCAAACACCACCGGAAGAAGGCGAGGTTTCTCGGAAGGATAAGTACTATCAATTGGCCATTGCATGAGTGCGACCCGGGAAAAGTGCGTGGAATCAGCGCAAGATCTTTTTCGCCGTGCCATTTACGATGAGAGTTCTACTAGAAGCGTCCTTATTAGCTACGTTAGGTGACAGATGTTAGTCGAAGAAATTGTTAATATTTGTTTTTTTGCTGATTAACTTTATGTCATGAATTGCATGGAAAATTTGCTTCTTTTTTATATGGTTTCCACGAGTTCAATTGAATCCCTTTCATATTAAGGAAACTGGTATTATTTTTTGGTCAATTTACTTGGAAAATACTGAATTTTTTTTTTCAGGAAGTATAACGGGTTGGCTCGGGGAAATATTGCGCGAGGGTGTACGATAGTGAGGTTGATTTTTCGGTGGTGTTTGAGTGGCGAAGCGTTGGTTGGAGCAGATAGGGCCCACCCTGGCTAGTGATGTTTTGTGTGTTTTCTTAGTAGAAGGTGTGTTCGTGGAACGAGCTTCGGCAAATCGCCTTACTTGTTGGGCAGCAAGTGTGGGACCTAGGCCAAAACAGTGAGTTGGCGCCGACGCCCGACTGTGGCGAGCAAAGTCGGGACCGCAGGGCCTACGTTGCCGAAGCACCTAAGTAGTTCGAGGCGACAAACCACCGCAAATTGCGCCGTGAAATCAACATCGAAGGCATTTGCTCCACCTCAGCCGTTAGTACTTGTAGTCAAACACATGTCATCATACGATCGATATTTGACAACATGTCTGAATTGCAATTTGAAGTATTTATTTTGTGCACTATCGCGTCGACCACCCAGGGGACCACAGTAGACGGCCCCAACTGAAGCCATTTACACAATTTAGAGCTGGCTGATCCAGCATTCGACGTCCCTCGTGGCATTAATTTACTCATTGTTGCAGACATTTGGGATATGGTTCTTGAGGAAGGGATCATCAGAGCTGGTAAGAACAAACCTTGCGCAATAAAGACTCGCCTTGCTTGGGTTATGTTCAGTCCAACGTCAACCAACATAACATGCTTTCATACTCGCAAATGTGTCAACAACGTGGAGCCATACAGTTTACTTCGCAAATTTTGGGAAGCCGAGGAACTTCCCTCGAAAACTGACAGTTATTGTACCGTTTCCGAACAAACATTTTTGGACACCTTCACTAGGGACAACAAAGGTCGATACGGGGTGCAGATCCCATTTTGCCTAGATGTGCCAGAACTGAGAAACTCTTATCAAAAAGCCTTCCGACAGTTTCCTCAGCTTGAGCGCAAGCTGCCAAACAATTCCAAATTGGTGGACAAATACTGTGCATCCATGCGGGAGTATATCTCGTTGGTACATATGGGGCTTGCTCTTGATTAGGGTGATGACACTTTATGTTACGAGTTCCACATTCTGCATTACGCCATTACAATTAAATCCCGTGTGATTTTTAATGCCTCCGCCAAAACAGACAATGGAGTATCACTGAATGATACGCAGCTGGCTGAACCGAGGTTGAAAGATACGCTCCTGCAGATACTACTCCGTTTCTGGTTTCTGACGATAAAGCATCGCTCTCACCGCAGATGTCGAGAAGATCTTACGACAGGTCGAGATCGACCCACGCCACCGACGTTGGTGACGGGTACTTTGGGAAGAGTCCCCAACGGATACGTTGTTGACATATTAGTTAACGACGGTGACTTGCGGTATGGCTAGCAGTCCATACAATGCTATACGGGCACTATGACAATGTGCTTTGGATAATTTCGAAGTTGTACCTGATGCATGTTGAGCAGCCGCTGCTTAGGACAGTATATTGAGTAACTTCTATGTAGAAGAGTTTTGGACAGTGCTGACACGCCAGATGATGCAAGAACGTTAGCATATGATATTGACAGGATACTCAGCAACGGCAATTTCAGCTGCGCAAATGGAATTTTAATGACCTCGAGACTCTTGAGGCAATTACTGGGACAACAACGTCTTCAGATGGCATCGATCTTAGCTATTTCAACACCACAACGGTACTCGCCTTACATTGGAATCCAATAATGGATGAGTTATTTTACAAGATGGATATTAAGGATACGGACATATTTTCGAACAAATGAATCGTACTGAGCGACGTAAAGAAACTCTATAATCCGACACGTCTCATAGCAATAAGGTAATCTTGCGAGAAAAACTTCTCATTCAATCCCTTTAAAAAGCAAGATATGATTTGGACACGCCATTGCCTCCTGACTTACGAAAGAAATGGCAGACGCTTCAAAATGGAATCAAGCAACTTGGAAACATTCGTATACCACGGTGATTTAGTATGCAAAAATCCCCAAAAACTTGTCTGCACGGATTTGGCAATGCTAGCAAGATGGCATACACTGCTGTCATTTAATTACGTAGTGTTGACAACGAGAACCACACTCAGACAGCCCTTGTCACTGCGCGTACAAAGGTCGCTCCCATCTGGAAGGATGATGAGGGGCAAAAGGACGAGACACTTACTATTCCTAGACTAGAGTTGTCAGCCTACTACTTTGATCAACGTCCGTGAAGCGCTACAACTTTCCGACGTTGACTACTCGTTACACAATGATTCAAGCATCGTCCTGTGCTGGCTTAGGAAGCCACTTGAAACTTCGAAACAGTTTGTTTCTAACCAACTTGCGTACATCCAACAGCTTACGGATATTAGTCGTTGGCGCTATATCCCTTCCAAGGTCAACCCAGTCGATTGTGCTAGTCGCGGACTTACACCGGCTGGACTGTAGACTCATCCGCTTTGGTGGAACCGACCCCCAAGTATTTGCAATTTGAACGACTCTTTTTGGATGTCACCAGCATTGACAACAGCGGAGGAGGAAACCCCTGACATCGAGCTTCAACCATTGAAGGTGTTTGTTGGAATGAGATCAGCATCCAAATTGACGAAGACGCCTATTGGTGTTGGTATCATCCCTCTTGCGGAGAGATTTAGTACGCTTCAACGACTTTTGTGCACCACAGCTCTCGTCATGAGGTTTTGACTGAGCGGCTGCCAACATTGGAAGAAGACCTTCATCGATACAGACGAGATTGAAGCAACTCTACTCTTCCACATACGGGAAGCCCAAGATATGGCGTTCCCTACAGATATTAATTCTCTCTGCTCTCATTCTATAGTGGGAACAATAAGCACTTTGATTTTGCTGGGCCCGCCTTTGGAAAACGACGGTGTTGCAACTTGGAGGATACTTACCTCATGTACCCATTCCAGACGAGCAACAGAATCCCATCATTCTACCCCGAATATGTGCATTGACCAAGTTGATAGTTCACGATGAACAATAGGCCAAATTTCATGGTCAGATCCAAGTCATGTTGCAGTTAATCCGATGTCGGTACTGGATTGTACATGCACGTGCGGATGTCAAATCACACATCCATCGATGCGTTACCTGTCGATAACACCATCGCAGCGCACTGCAGCAGCAAATGGCAACAGTACCACAATCGTGGCTAGTAGTTTTGCCTTCGTTTACTAACACGGGGGTCGATTACTGCGGCCCATTCACCATTTACTCAGGAGGCAAAAGAGGTAAGACAACTATCAAAACGTATGCTGCTATTTTTGTATGCATGCGTACCCGGGCAGTACATATTGAATTAGCGGAAACTTTCTCTACACAGCCCTTCCTAGACGTATTTGATCGATACGTCGGTAGGCGAGGCTAGTGCGCAAATTTATATTGCAACAACGGCACCCAGTTCATTGGTGCAGCCCTAGTTTATTGGTGGTGACCAAATTATGCAAGAAGATCTACGTGAATGGAACAGCGATTGTATGAGGCAGCACATCTCCGATGCTAGCGTCCTTTGGTATTTTAACCCAGGGCCCACCATGGTGGACTGTGAACAGCAGCGGTCAGGTCTATGAAAAAGCATCCCCTGCGCATAATGGGTAAATAGATTATGCCACTTCACACCCTCAATACCCTGCTTGTACGTATTGAGGCCTGCCTGAATTTAAAGCCACTCATTGCACTATACGATGATCCGGAAGACAATCACTTGGCGCTGACACCAGGTGACTGCCTGGTTGAGCACCCACAGATGGCCTGACTAGAACGTTCACTTGCCGAAGTTCCCGAAAATCGACTCAAATACTGGCAACTCCTCCACAAGACCTTTCAACAATTTTGGCAACGATGGCAAGACGACAACCTGACGATTCAACAGACGAGGGGTAATGGGCACTTCCAGAGCCAAACCTCCGGACAAAAGACGTTGTGGTCATCAAGAATGAGTTGCGACTTCACCCAGTGGCAACGGCCTGTGGAAAAACTTTGCAGGCTTTTTGAGGCAGACGAGGACATCATCTTGAATCGTGGTGGTTCAGCCGGGCAGGATGTTCGAAATTCAAACGATGAACGATCCATGGATGTTGTGTAACTGCATCCCACGGCAACACATCGTATCAACACCCTTTGACGATATCCATCTGTAATACGAAGCCAACTTCACTGGGTGATACGGAGCCAATTGGACTCAGTGTTTGTGATGACAGACTATGCCGAACTGGAACGTTTGCGTCTCACAACAAGGGACTGGTGGATTTGTAGTTTTTACCGAGACAACGTGCGTGAGCAGACCTCCAGTTTCTTGTTTGAATTATTATTGTTGCAGTCCTCTCATTTTGTAAATAAAGTTGTGAATTAGTGGCTGTGTGTTTCCTCTCTCCTGCGCGGAATTGCGATATATAGTATCGTATATGTAGAGCAGGCGCACATGCACTTAGAATCCATTATCCTTTGATTTGTGTCGGGATAAAGGCTTTATGCTACATGTAGGTCCTTCCTGTCCAAACATATGCAAATTACCTGTTCTAGGTTGATATAATCTATAATCGAACACTTACGCAAACAAACCACTAACGTAAAACGTTTATTTACTTAAAGCATCAACGGTACTTATAATAATTTTCACGATGGTGGCACTCGATGTGTATGCATCATAAACAAGCAAGTTTGTCAGTGCATATGAAGTTCATGGTCTATGATTTACGGTCAGATTCTATAATAATTAGATCTTAGGAATTATTCTTAGTTCAATTAATTTTCATAATGTGAGATAGTTTTACGGGTGTTTTGATTATATATTCTTCTTCTTAGTTTCGCCTCCTGTCTGTCTGTCAATTTTTGTCTCTCCGTGTATCATAGTAAGTTTTCTTTGAATTATTCAAGCTAAAAAAAACTCAAATTTCTTTGGAAGATTAAAAAGTGTTGTTTTCTTAAAAGATTGTATGAACTGGACGTTTTTCAATTCAACTTTTTCAGATTTATTTTGCCCCCATTTTTGTTAATATAGAGGGTGGCCCAACCATATGGCACGATGTTAGTTGTAAGCCACGCCTTATAGTCAAGTTTTTCGGCCAACTTAATGTGGCATTTTTTTGTTTCAGGGTTTGAAAAATTCAACCATGGAGAGGTACACAATTGAGCAGCGCGTTAAGATTGTTGAAGCCTTTTACGAAAATGGGCGTTCAAATCAAAATGTATTCGTGCACTGCGTGATTTTTTCGGTCAGAATAATCGACCAAATGTGTCCACAATCGGGAGAATTGCGCGCAAATTTCAGCAAACCGAGTCTGTAGGAAGTGCGAAATCACCTCTGCATGCACGCCTAGTTGGTTCTGCGGGAACCATTGCTGTTGTTTGCGATAATATAGTGAAAGAGCCGTCAACCTCGACTCGTCGTTATGCTGGACAATTGAACATCACAGATGCAAATTTTGAATAAATATTTGAATTCAGACGATTATAAGGTTCAATTGATTCAAAAGCTGAAGCCTAGTTACCATTTCAAGCGTCGGCAATACGCCGAATGGTTAGTTGAACAGACAGAAGGGAATGGTGACTTTACAACAAAAATCATCTTCAGCGAAGAGGCACACTTTCACCTCAGTGGATTCGGTAACAAGCGAAATTGCCACATTAGGGCAAATGAAAATCTACAAGTGATTGTTGAAAAGCCGATGCATCCACAAAGAGTGACTGTTTGGTGTGGTTTATGGGCTGGCAGTGTCATCGTGGCATATTTCCCGAAAATGGGGACGGCCAAGCAGTTACCGTGAATGTTGTTCGCTATTGCGAAATGATAACGGGCTTCTTGTGGACAGAAATTTGGGTTATGGACCTGAACAATATGTGGTCCCAACAGGATGGTGCCACTTACCACACAATCAACGGAACAATGGCTCTTTACGCGAGAAATTCAATGGCCATGTTATCTCACGCTGTGGCGATGATAATTGACTGCCACGATTTTGTGATTTGACACCGTTGGACTTTTTTCTCTGGGGATATTGTAAAGAAAAAGTGTACGTCAATAAGCCAAGAACAATTTAAGAACTAAAGAACTAATCCAGCACATTAACGACATTGAACCTCAATTATGTCTCAGAGTCATTGAAAATATAGCCCATCAGATAGAAGTATGCCACTGTAGCCGTGACGAACTTCCCGGCAATATTTTGTTTTATACATAATTGTCATAGATCCTTCTATTACATTTAAAAATATTAACATAATTCTCTGAAAACATTTTGTTCTATTTACAATTAACATCGTGCGTTTTGGTTGGACCACACTTTAGTATCCTAACCTCCATTTATTCTGTGTTGCTTACTGTCTGAATTTTCCCAGGGACTGGTCAGCTGAGCCGAGGCACGTCAGCTGAGCCGAGGCCTGTCCTGTTCAAAAAAAAAACAAAACAAAAAGCAAATAAAATTTCCGACGCACGTGCTCTTTTATGCATTTAGAACAAGGAAATACTGCCATATCCTAATAAAAACTACAAAATTACATAGAACGAATTTGTTTTTCTGCAAAGTTATAGATTTTTTGAGATCTGGTACGAGGAATCCTGAAATTTCTCATCGAAGCACATGCTTATATTTGCGCCAATCCTCGCGTCAGCATTTACCTACCTACCTGCTTCCGAAGATTTATGGTTCGCTGTTCGGCATGTATTCTGATTTTCCCGGAGGCTAGATGGAGTGTGGATACTATGTGAGTATACTATGGTACGGAGGGTTCATTATTGGAGAGTCTCAGGACCAGTGACCATTTTGCTTGATATGCTTGACGCTGTCTTCTAACGTCCATGCTCTAGAACTGCCACGATTGGGTGGAGCATCGGGAGGATGGACGTGGAAAAATTCATCGTGGTCCTCATAGCAGCTGCACCTCTGCAGAAAGTTTTCCAGGAAACAGAGCTAGAAGCTCAAGACGTAGTGAACTCAACTATGAGCATCATCACGTTAGTTTGCAGCACTTTAATGCCCCGTTGGGGACTCGGCAGGGCAAGCCCCCAGTGTTGATTGAGATCCCTAAAAAGCAAAGAGGCTGTCACAATCTGCGATGTAAAGCTCAATGGGCACGGAACTGGAACGCAGCATGCAAGCGGTTAGCAGCATATAATTTGGTCAGAAAATGCCTTCATAGACTGCTTAACAGCAGTAAAGCTTCCTGCTGACAAGATTTAGTAGATAATGTTAACAGGGATCTGTAAGGTTTTGTATACAAGCTCGTTATACGGAAGCTTGCTGCCCCACACAAGCTACATAAGCACAAAATATGGATGAGATGAAACGGGCACCTCTTCCCACCCATCTCGTCTCTTTTGACGTTGTGTATTGTGAACTAACAGTTGAAAACCCACTCCTCACATGCTGTAACTGGAAGAGGCTATCCTATCAATGAAAACAAGGAAGGCTCCAGATCCAGACGTCGTCCAATTCCAGGTGTTGCAGCTCATCTATCACCATGGTTCTGACTTACTGCTCAATACATTCAACACTTGCCTGCGGGAAGGAGGCTTCAGATGATTCTAGTCAAAAGAGTGGTCCCTTAGGCCGATCAATGAGCACAACTTGAAATCGTGTGGGCAGGGTGTTTTGGTAAATATGAAAAGTAACCAAAGACAAATAAAGAAATGGACGAGCAACGACAATATGTGT